>CM008284.1:47114401-47181134 GCA_002319775.1 Fagopyrum tataricum
GGAGGCATAATAGATCACATGAGAGGCTCTTCCCTCTTTTTGTCCCAGCACTGCTCCTACTGCATAGTCGCTGGCATCACACATGATCTCAAATGGGCGAGACCAATCTGGTGCTTGAATGATTGGTGCACTAGTGAGGCGTCCTTTCAGAGAGTCGAACGCCTTTTTGCACTCTTCTGTGAGTACGAAGGTCACATCTTTCTTCAAAAGCTCGCACAAGGGTGAGGCTACCTTCGAAAAATCCTTGATAAACCTGCGATAAAAACCTGCATGGCCTAGGAAAGAACGAACTTCACGCACATTAGTAGGATAAGGCAAAGACTGAATTACATCAATCTTTCGCCTTATCGACCTCAATACCCTTTGCAGAGACTATGTGGCCTAAAACAATTCCCTGTTCTACCATAAAATGACACTTTTCAGAGTTTAAAACCAGATTAGTTTCAACACATCTTTTTAGCACTAGCGCCAAATGGCTCAAACAAGTATCAAAGCTATCCCCATGTACTGTGAAATCATCCATGAATACTTCAATGAAATTTTCAATGTACTCAGAGAAGATACTAACCATACATCGTTGAAATGTCCCGGGTGCGTTACATAGTCCAAATGGCATTCTGCGATATGCAAAAGTACCAAAAGGACATGTAAAGGTAGTCTTCTCCTGATCTCCGGCGCTATGGCCACCTGAAAATATCCAGAATATCCATCCAAAAAGCAATAATAGGGGCGCCCAGCAAGGCGTTCTAGCATCTGATCAATAAAGGGGAGGGGGAAGTGATCCTTCCTGGTTACCGTATTCAGCTTGCGATAGTCTATGCATACCCTCCAACCTGTTTGTGTTCTGGTAGGGACCAACTCACCTTGTTGATTCTCTACGACTGTAATACCTCCCTTCTTAGGGACAACCTGTGTAGGACTTACCCATTGACTGTCAGAAATTGGGAAAATCATGTCTGCTGACAGCAATTTCAGCACTTCCTTCTTCACCACATCCATCATGGGAGGATTGAGCCTTCTCTGTGGTTGGCGTGATGGCTTAGCTCCATCCTCCAGCAGAATCCTGTGCATGCATGTAGATGGCTAATTCCCTTGATGTCAGCGATGGTCCATCCCAGTGCAGTTTTGTACTTTTTCAGAATCTCCACTAAACTTCTCTTCCTGCTCTGCTGAAAGCTTACTTGACACAATAACTGGTAAAGTGTCATCAACTCCTAGGAAAGCATACTTGAGATGACTAGGAGTTGTTTGAGTTCAATTTCAGGTGCCTGCACAACAGATGGAACAAGCACTTCGCTAGGAGTCAGTAGATTGGGGCCAATGCCCAAAAGATGTGTAGAGAACTTACCTTTCGAATCCATCTGGGCTACTAATTCCTGCATGTTAGATGTAATTGAAAAATCTGTATAGGACTCATCAATATCATTCTCAATTATTGACTGTAACTCATCTTCTCTAGAAATATCAAATAGATCTTGAGCTAACGGTTCAATCACATCAACAGAGCACAGAGAATGGTCATCAACAGGATGTTTCATAGCCTTGTATAAATCGAATTCAACCTTTTCTCCATCAAATTCCATTGTTAGTGTTTCAGAAACACAATCAATTTTTGTCCTAGCTGTTTTAATAAAAGGTCTACCTAATAAAATAGGTGCATCATGCTTATCATGTTCCATATCTAGGACAAAGAAATCTGCAGGAAAAATCAGTTTATCGACCATGACCAAAACGTCTTCTACTACTCCTTTAGGGTATTTGTTAGACCTATCAGCTAGTTGCACTATTACTCCAGTTTCATGCAAAGGTCCTAAATCTAGCGATTTGTAAAGTGAGTAAGGAAGCACATTTATGGAGGCACCTAAATCAAGCATAGCTCTATCAAATTTTACATCTCCAATGACACAAGGGATAGTAACCATACCTGGATCAGCGCACTTTTTCGGCATTCTCCTCTGAAACACAGCGGAGACTTGCTCACTTACTTTCACTTTCTTTTTACCTTTCAGCTTCTGGTTCCTCTTTACTGTGCAAAGCTCCTTCAAGAATTTTGCGTACTTGGGCACAGTTTTTATCAGTTTCAGCAGGAATGTTCACCTGGCACTTGCTGAATGTCTCGAAAAGCTCTGAATCATCGATTATCCTCCTCTCTTTGAGTGCATCAGGGAATGGAGGTTTTGGTTTTTCAGACCCAAGAGGAGGAAAATTCGGTCGCACATATGTATCGACATGAGGTTCGGATTCAGGCAAAATCTCGTTCTCAGGATCAGGACTCAGCGCGGCGCGGCAGATGACAGCGCGGCGCGCCAGATGACAGCGCGGTCATGTCTGGTAGCAGCGTGGGCGCGTCAGTGATGGGCGCGGCCACGTCTGAGAACTGCGTGCTTTCCTCTTTCTGATTTTTCAGCTCTTTTCCACTTCGAAGAGTTATAGCACTGACGTTTTCCCTTGGATTGACCACCGTCTGAGATGGTAGATTCCCTGACGTCTTTGCCTCTATTCTCGTGATTGCTTCAGCCATCTGCCCCATCTGTTTCTGTATATCTTTGATGCTCGATTCAGTTGCCTGAACATGCGCAGTAAAGTGCTTTGTCAGGGTATTGAGCATGGACTCAGTAGAGGGAGCGTTACCCTGCTGCCTCTGATTGTAGGGAGGTGGCTGTTGCTGTTGTGGTTGGTTTGGTGGATCCCTCCATCTCAAATTAGGGTGATCCCGCCAACCTGAGTTGTAGGCGTTTGAGTAGGGATCATGTCTGGGTCTCTGAGGTCCATTACCACCTATAGCACTTACTTCAGCGGTGTCTTCCTGGATTGTAGGACATGAATCAGTTGGGTGGAAATTATCATTGCATATTCCACAAGCCTTGAGTTGTTGAGGGGTCCCTTGTAGAGTGAGCCTCTTGACCATCTCCTTCAATTCAGCAATATCTTTGGATTGGTTAGAGTCTACAGAATTTACTCCTTTCTTTCTTGGACTTCCCAAAATTTCTAGTCCCCTCAGCCATTTCCTGAATCTTCTCCATGGCTCCCTCTGGTGTGGCATTCAGAATGTTTCCTCCGCAAGCGGCATCAATCATTCTTCTATCAGATTCCAGCAACCCACCATAGATGTATAGGACTAGGTCCTTCGTGCTGTAGCCATGGAAGGGGCAATTAGCGCAAAGCTTCTTGAACCTTTCATTGTAATCGTAGAGGGTTTCATCTTCTTCCTGCTCTATATTGCTGATCGCCTTCTTCAAGGTGTTCTCCTTCTTAGGAGGAAAGAACTTCTCCAGAAAGGCCTTGTGGAGCTTAGGCCAAGTATCGATGCTCCCTGTAGGAAGACTGTAGTACCAGTCATCCGCAGCTTCGGCCAGCGTGAACCCAAAGGCTCTCATCTTTATCTGTGCTTCATCTATATTGGCTGGTTTCATGCTCATGCACACATTATGAAACTTCCCCATATGCTTGATGGGGTCTTCTCCAGCCAATCCATGGAATTTGGGCAGTTGATGAATCAGCCAGACTTTAGCTCAAAATGGTTGTCATTTTCCAAAGCAGGGATTGTCACAACAGGTGCCTGCTGTGTAATGTTTGCTGTCAGCCGCAGCGTCTGATTTGCATTTCCAGCCATCGGAACAGGTTGAATGCGTTGTTCTCTAAGGCGGCAGTGGTATGTCCTGTCAATTTCCCAATCAAAATCAACAAGAGGGGGATTAGTAGCACGAGTGCGAACCATGCAAGAGGTTCGCACCCAAACAGGTAATAAAACAAACAAGAACAAAGATAAACTGTTTCCCCGGCAACGGCGCCAAATTTGACTGGCTAAAAGTCGTTATGCCAAATCAAAGTAAATTCCTAAGGTACAAACTATAACAAGTATAGCAGGCAAGTTAGGGTCGAACCCACAGGGAAACAGAAACAATTGTAAGAGCAAGTAATATTACCCAAAAGTAACCAATTAAAGGGGGAGTTTTGTGTGTAAAAAAAATATTGACAGAACAAGTTGCAAGTAGCAGTTGCGAAAATATGGAGGAAAAGTATTACACCAGGTAATTATCCACACAACAATTGAGATGGAAGATCATCGTATTCTATGAATCTCAAGTTCTAAAGTCCAGTAATTGTTCTCAATCCAGATCGTGTAATAGCTTTTAGTCCTACCAGTCCTAAAAGCACTTATCACCAAAATACAAAGGAAAACCTTCACCAAGTAATAAGGCAATAGCATTCAACCATGGATTATAAAGAGATACAAGCGATTATAACAACCCGTTAAAATAACATTCACAATCCCACACAAGCAACCCGCTTATGATTATTGTATTTGCTACAACGGATCTACAACCCCAAACCTGGAGTTGTAAACCCTAGCGATGATCAATCCAGATGAACCAATAATAAACAATTAAGCAATAAGCACAGGAGATCGAGACAATTAACAAAAGACGAACAAGAGTAGAATACTCACAACCGATTCAACTGAGGGCTTCAAAAACCAAGTGCAACAAAGGAGAGTTAGTTCTCCATAGGGTTTGGGTTTGTGAGGAGAAAGGGAAAAGAAAATACGTCTCTGGAATTCTCCATCCCCCTAAAACGGGACAGCAAAACTCTATTTAAAAAGTTCTAAAACTATCGACTTTACATAAAGTCGATGTGGGATAAGAATACGTCTTCAGGGACCGACGCGGTCGCGCCGGATGGAAGCGCGGGCGCGTCAATGAAAATCTGCCACTTCTTCTCTGAAGCAACGGCGCGGGCGCGCCAGATATCAGCGCGGGCGCGCCAGTGCTGATTTTATCTCTGCAGCTTGGCCGCGTCGATCTTCAACGCAGGTACTTCTCCTAGCAGCGCGGGCGCGCCATGTAGCAGCGCGGCTGCTTCCGAATTTCTTCAACTTCAACTTCTGTAACTTGCATGATCTGATTTCTTCAACTTCTTCAATAAGTTCCGGATCACCAAGTTCATACAAACATCCCTCACAATGACATGTAAACGATGACAAAAACTACTAAATGCGCTATGAAATATATCGCATGAAATATATCGCATATCAGTGCCCGAACCGTTTACCAGGTCTGGCCTGCCTATAGAGAACCTCCTAGACTCCCAGTGGGATGAAAGGGCAAGTTATCACAGCCCTACAATGGGCAAACAATATACCATAGGTCGGTGACCATCAACACGTGCTATAAACATATAACACACACACCACTCATGCACGACATCCTATAAAGGAAATGGAAGCTAAGTAAGTCCCAAGGACTTACCTCCACCTCGTAGTCGTCTCACTGGATCAACCTCAACTCAGTCCACTCCCAACTGGAGGATAACACGGCCTATACAAGGCATACACAAATATATCACAATCCTATCACACAAAAGGGTCACACCTAGACCCAAGGGATCCATAAGGGATCATATTCCAACTCGAAAATCCTCAAAGCCCTAACCGGAATTTCCGTATCATACTCATCAACATCCGAATCCTAGCATGCCACTATCGCTCAACTAGGAAAGGAAAGGATCTACCTAGCTTTAGGTAGACCCGGGACAAAACGCACCTACGTAACAAAGGGGCGCAGGGGCGGAGGCAAGCAACCGCGGTGCGGCGGAACGGAGCCGCGGGGCGGTGACTACGGACTCTGGCAACGCAGGCACGACGCGGGCGTTGTGACACGGTAACCGCGGGGGCGGTGACTTCTGGCCGCGGGGCGGCAACTACGCAGAATGAAACCTCGCGGTTTCTCTTCAGCTCTTTCCGGGATCAATTCCCTTCTACTCTCTTCCAGATTCATACACAAGCATAACATACACAAATCAGCATCATCCTATGATCACACATCTAATCCTAAGCTAAGGAATGAAGAAGAACAAGAAAAGAAGAAGAAGGAATGAAGAAGCAAGGAGGAAGATGCTCACCACGGCTGTAGCTAGCTAAAGAACTGATCACCAAACACTTACTGGCTTCCAAGAACAGCAGTACTCACCATCATCAATCACCACAAGCCACAACACATCCAAACTCAAACCAAACTCTTCCAAACCAAACCAAAGAGCAAGAGGGAACAAGGGAGAAAGCAAGGAGGACGTAAACTGGATTGGAAAGTATGAAGAAACCCTTGCTCAGCAAGGTGAAATGAAGAAGGTAAAGAAGGAGTAAAACACGAGTCAAAGAAGTCAACAAAACCGGCTGCAGCCGCCGTAAATGGGCGGATCACAGGACCGCAGGGGGGGAGACCCGCAGGGGCGGAGACCCGCAGGGGCGGCACACGTGCCGCGGCTGCGGCAAAACCAATCTCGGCCTAAAGCCAATCTCGGCCGTGGTCCAATCTCGGTCCGAAAGAAAGGGCTCTCACATCTCACCCCCCTAAAAACAAGTTTCGTCCCGAAACTTGCAAGATCCAGAAAACTCTCGGACTCAGAAGCCGAGGTATAACTATCTCTATAATCTCAATATAAGCATGGAGGAAACCATCCACTCCAGCAGCAAACTATACTGTCCAAGGCCTAGAGGGAAACCATCTCTAGCCTAACCATAACATGTCCCGATAGCATGGAGGAAAGAGCCATCTCCAGCTATAAACAAATCATACTAGCACAACAAGATCTAATAAGATCACAATCACAACAAGCTAGCATGAAATAACATATCATAGCATATAAGCATGTAAGCACATAAGACTCACCAAGCTAGTACTAAGATCTACTCGGTGATCCTACTGGTGCACCTATCTCTGCATAGAACTCTGGATAGTTCCTCTGGATACTATCCTCAGTCTCCCATGTAGCCTCCTCCGGTCCTCGTCTCGACCACTATATCCTAATCTCGGCCCACAGCCAATCTCGGCCGCGGTCCAATCTCGGTCCGAAAGAAAGGGCTCTCGCAACACATATCTCAAGTTCTCAACACTCCCCCTTAAGTGAAACTATCTTGGACTAGTTGACACTTGACACAAAGCATTAACGCCGACTTAAAATAACAGGCGGATAATATATATTCGTTAATCACAACCCAAACACAAGATAACGAGACTCGCACGAACCTTAGCTCTGATTCCATTTAAAAATTTTATATTATAGGATTTATATACATATACGTGATTAATTACATGGAATAATAGGGTTGATCTTGTAATAACCCTAATTGTACAACAGAAAGCTAGCCATATGTTGGTGTATATTTAGAGGGATGTAAAAAAACTATACACGTATGAACGAGTACAATTCATTTTCTTCCATATTGAAATGGTATTAGAGCCCTCTGGTTCAAATCCTTGCCCTTCCTCTTGAGTTGTTCCTATCGAACGACTCATGTTTCCTTTCCTTTCACAAAATTCTTTTACTACATCCTTCCCATCTCTTTTGCCATGGTTGTAATAAACCTAGGTCCTGCCGATTCCGATTCTATCAATACTCATAATTTTACCAACAATCAAAGCAATGACAAATTGTCCAACAACAATGCTAATTATCCTCTCCATCTTGCTAATTTCAATAATCCTGGTATGCAACTATCTCGATTCTTCTCAATGGATCCAACTTCTTATCCTAAAAATGCAGTATCATGATGAGTTGGGAGCTAAGTATAAGCTTGGATCGGTCGACGGAACTTGCAAGAAACCTAGTGATGATGGTTCCGAACAACTTGTGAGGTGGATCCGAGCAGACTACATGATTTTGGTGCTCGATAACCCACTGAATTAAGTAAAACCTTGCTGAACATTGCACCTATGTGCAATCGACACAAGACTCTAGAATGATATCTTAGAGAGCTTTGAACGTTCCATTGATTTTTTCATATCCATAAGGATCTAAGTTTCTTAAAGCAAGATAATGCTAGTGTTGCAATCTATTTTGAAAAACATAAAAAGCTTTGGGACGAATTAGCGTGGTGGATGAGCTCATACTTGTACATTTGGAGGTATTGCTAAATATTATTGTGATATCTTGAAAAAAAATTGCAGATCAAGAAACTAAGCATCGAGTGATGTAGTTTCTCATGAGCTTAAATGAGCGTTAAGAACATGCTCATAGTAGCATTATATCCCTTGACTCCTTGCCTACCATTAATCGTGTGTTTCACATGATTATTTAATTAGAAAAATAGAAAGAAATTACTTGTCATTCTTTACCCATTACACATGATGCTCTTGTTGTTAATAGACACGTGCCTTACAAACAAGATGGAGACAATCGTTGAGATGTCAAGAAAGAAAAACTTGATCGACAATTCTCTTATTTCAAGGAGAAAAGCCATTTGAGGGAGTCGTGCTTTAAACTCAGCGGCATACCTGACTGGTACAAGGAATTTAAGGGCGTGAATGAAAAAAAGATTCTCCAAATGCTAGAACCATTGGTTCTCTTTGTAGCAAATACATTTGAGGTATCCACGGGAAATCATCCTCTTGACTCCATGAACTTTTTCCGCTCTAGCTTCCTTGGTTCAGATCATGGTAAATGCGGTTTATCAAGAAGTTCTCAATCAAAATGATGAATGATCGTAGAAGTTCTTCTTCCTCTCCATCAATCAATTTCGCAAGTATTTTTACTGCTGTTGTGCATAATGTAGTGAGTTCTCATGGTTGGATTATTGATTATGGTGTTATTGACCATCTCCTTCATCAAGACTCACTTTAGTCACTCGCAAAAGCTTGATACGTCCATTCTAGTTTGTCTTTCTAATGACACTATCAAGGAAGTTTATTATCGAGGGACAATGATCTTTTTATTTTACTGAAGTTGGTTACATGTCCGGTTAGATCGGCCAAATCCTCTCTATGTATGGACCGGCTGTATAGTCGTGATCTATTTTGAGATACCCTCCCAATATCAATTTTTTCATACATACTGTCAGGAGAATTCGAAATTGAATCTCTAGGTCAATACTTAAGGAGTCTAGCGTCACTTTACCAAATACATGCTCTACCTTAAGGGACATTGATTTGTGTGGTGCGAAGTACTTCCGTACCATAGTTAATGATCATACTCGTTGCACATGGACGTGTATTATGGCAACAAACAACATGTGTTCAGAATTGTTTCTCAAATTTAACTTTTATTGCCACATAATTCAAATGTTTTATAAAAGCTTTCAGATCAGATAATGGGGTTGAGTTCTCGCAACACTCTTTATAGGAGCTATTCCTTGCTAAAACACATAGTTCATCAAAAATCTACAGCTTATGTACCTTAATAAAACGCTTGTGTAGCTGAAACATTGTCATCTACTTAAAACTGCTCAAGCTCTTCGTATTCATGCCAACTTGCCTATATATCTATGGGGTGAGTGCATCCTCATGACTAACTATCTCATTAACTTAACGCCTTCATGGGTTCTTATTTGGAGAATTTCTTTCAAGTTACATCAAACACATGTCTCACATTATCATTTAAGGATCATTGGTTGCTTTTGCTTGAGTCTTTTACCTCACAAAGACAAACTTGCCGTATTACAACCATTAGAGGTTAAATACAACTTAGACGAAGATGGAGATATACTACTAAGGAGTAAGGAGCAAGAACTTGATTTTACATATTACCTTTTAAGTAACTTTCAAAAAACTCATTTGTTCACCACTTTCAAATATCTATTATGAATGAACGGGGAGGGAGTGCTTGAGAAATTGTATAATTTGTAAAATTTGGGAAAACGTGGTGGTGGAATTTAATCGGTATAATATCATAGTGTAATATCAAGACATTATATATAAGAATATAGGGTGAGATACAGAGCCGTTCAATGGGTTTGTGTGGCCTGTGCTAACTACTATTGAAATTTTACTATAAAGTAAAAAAAATAAAGTTTTAATTACAATTTAAAATTAATACTGTTTGTAAATATGTTAGTTATTTTATATAGAGGTACACCTAAGAATGTGTATTAATGTCATTTTAAATGTTCTAAATTATTTAATGTTGAATTAAAATAATCAATAATATAATTGAATTAATTTCAGTATTAAGTTGCTCAAAATTAAATTGATTATAATCTAAAATTGAAAACTGATCGTTAAAATGTTATTGTCTAAAAATAAAATTAAAAACTGTTAAAAAATTAAAAACAAAACATTATCAAAGAAAAAAAAGTTTAGAAGAAAAATAAGTTAACTGTCCACCTACAGAATTTTAAAAGAGGGGTCCATTTAGAGGGAAAAAATGAATCAAGAGAGATTTGTAAGTGTTGAACTGATGACCATCAGCTCTCTTTTCATACAAAACAAACACCTTTTACCACTAGGACAGATGATTTAACATGTACATACTCTTTGTGTTAAAATATAACATCTGTTTTAGGGTCCTGTTCCCTCAACGAAGGAACACCCCATTGGACGAGCCTGGTGAGATGGGTAATTGAGCTCTTTTTGTCTAATTTAGTATTAAGTATACCCTTTAATTTTACGTAAAACAAAGTATGTCCTTGAACTAATTTGAAAGATCAATTCGTTCGGTGGTATTTGGTAATTTTAATTTAAACAATTCAAGTTCAAGCCCAATTGATTTACTCAAGTCAAATTCAAGCGATTTACACAAATCCTATACAAACCCCAACCCAAACCGTGTGGAAACCAACTAGGGTAAAAAAAAAAATGTTTGATAGTTTTTAAATCTCTAAATTTAATTTGATTATGGTAAATTACTTTTCATAACGACTTGATCAGCTCGCGCGGACCACGAATGACGACTCTAAACTTAAAAAATCCAATAAGTTGGCCATGAAAAATTCAAAACCGAAAAGAAAAAAAAGAATTGAATTGAAAATTTAGAAGTCTTCATTTTTTTTAGTTAATCGAACGAAAAACAAAAGTAAAAAAAAATAAAAATTATACTCCTGTTACTGAACTGAAAAGATTTATTAGTAAGATTTATTAGGCAGTTTGATGGATGTGTAGGTGAGTTAGAAATTTATGGAGTATAGTTTATCGAAACTCTCTAATCTCTTCAAACACTATTGTGGAGGATTATGATTCCCACATCGACAATATTGAGACTTCAAGTGTAGTATATAAGGTTGGTGGGCTACTCCTCCTATTGCCAATTGGTTTTAGGATGGAACCTCATCGGACTTATGTGCTGGGCTTGGGCCCAACGCGCATATGTGTTCGGACGTGCGATGGACCCCACGTCCATTCTGACCCAACGAAATCTATCATGGGATCAGAGGAGGTTCTGACTTATTGGGCTTGTCGGCCTTAAGACTCAAATTGCGGACATGGACAATGATAGTCCGTCCGGTTGGGCTAGCCGGCCTTAAGGCATTTCCTCAAGTGTCAACCGAGCCAGCGGTTGCACTTGAGGGGGCGTGTGGAGGATTATGGTTCCCACGTCGACAATATTGGGACTTCAAGTGTAGTATATAAGGTTGGTGGGCTACTCCTCCTATTGTCAATTGGTTTTAGGATGGAACCTCATCGGGCTTATGTGCTGGGCTTGGACCCAATGCGCATATGCGCTCGGACGTGCGATGGATCCCACGTCCATTCTGACCCAAAGAAATCTATCAACTATAATGAAGATTAGGAATTCAACTTGATAAGTTATGACTCATGAGTGACAGGAAACACATGTAAATTGTGATGTTATTTGTGATGTGGATCCTACACATTTTGACATACCTACCCTGCAGTGTTAAGCTCCTAATTAAGATAAACATCACCCAGCTAGCCCTACGTCGACATACATATACCTTATTAAAATAATATTTCTTACACTATTAACCGGGAATCAAACCACGCGATTGAGATTAACGATGTTAATTAAGTATTGATATATAGGACATAATTACTAGGGTTATAGCAAAAATATTCTTAAAAAATTATACGGCACCAATAATTATAGTGAATGGTTTTATTTTAAAAAAAATTATCTGTTCACTGTTGCTTCAAATGCATGAATTTGCTACAACTTTTCATTAGTACGATGATAAAGTTATTGAATATTATATTTTTAAACTTAACTGTAGACTTAAAATATGTTTCACAAATAAACACATGTCTATATACTTCCATCTATAAAAGCACTTGTTAACCACGGACATTTCCATCACAAACATCTCTCTTACTGACTTCCTATACTAAAAATGAAGCCTTCAGTCCTCCTCGTTGCCTTCCTATTTGCCTCCCTCACTTGCTTTGCCCACTTTTCAGTAGCCCGTCCCGGCCTTCCTTTGAGGAAGGATGCGGGTGTGGATCACCACAATCAATCTTGCGGTGAGCCATACCCTTGTTGTAGTAATGCGGGACATTGTGGTGATAGTGTTTACTATTGTGCTCTCGGTAATTGTCAGTATGAATTCGGGACATGTTGGGATAACGTGCCACCGCCTCCTCCGTCCACCCTCACACCGGCCCTAGGACTCTCATGGGAGGAAGGATGCGGTGTGGAGCACCACAACCAATCTTGTGGCGAGCCTTATCCTTGTTGTAGTAACGCAGGACACTGTGGCGACAGTGTTTACTATTGTGCTCCTAGTAATTGTCAGTCTGAGTTCGGGTCATGTTGGGACAACGTGCCACCACCTCCACCATCCACCCTTACACCAGCCCTTGCTTATACATGGGAGGAAGGATGCGGCGTGGAGCACCACAACCAATCTTGCGGCGAGCCCTACCCTTGTTGTAGTAACGCAGGACACTGTGGCGACAGTGTTTACTATTGTGCTCCTAGTAACTGTCAGTCCGAGTTCGGGTCATGTTGGGACAACGTGCCACCACCTCCACCATCCACCCTTACACCGGCCCTTGCGCATACATGGGAGGAAGGATGCGGCGTGGAGCACCACAACCAATCTTGCGGCGAGCCTAACCCTTGTTGTAGTAATGCGGGACATTGTGGTGATAGTGTTTACTATTGTGCACCTAGTAACTGTCAGTCCGAATTCGGCACGTGCTGGGAGAACGTGCCACCACCTCCTCCATCAACCCTTACACCGGCCCTTGCGAATTCGTGGGAGGAAGGATGCGGTGTGGAGCATCACAACCAATCTTGCGGTGAGCCTTACCCTTGTTGTAGTAATGCAGGACATTGTGGTGATAGTGTTTACTATTGTGCCCCTAGTAACTGTCAGTCTGAATTCGGAACGTGTTGGGACAACGTGCCACCACCTCCTCCATCCACACTTACAACGACTCTTTCGCATACATGGGAAGAAGGATGTGGTGTGGAGCATCACAACCAATCTTGTGGTGAGCCTTACCCTTGTTGTAGCAATGCGGGACATTGTGGTGATAGTGTTTACTATTGTGCTCCAAGTAACTGTCAGTCTGAATTCGGAACATGTTGGGACAACGTGCCACCTCCTCCCGCAAATAAGGAGAGTTTCGACGAATCTTTGATCGGACAGGTGTTTGACAAACTGAATCTCTTAAACCAGTTCTAAATTTAATAAAGCTGGCTAGCCTAACTTTAATTTGCCAGTGACAATTAAGTTAGGCATCTTTAATATGGACAGGGGTAATTAGACGTACGTACAGTAACTTGTTATTGTATGTATGTGCATATAATAAGTAAAGTACTTAGTGTACAACGAGTGTTCGTTGTGCGTCCCTTGAAGGATTTGAGGGCTCATAGTACGCCCCTATAATGCATCTTTGTTTGTGTGTACTTAATATGTGTAATCTATTCACTTGTCATCAATGTTAAAGTGGATTTTGAATTACTAGCCATGTTATCGATTACAATTTAAATACTCTCATGTTCAAAAAGTCTCAAATGTTTTCTTATTCTTATTCTTAGTTTAAATTCACCCTGTTTACAAATAATTATCGTTTAATTTAACCTTGTACTTTTATTTTAAAAATAATTATTTATTTTAATTATTTTCACTTTTGCCTTATACATACCCTTTCTGATCATTATTATTTAATTAGTTTATTTTTTAATAAAATAAAGTAAAGCAATAATTAGGAATATAATCTTATATTTCATAGTTTTTTTCATGAGTGTTAAAAAAATACTAAAACGACAATTATTTGCATACGTCGAAAGTAAGTGTTAATTTTCGTCCACATTTAAGCATTAAATTTTAGGTAATAATAGGGAGCTAACTGTCCATTGTAGTGTGTCATTCGACATTATGTCACAGGCCCCAAACTTTAGGGCCTAATATTTATAACTTAAGCTTAGTTTATTAGTTGTGCATATGGGCATATTTGTAAAGTTGATTGTATTTTTTTACATTGTGTTTAATGGGCTGAGTTCGATCCTCAATTAACCCGTCAAGTTCAGGTTTTTTTTTTTTTTTTACCCCTTTTGTGTGTTTGTTGCACTTATTCCCTATGAAGCCCAACAATTGATTACTCTTTTTCCCTTTTAATTATTTTTCCATTTGTATATCCTATAAGCCAACGACTTCCTCTTTACACGTTACTTTCTCCTATGATAAATAAATGTCGTTTTAGTATAAAAAAAATATGATCACAATTATTCGTCGTTTTAAGTCTTTTCAAGACCATTAAACACTTAGTATTCATGAGATTAGTTTTTTTCTTTTTTTTTTTTTGAGAAGAGGTAAATTCATTCAACAAGATCATCCTCAGCAATAGCATTACATAAATCCAGAGGAAAAGAAAACCGTAAATCATAAAAAATTGGTTCCACCGGGCAATTAGACGCAAGGATATGCGCTGCCACGATTCCTCGTTCGCCTTACGAGGACCAGTTGCAAGAGACGAAGTTCCTCCAGTAACCAGATCCCCTTGAGAATATTACCCAAAGCTCCACGAAAAGTTTGTCTTATTCTGAACCCATGAAATAATAGAGCTAGAGTCAGATTCAAACGTAACGAAGCCCATCCCCGCTCCAAGGACAATTCCATCGCCCATCGGATAGCCTCAGCCTCGCCTTCCGCCCCTGTCCTCATACCCGTCACCGTTCGAGAAGCTGCCATGAGCACCACACCAAGACAATTTCGAGCAGAGCACCACACCAAGACAATTTCGAGCAATAACCCCAATTCCACACTTTCCATCCGGCTTCACCGAGGCGTCGCAATTAAGTTTAACAGTACCGCTCTCAGGTCTCTCCCATCGAGCATCGTTTGGCCTGACCTCACCTCCCTCATTCATTCTGTCTTCGTCAGTGTTGCACGCAGCAATGGCCAGAAGTGTAGCATCCTTCACAATAGTCTCAGCCTCCGTGAACTTCCCCTCAAAAATTCTGGAATTCCTTGCTTTCCACAGTGACCAAATAATAGCCATCCACAACCGAATTTTGCAATCAGAGGCAAGAAAACATGTTTGAAAAAACCAGGAACTTACAGAGGTAGCAAAGGTTCTAGTTTTCTCAAAGCAAAGAACGTGCTTCCAAATAGACGAGAAGCAAGGACAAGAAGCGGTCACATGAAAAACTGATTCTAGCTGTCCACAAGTATCACACCACGGCTCAATATCAACCCTCTTTGGAGGAGCTTCTCTCGACAAGGGATTGCATCAATAAAAGCTCTCCACACAAAGTTGATAACACTAGGGACCATCTTTTGTTTCCACAACTTCTTCCAAGGACTGTTCGCCGGACCCAGAGAAGAGGACCCGTGATCCTCGGTGTTTTGCAGAGTGCATTCCATGAAGAGATGATATGCCGTCTTAACCGAGAATATCCCATTACTAGAATAGAACCAGTAGGTTCATCACATAATTCCTTGCTCACCAACGGGATATTGATCACGATCTCTCCGTCGACATTACCCAACACCTTCATGACAAGATCCGTTTTCCACTTGGAGGACTCCCAATCAATGAGATCGCAAACCTTAAAGTTGAGAAAATCGGGATTATGGGGCAAGATCGGTTTGAAAGAGGACGGGCGCGGGATCCATTGGTCCCTCCAAACATAAATATCCGCCCCATTGCCAACTCCACAGCACACCCCACGGCATAAGGCATCTCTACCTTTGAGGAGACTCCTCCACACAAAGCTCGGCCGGCTACCAATCTGCGCATTCATCACAGAAATCCCAGGAAAATACCGAGCCCTCATAACCCTAGCAAGAAGAGACTCGGGACAAATCAACATACACCAAACTTGTTTGGCTAACATTGCAAGGTTGAAAGTTTTCATATCTCGAAAACCCATACCCCCCACCTCCTTAGCCATACACATCCGTTTCCATCCAATCCAATGAATCTTCCGAGTTTCATGGGAAGACCCCCACCAGAACTTGCACATCAAACTTTCAATGTCATGACATACCCCATCCGGCATCGCAAAGCATGACATAGTATAAGAAGGGATTGCTTGAACCACCTCTTTGAGAAGCACCTCCATTCCAGCTCTGCTTAACATATTATCTTTCCACCCCTTGAGTTTCTTCCAAACTCTCTCTCTAACATTTGCGAAAATCACCTTCTTAGACCTCCCCACCATAGTTGGAAGCCCAAGATACTTTTCGTGTTTATCCACCTCTCTAACCCCGATCAGTCCCTGAATCAAAGCCCTCTTCTCCACATCAACACTTCGACTGAAAGACAGTTCCGACTTCGCAAAGTTAACCTGTTGACCCGATACTGCTCCATAATTCTGGAGGATATTGACTAGTACACTGCTCTGTTGATCGGAAGCTTTAGCAAAAATAACACTATCATCAGCGAAAAAAAGATGTGAGATTCGAGGAGCAGACGGAGCAATTTTTATCCCTTGCAGAGAACCCGATCGTTCGCAATCCCTTATCATTCCAGAAAAACCTTCCGCACACAAGAGGAAAAGAAAAGGTGAGAGAGGATCACCTTGACGCAATCCTCTTCCCAGAGCAATTTCTTTAACCTGTTAGCCAACACCTTGGCAAAAATTTTATAGCTAACATTGCACAGGCTAATGGGTCTGAGATCCTTCATACTAGAAGGATTATTAACCTTGGGAATTAGGGTGATAAAAGTGTGGTTAAGAGAATCAGGAAGGAAGCTCCATTGAATAGACCAATAATAAACTTAGAGACATCATTACCAATAATATTCCAGTGTTTTTGGTAGAAGAGGGCCGGGAACCCGTCCGGACCGGGCGATTTGGTCGGATGCATTTCGAAGAGAGCACAACGAATCTCCTCCACTGTGCAAGGCTCCAATAGCCTGTGATTATCCTCATCGGTAATTCTCTCCATATTGCTAATCTCCTGCAAGAGACTTCCACTAGAGCCAACAGTAAAGAGATTCGTAAAATATGAATTTGCAACTTTCATCTTCCCCTCCCAGGAGCGCCAAACCAACCCCTCCTCGTCCACAAGTTTCGAGATTTTGTTCCGCTTACGCCTCCCATTCGCCTTTTGGTGAAAAAAAGCCGTGTTGCGATCTCCCCATTTGAATTCATTCGCTCTTGCCCTCTGGAACCAAAAAATCTCTTCATCCTTCATTAAAAGCTTCTCCTTTTCCTCAAGCTCCCTTCTTCGTTCAATAACATCACCGCTGGCCCCCGCCAAATGAATTAACTTCAGCTCCTTCCTGACTTCAACCAGTGCACGCCCCACATTATCAAAATTGTTTTTGCGCCAATCCTGCAGATCAACTTCACATCGCTTTATTTTCCCAACCAAGCCTCCTTCTGAAGAACTGCTACCAGGATTTAACCAAGCAATTCTAATGACTTCCTCACATCCTTCATCCGAAGATCACAGAGCCTCAAAGCGGAATGGTTTAGGCCCTCTACATGTCCCCATCCCCTCGTCCAAACCATTAATAGTCATAAAAATAGGAACATGGTCGGACCAAATCCTCGGAAGGTGGAGAATCCTCGCGTGTGGGAATTATTCACACCATTCCTCCGTTGAAAATCCCATATCCAAACAAACGTTCCTGGATGAGATTGTTCCCCAGTTGGCCATTATCCCATGTAAATCTTGGGCCTTCAAAGCAGATGTCCCTCAATCTACACACCTGTAGAGCCTCACGAAACTTGACCATCAATGCAAAGTCATGAGTCGTCCCACCAGCTTTATCATCCGACGTCAGAATCAAGTTAAAGTCGCCCATAACCATCCACGGTTCTTTCACGTCTTCCTTTATCCTTTTGATTAAATCAAGAGTTTGATGCTTTTCCCCGGTCCAACACCACCCATAAATTCCTGTAAATCTTCAATCCTCAACCAAAGCATCAATATGATGATTAGTATAAGATTGGATAGTAACTTTCACGTTCCCGGACCACATAAGACATAGGCCTCCAGAGGCTTTGACACTATCGACCACAAAACATCCTTCATACTTCAGTCGTTGACGAAGACTTTCCATCTTCCTCCTATCACTCTTAGTTTCACTCAAGAATAATAGGTCGGGCTCCTTCAAATTAACTAGCCGTACTAATTTTGTCATCGTCGGGCCTTTGCCCAATCCCCGGCAATTATAGCTTAAGGTACTCATTGCTCCCGGCAAGAGAGACCTTCCGTCTCTCCTGCCGATACAGACATTTGTTGTGCTTTCTTCCCACGTTTGTTGCGTAACCCCAAGCCATAAGTATCCTGCTCCTCCTCAGTATCCTCTTTGTGTCTTTTCACTCCTCCTTTGCCTCTACTGTGGCTTTGTACATCAGTTGTAGCATAATCCCTTGCCAATCTTTTCCATCTTTTATTGTTTGAGTCCTCAGCAGACATAGCTTCTCCCTTGTCTACATTCACAACAAAATTGCCACTCGTCTTTTCAGCTATCATTTTATGTGTTTGCTCATTGGATATATCTATGGATACCCGTTCAGTTGTTCAAGTAATGAGCTCTTCCTCCTCTTCTGTTATTGCCACCTGAATTCCATCTTGAGAATGTAGCAGTTCCTCTAGCGACTTTAAAACTCTTGTCCCTTTTCTTCCCCCCTCCAAGCTTACGCCCGTTTCTTTGCCCCCCTTCTCTCCTTCCTGGACATCATCTCCCTTTTTCACCAAATCTTTCCTCTCCCGTTGCGGCCTGTGTGTCGGGGCTCTCAGTTCGTCACTATATTCATTCTTATATTTTTTGGCATCATCGTCAATGCATTCATCTTCAACGTGGCCAAGTCTTCCACAGGTATAGCAGAAATTTGGTAGCCGCTCGTATTGAAACGGAAGCCAAACTTTCTCATGTATCTCCCTGAATGTGAAGCCTTTCTGTAACCGCCCAAGCCCCTTTCATCGTCGCGTTGAGAGCGTATGAGTTGAACGGACGATTCGTAAGCACACTTCCAATAAGGATCGTATTCTGGGTAGCCGCAGTGTCACCGAGGATTCCATCATACTTTAGAACCACACTTTCTTCCTCTGTAAGATGTATATGGTACTTTTCCTTCTCCATCCTTCAAGAACAAGAGCATGAAACAAGAAACAAGACCAATGAAACAATGAAACAACACCCAACCTTCACCAGAAATCGGAAGGAAGCGAAAAGGTTTTCGGTGACTGCGAGGGCACAGTCGCCACAAAAATCGCCTTTCTCGCTCTAGGGTTTTTTATGAGATTAGTTCTTGAAACTTGTTTTATCAATTACTTTTCAGTGAAGAATCTTTCTTATTAGTTCTAAACAGTAATGAACATTAAATGTGTTAAGAATTCCAAAAACTTTGTAAAATCATGTTATTTAATACTTTTTATTCAAAATTGTGTCAAAGTCTAAAACGACAATTATTTATAATCGGAACAATTTTCATTTTAATTATCCTTAAATTATATTCTTTTTTGTAATTTCAACTTTTATTTTGCATCATTAGATTTAGTATCGTACTTTTTTGTTTAATCAATTGTTTTGTCTTTTAAGATGTTTATTTTTATTTTTTAGTAATGTCATTCGGGCGGCCCAAAAAATGTAAAAGAGACGGTGAAATCGGACTACACATGCGCCTCATCCGGGTGCGTGCGCAGTCCGCATGCGCCTTATGATGGCCATCATGCGCCCCCAAGAGTTCTCAATCTGAATATGCCAGTAGTTGAGAATTCTTGCTTCATGAAGCGCATTGTTGCATCTGGTCCCGCGCGTAGCGGAGTCTGCATGCGCCAAATTTATTTTATTTTATTTATTTATTTTTCCCAAAAAATAAAATAAAAATTGGCGCATGCGCATGGTCCCTGATATGCCCTCGGATGGCGAGTCATCCGTCTATCCGGCTAAGAGGACCCCGCAAGCGGCATGTCTAGCCATGACATGAAGCTTGCCATTTTGAGTATTTTCCTTAGTTATTTCCCTTTATTTATTATGTAATAAAAGAATGAATATTTTTGTGGAATATTTCCTCTTGATCTTATATTTTAGGTTTTGATCTTATCTTTTAGATTTTCCCTTTTTTTGGCTTTTCGTTATGAACTTGTGTTGGCCCGTTGACCCATAAGTAGGCAACACCCTCTATATAAGGATGTGTTGGTCTTCATTATAAAGCATGTCTAATTTGAATCCAAGAATAGTGAAGGGAAATCCTCTCTTGGTTTAGGCATCACTTCCCTTTCCACCTCCTCAAAGTTATATATTGGATCTAGTCTTTGATCCAAGCCTCCCATAATCGAGGATCCTTTTGAAGGATCAACTATCCCGCTCCACCTCGTGGATGATCCGATCTATCTTGATCGGATCGACCGTACGCTTCCGCGTCCATTTCTAAAGCCCCATCAACCAAGTTCTATCATTTGATCCACCTCGATCGACCAAGAAGGAGTAGTTAAAGTTTCTCCTCGATCTAGATCCCCCCGTTTGTATCAGCCCGGTGTATATGTGGTGTCCACATTGTTGCGCAAATGGTAAAATTGTAATCTTGTTATTTTTTAAAAATAGTTTGTTTTAAGTTCAATTTTTTAAAAGTTTTTACGATAACTTTTTTCTTTTAAAACAAGCTTTTTATAACAAAAGTATTATATATGTTTCTAATCAACCAATAAAAAAAATATACATGTGTATTGCAATCGCTTACCTAAAACTATGGTGGGTGAATTATCGAGCAATTGATAATAAAATTTGTTAGCTAATTATATTGTAATAAAATTAATTTATCCGTGTGAATCTCATTATAACAATCTTACGGTAGTGTCTCTATAGTTTGTTGGACGGGGTCTCTAAAGTTCGTTGGACGGACCTAATATGTTGTCATATGGACCGAATCCATTGAGTTTTGTCATTTTTGATTGATGACACCAAATTTTACTTCTTCATTTAGTGACGTTAGTGTTACAATTTTTCCTTCCTTGCCTAAAAACTCAATCAAAGTATTAGTCTTGGACATTGGCCGTGTTCTCAAACCGGCTTTGATGTTCCTCGTACACAACCTCTTTTCCACGTCATGCTTGGAAGTAGTGCAGGTAGACCATGTTTTCTTCCTTTACAGCCATTCAAAATGGCATAGGTTTGTAATCAAGGGACACTTTTAACTTCCCCTTTGCTATACTCGCTTGCACCGTTGCACGTTGTAATCTATAGTGAAAGCGAATCAAAAGACACCATAATTGTTTACCTTTGCTATACTCGCTTGCACGTTGTAGTGAAAGCAAGAATCAAAAGACAACGTAATTGTTTATGTAGTTCGAATTTTCCTATGTTTATGGAACCTCGATCAAGAGGAGAAATCCGATCCCAAAATCATTAAGTAATCGAAACAAAGGTTACAAGACATAAATATAGTTTGGATAAGAGCATAACACAAACAAGCTAAACTAAATACATAAAGATAAGGTAATATAGAGGAAGATAAGTTCAGATCAAATTAAAGACATGTGAAAGGCTCTATTATCTTCTTCTCAAGAAGATATACAACCCACTCTAAAGATGATGTCGTTGCATATTGGATTTCTTTCTTCCTTTCTTCTTCACTCAAATCCTTCTTGTTACAAATAAGATTTGGATTATTCGAGTCCTTCGAATTCTCTTCTCCTAGCTTAGAGATCGTAAACCCTAGATTTGGAGCAACTTTGAACAATGTTTTCAAGTTGTACCTATATATGTTGAGAAAAAATTTACACAAATCTAGAAAACACAATATATATACTTTTTATTTGAGAAGTATGTTGAAAAAAAATGTACAAATTTACATTACACATTTTATTTATTTTGTATTTGAGTTCGACTCTCTTTTTTTGACCTTTTGGTTTGAAGCGATAGAAATATCGAAAACTAAGTAGTTTGGGTGATTTGGGTTACACCCGTTTTTGACGGACCACGTCCGTACCTCTTTAGAGAGGATCAAGCCTTACATAGTTCAATATTGTATTTTCATGCATAAGAGGATTAAGTCCAGGCGTAGACAACAACTCAACTATCATTTGCATGATATTTAATATCTAAATCATGTATCAAAGTTATTAAATTCACCTTTTAGGTAGGGTTGTTTAATTTATCTCGCTATCATACACACGGTCAAAAAAAGTGATAGGTCTACTTCTATTTCATTTTTAAAAATATCACTTACTGGATTTGATCTTTAATTTATCCGTACCAAATTTTCTACATATCCTTTACTAAAAGTGAATTCAAACGTAGTTCTATAAAAGAATTTTTTCAAATTTGATTTTAGATTTTAATTTTATATGAAAGTCAAATATATATTTGTAGTTGAATTTAATACATGTTTGATTTGTATCAAATTTCCTATGTACCGATCAATAAGAACGGAATCAAATATTACATAGTTCTTTTTATTATTTTAATTTTTTGATTTGTGTATTCATTTGAATTTAATATGTTCGATTGGAGGAGAATTTAAAAGTCGAGTTTCCTACATATTCTGTTTTTTAAGACATCAAATCATTCGTACTTTTTCTGAAAATTTTGAATTTAATTTCTAGATTCACGACCATATCCGATTATATTAAAGTTAATATCGAGTTACCTCGTACCTTTTATTTTTCCAGAATGTACTTTTGTATTGAATGGGAGGAAAGATTACATAGGCTACTAATCTTAAAAAGGGGTTGAACAAGTGCCCGGGAATTACATAGGGGGAGGAAACTTAGTTGACAGTGTGGGGGTAGCGAGAATAATATCCTGAGTATTTGCTCAGTGGAGAGAGACTCTGCACCGGTAGGACCATTCAACCGAGGCAAAGTTCTTTTCAACATGAATAATATCTATGGCGCAGTGCATGGGATCGATCTTGGTGTTGTTGTAGATGAACTCGTTCCGAGATTTTCAAGTGAAGTATATGTAGGTCGTGATAGCAAATCTTCTCATGTTGTGGATAAAATCATTCTTCTGATCTTTCGAAATAGAGCGGGAGAGCCAAAAATGAAGGTTGTCGATGCTTTGAGGGAGCCTAATCCACTTTAAGACAGCTTTAAAGACAAGTTGGTTATAACTGCAATTGTTCCAAAGATGATATTCGGTCTCGGGCTGAAGTCCACAGATCGTATAGAGGTTGGACGTGACAACGTTTCAAGAAAGTAAATTGGTGAGGGTAGGGAGCTTTGAGTACCCAGCAAGCCAAGAGATGAAACTGCACTTTGGGATATTTAGGCCACCCCAAATGAAAGAGCACTAGGAGGACTTGGAGTTTATTTTGCAAAGGAGGTTGTAAGTAATGGCGGTTGAAAGGGAGTTGTTCGGATTCAGAAGATTGTGGAAAATGGTAGTAGGGTTCCGACCTTGAATAAGGGATCGAGTATTTGACATTGAGCATCATCTTCCAAGAATGTCAATGAGCATTGGAAGACACACAGGACCAGATGTTGTTCCTTTTAAAAATATGGGCTTTAATCCAAGTGCACCAAATGTTGTTGGAGTTGCAGTCCAACTCATGGACGAGCTTTGATATACAGGGTTTATTCCAAGAAAGAATCTTTTTGAAACCAAGCTCTCATTCAATCTTTGGACAACAAACAATAGAAAAGGCGATGAGGGCATGATGACTACAATCCTTGCCCGACCACAAGTAAGAGTGGAGGATATTATTAATCTTGTTAATCACACTACAAGAAAGGAGGAACACAAAAGACCAGTAGGAGAAAATAGAGAAGAGAATACTTTGGATGAGTTGAGTGCGGCCAGCGTAGGAGAGAAATCTTGCGCTCCAAGACTAGATCTTCCAAGTGAGCTTATTGATGAGAGGCTGGTAGTAGGAGATGGAGATACGAGAGGAACCGACGAGAACACCGAGATAGTGGAATGGTAGAGTGCCCAAGCAAAAGTCCAAGGAAGAGGAGAAAAGGTTATGATCAGGGTCCGAGATGCCTCCGGAGAAAATAGTGGACTTATTGAGAGGAGAGGGTGGAGGTGCAAAGGAGCATTCACTTCCAGGCCCGAAATATTTCCGAAGAGATCAAGAGTGGACTTCAGGACGGAGATAGAGGTGAGATCACCTCTACAAAAAAGCATTAGATCATCTGCAAAACAAAGGTGAGTGATGGCCTGGAGTGGTTAGAGCACTTAGCATGATGATTGAAGTTGGGGTCAAGGACATTGGTTTGGATCATTTAGGAGAGGTATTTCATTGCAATGACAAAGAGAGAAGGCGATAACATGCAGTCTTGTCTCAAGCCTCTTCTACCCCGAAAGAAACTCTTTATACTACCAATAACATTAATAGAGTAAGAAGCAGTGGTGATGCAACAATTAATCTACTTGATGAATTAGGGGTAACAGATAAGAGATCCTTTGAACTCTTGTTTAGTAAGGGATGGAAAAGGGCGGTTTTTTAGGCCGAACTATGGGAGTTAGGTAAAGTAGGAGAGATGGGGTCCATGGAAGTGGAGGGGGCGGTTTTTTGGAAGACGGAGGAGTGGAGCGAGATGGGGAAACCGGTAGGCGCGCAAGAGGAGGCAATCTTTTGGGGAGGTTGAGAAGATCGGTGAGCGAAATGGGTTCTTGGGTTTTTATTGTGAGTTTGTTGAGAGAGAATATTTTGTGGGTTTATTAGAAGAGAGACATCAGACATGGGGAGAAGCGCCTTCGAAGAAGAACCAGTCATAGAAGAAACCTTCTTGGAAAGGTGAGAGGAGGGGACAATGGTTTTGCATCGATGCCTTTGACAAGACGGGTAATGGGGAGGTAACCATTCATAGAAGAGTTTTTGTGTGATTTGCTCTTTATCAGGACCACATAAGATGACTTCTATGAGGAGAGGTTTCGAAGCCGAGAGTTCAACCAGAATACGGGTAAAAGAGAGACGGTCTTTATTGATGGAGTGAGTGTCAGTAAGGATAGAGTTACCAATGGCGGAGCCACCACGAGTGAGCAATAAAGCGGACCAAAATCTAATATCCAGATTAGGAAGCGTGACCCAAATAGAGATGGAGGAGAGGCAAGAGTAGTCGAGAGCCATTCCTTTACTCCATCTTTTGAGAAGAACAGTAGATGAGACATTAACGACCCACGGGCTTTTGTGGAGAATTTGGGTTAAATCTTCCTCGGTTTTGAACTAAAAGATGAAAATACCATTGTCTCGGAGGATGAGCTTGGGTGGAGATGAAGTTCCATTCCGAGGCTATGAAGTGTTCCATTTTTTTGAAGTTGACGAGTCGACTAGTAGGGATACCAATAAGCGACTAGTTCCATTTATCAGTAAGCTTTTCGATGTCCATATTGTTAAAGGGGATTATTCCTTCTTCCAGGCCTGGGGTAAAGCTGAGAAGGACGTCACTCCAACGAGGGAAGGTGCCAAGGCCGATCTCTCTGAAAGTAAACGGAGGTGGGGCGTGTGGGGCAACTGAGGGCGTGTAACGTGATAGGTGTAGGTGGGAAAAAAGAAGCAAGAAGTGGAAAGGAGGGGTAACATTGTTTGGGAGTAAGCAAGAGGAAGATGGCTAGATAGTTGATAAAAATTTGGTTGTAAGGAGAGTCGTTGGCCTATGACGCATCTAAATGTGCTTTTATTACTAAGAAATTTGGCTAAATAGTTATAAATCAGGGATAGCACGACTCCAAATATTAGGGAAATAAAAGTCATTATAGAATTTATAGTCTTGAGAGGGTCAAATAATACATCTAGTTTAACATAAATATAAAAACATAATTAACAAAAAACATACTTAACAAAAAAACAAATATAAGACTAATATTTATTGTCCCATTAGTCAAGAATGGCCAGATCTTGAATTTTTTTTTTATATGTTATACATCTGCAATTAAAATTATAACATAGTACACAGTGGGAGCAAGTAATATTAACATGCAAGCTAAATTTCCACACACAAATTTGAAAATGTGAACATGTCAAAGAACATCGAACCAATAATTTCAACAATTATTACTGTAGACCAATTTAACTGGTAAGTAGTAACTGCTTTTTAAATTTTGAATACAGAAATTATTCACATGAAATGTACTTGTCTTTGTTAATTATATTATAAATAAAAGAAAACTTAAGCCCACACAAAGAAAAACAAGCAAGAAATTAAGTTTAAAAAAAAAAAAGAAAAAAAAGAAAAAGAAAGAAACGTATACTCTTCAAAGTCCAACATACATGCAGCAACGCAAGTGTTTTCTGCGTGACCAAATTTATATGCAGACAATAACAAGAAGAAGTAGGTACACATAAAAATGACGATTGCTTCACCCTTTCTTCTTCTTCTTCTACATGTTTTCCCCATTTTCTTTGAGCTTTCCGTAACTGTAGTGGAAGGTCACCGGAATTATCCCATCGGAAACCATCACGTTTCCGATCATGCCAACAAATTTGAAGCCTTTAGGGTTTCTTTGGCCGCTCGCCGGACAGATGAATCCCTCATCTCCCCTTCTCCGCCGTACGACCCACTTCCGGTAACTACACATTTAAAATTTTGATTGAAATGTTATTTATAGGACGTTAGATCTGAAATTCGAGTAACGTTGTTGTTTGGGTACGTTGCAGAAGGGTGAATGGAGGCCACGTGAGTATCACATGACGTCAATCGGAGGAGCCGACCCAATGGGCAAAAACGACAGCACTGAGGCGTTGCTGAAGGCGTTTGCTGACGCAAGCAAAGCGCCCGGCGATGAGCAGTTGATAGCAGGGATAAGGAATGTCGGAAGTGTCCGGATTAATCTCGGCGGCGGAATTTACCTCATTAGTAAGCCTCTCCGGTTTCCTACTACCGGCGTCGGAAATATTGTGGTATGCTTCTAACTCATCTACTTTTTACTTTTATTTTTCTTAATAATCATGAATTACAGAATTAGTATTTGAATGATTTTCATCTTTTCTTTTTGAATTTACAACCACTCTTAATTTATTGTCATTTATTACTCATACTTCAATATTTACAGTACCATTATTATGTAACCGTTTTTTTTTCCCCATCAAAATATCTTTTTTTTCATCATCAATCAAGATATTTATGTTTGAAATATGAAAATAATTATATTTCTACCATTTTTATATACAATTATGAACATTTATCAAGAAAAAATATATTCAGAATTGAGGATACTAACATTTTCTTTTTATTTTTTTTCCATTTTTTTGATCACAATTAACACTCTACTGAATAATTATAATGGAAAATGCATAAAGTAAAACATCCAAATAACAAAATTAATAGTTACTTTTGAAAAGAAACAAGAACTTGAGACGATAATTTTTTTTGACGGAACGTTGAGACGATAATTGTTTCTATTTAGAGAGCGTACTTAGCTGTCTTGAATCTAAAATCAATAAATAGATAAGTTTTAATTTTTAATTGTTCTGTTAAAAACTTTTGTATTGTACATAATTAAGATTGTGTCTTTTATTTAACCAAAAAAGATAATGTTGTTTAATTTGTTTTTCTAAGTAAAAAAAAGTAATAAATAACTAGCTAACTAGTTTATTTCACGAGCGGGTTTGTTTATTAAGCTATGGTATTTTAATTTAATTGCAAATTTTATAGTATCTATTAGGATGAATGCTATTCATTTTTTGAAAAATTCGGTTAAGTTACAATTTTATTTTGTTAGTAATTAATCATTATTAATATAAATTATTAAAACAAAATTGATTAAGATATTAATTTTTTGATAGATACGTTTTTTTATATTGTTTTAATATAAATAATTTATATTTTAATTAAATTTAAGTGAAGTTTATGTGATTTTACATGATGTATTTTTAAAAAAGATTTTTTTAAAAAAAAATAACAAATTTATAAATATTTTGTGACAATAAATAAATTGGAAAAAACCTGAAGTAACTATCTTTAACATGTAATAGTATTATGGCATCATATACTCCCGCCTCGAATCTTAAAATTAGAAAAAATTTAAAATTTACTTACCCGATTCACCCTCTATTTATTTCTGGAAAGTTACCTACAGGGTTAGTCCATAAATTACCCGATCATTACTGAAACATTTCACCAAAAAATTGAAATATACGTAATGCATGCATGCAGATTCAGGGAGGAACCCTAAAAGCATCGGAAACATTCCCAACCAACGGCTACCTAATTGAACTCTCCACCACCTCACCGCCGTCATCCTCTCAACCGGATCCACCCGGCAAACACACCGCCTCCTACGACTACGAGTACATCACCTTTCGAGACATCCTCCTTGACTCCAACTTCCGAGGCGGCGGCCTCGCCATCGTCGACTCCCTCCGAACCTCCGTCGACAACCTCTACGTCACCCACTTCACCACCGACGGCATCCTCGTCCGATCAGGTCATGAAACCCTAATCCGAAACTCCTTCCTTGGTCAACACATCACCGCCGGATCTGACCCCGACGAACGTTCATTCTCCGGCACCGCCATCGCCCTACTCGGTAATATATATATATATATATATATATATATATATATATATATATATATATATATATATATATATATATATATATATATATATATATATATATATATATATATATATATATATATATATATATATATATATATATATATATATACAACTAACATTAGTTTTACTCAGGACAAGACATACTCAAAACCATAATTACTTATATAATTTTAACAGGTAATGATAACGTGGTCTCCGACGTGGTCATTTTCTCCGCCGCCATTGGCGTTCTAGTCTCCGGCCAAGCCAACCTCCTCTCCGGCCTCCATTGCTACAACAAGGCCACTGCTTTCTCTGGCATCGGAATTTACCTTCGATTACCTGGTTTGACCCAAACCCGGATCATTGGTTCTTATATGGATTACACCGGGATTATCACGGAAGATCCGGTTCAGCTCTTGGTGGCCGGTAATTTCTTTCTAGGCGACGCCGCGTTAACTCTTAAGTCAGTCAACGGGATGGTTAACGGATTAAACGTAGTAGATAATATGTTTTCCGGGTCGGGTTCGGGTGTGGATATTGTAAAGTTGGACGGGAGATTTGACGAGGTGGAGCAGGTGTCGGTGGAGAGAAATAGTGTTAGTGGAATGACTATGAAGGCCACATCAGCAAGGGCGCACGTGCAGGGGAGTGGGGGAAGCACGTGGACGGCTGATTTCAACAGGGTGTTATTGTTTCCGAACATGATTAGGAACGTGCAGTACTCGACGTTAACCGTGGGTAAATTTGATGAAAAGGAGGGTGATTTGGGTGGGGTGAACTTTGGTAAGATGAATTTTGTGATGAGAAATGTGTCGGATAATAAGGTCGTGTTAGAGTCCGATGTTGCGGTTGATAATAGCACAAGCATTTATGTGATGGTGGATCAAGGATATTGAGGTTAATTCATTAATACATTAAAATAATTAATTTCTTAGCCTTATAAAACAAATTATGATTTCAATGATTTGTTTTTAATGATTGAGGTACAAATAACCCTTTCGAAAATGTATATACAAATTAAAAAAATTGTTATTTTATAACATAGTGATCATATACTCTGATTCTCACAATAACGTAACATATTGTACTTCATTTTCTTCTTAAGCATTTTGTACTTCTAAACCAAACGGATCCTTAAGACTCTTTGACTGCGGAGGGTGATGATGTGTTTGCGTGGAATGCGTGCAGTCAAAGTTTGGTACATGTCAAGTCCTATTTCAAAATGCCATATTTTTCAAAAATGTATGGAGGATTAAGTTTGGGCGATATTACATAGGTGAGGATTGTGATATATTGACCAAATAAATGTATTCTAATGAATACAACTAGAAGAAGCGAACTTTTCTAATGTCATTTATGTGAAAAAAAATAGTAAAACATATCAACAAATTTGAAGTTGATTTCCAATATATACCAAACTCTTGAAATTTGTTTAAAAGTCACTAATTTTAGAAATAATTATTATTGGAGATAAAGAAAACTCTTGAATAAACAACAATGAACCTAAAGGCTAAATTAAATATGATCAAATATTCGGAAAATCGAAGAACACAGTCGAAAGTCATAGAGAGTCGAAGGAAGACGGATGTACATAGAGTCAAGACGACCTCTAGTAGTTTTCTATACAAGTAGCAAAGTAATTTATACACAAAAACCTATAAATTCCCAAGAAATAATATATTCAAAAGTCACTCTGATCGGACAAGTACCTCCTAGCTAACCGATGAATAGAAGAGAGTTGTGAGACTAGATTTTAAATTTTATTTTTAATCAAATGTTGGTCTAAAATGGTGGTGGTAAACATTTAATATGTGGTAATTAGATTGAAAAAACTTTTTAATATTAAGGTTGTTTGATAATTTTCTTAAAAAGTTGTAAATAGTTAGAAAGTCAATTTTTTTATGATGCGAGGAACTATAATTAGAGTTATTATTTTATTACGTGGATATTTTTCTAAATTTGATAAAATGGTGATCCATGTTTGTCGATTCGAGTTGAGCTAATATGCGACTCACTCTTATATTTCTGAGTGTGGCCAAAAGAAAATCGTTTTATTTTCCGAATTTATTGAAAGGCGACTCATCTTTATATTGTATTTTATTTTATTTTTGAAATACGATTGTATAAAGTTTCATTTTAACTAGATACTATGAAGTCTACGAGTGCTTGTCATTTGGGAGCATTGAAATGATTTAAGCTTTATATAGGACATGTGACGATTGATTGAACTTTCGGGGGAAGCGATGGTTTATGGACCGAAAGACGTCTTTAACTCCTCCAAAAAGGTAACCAGCCTAGTAAAAGAGCCCCTATATTTTTTTTGATTATAAGGAGATTCGGTGTCTTCGGCGCATCTAGTCGCGCTTATTATTAATAAGAAAAATGGCTAAGTAGTCATCAAACGGGGGATAGCCTGACCCCTAACATCGGAATTAATAATATTCACTACTCCCTCAGGAGGGTCAACCAAAACATGAAAACCAATGTCAAAATGAAAAGCAAAATTGGCGAGGTAATCAGCCACGCAATTAGCTTCCCTAAAAATATGTCGAGCATGGATAATCCATTCTCTTTTCATTAAGTCTTGACAACGGTGTACCAGACTGGATAGTGGGTGACAACTCGGAACGTTCTTGTGTATGAGATTTATAGCAAGGAGGGAATCCGTTTCTAGTATTACCTGCCTTGCTCCATACTCCCAAGCAATTTCGAGTCCATGTGCGATACTCCATAGTTCAGCCATTGGTACCGTACATGTTCCGATATTGCGAACGAAACCTTTTTGCCACTCACCCTGATTATTTCTAACAATCTCTGCTGCTGCCGCTCTTCCATTCCTCTTGACCGAGCCATCTGTGTTGACTTTGATCCAACCCGAGTTTGGTTTGGTCTAGGCAATTAAATGTGTAGTTGGGCTTACTTTTTCTTTGAGCTTTATTTTGTCATTCCACGCCTTTGCATAATTTTGACAATTCTCAATTATAATCTTCTGTCCTTCTGGTGGTCTCTTTTCTCCTTTGAACACATAATTATTTCTCCATTTCCAGCATTGCCACAAACCTTCTGCAAAAACAGATTGCCATAATATATTTGAATTGAAAAGAAAAGAGGAAGATATGTTACCTCTAAACCAAGCTGCGAACGGGACGTTGAAGAGATTGTTTCCAAAAAAGCTAGCTCCAAGTTTCCTCCACATCTGATTCACCTCCATACAATCTCGAAGCATATGCTCTAGCGTTTTAACCTCTTCTGAGAAAAAACGGCAAGAACTGTCCCTGCTAATGTGTCTTCTTTTGCGCTCCTCGTTAGAGAGGCAACCACCTTTGCTAAGTTTCCATGCAAAATAACGGGTTCTTTCCTGTGTTTGCAAGCGCCATATACTCTGGTAGATTGACCAGTCAGAACTCTGAATATCTCCGCTCTTAGTTAACATCAAACTTGCATATTTTACAGTGTATTGACCAGAGGTGGAACCTTTCCAGCTTAGGGTATCTTGCTGACCCTCAGTCATTCTCATTGCTGCCAGTTGAAGTAGAATCGATGTAGGCAAAAATTCATTCAGATTGCTCCAATCCCAACCTCTGTTATCTGCCCAATAATCCCGTACAGTGAAAGATAACCACTCTATACTCGGTTGTATTCTGCAGACTTCCAAAATCGGTGTATCGATGAGCCATGTATCTGTCCAAAAATTCGTTTGTCTACCATCTCCGATGATCCAACAAGAACCCTTGGTGATAACTTCCTTGACTCCTGCCTCGATACTTCTCCAGACTGCAGAAGGAGCTCCATGGTTTCCTGATCTTCCATTTATGTACTTGGGGTACAAAACGGGAGCCCAAACTGTTGAATTATCAGTGAGGAAACGCCAACTCATTTTTCCAATCATGGCTTTGTTGAGAGTAACCATTGGTACAAAACCAAGACCCCCTTTATCTTTGGGTTTGCATATCTCATCCCCAAAAACCGTGTGAATCTTCCTACTTCCATTTGAGTCTTCCCAAATAAACTCTCTGCAGAGTTAATCAATCTTATCACAAATTCCTTTAGGGAGTATTAAAGTGGACATGGCATATATTGGAATTGAAGTGAGAACAAATTTTGTTAAGGTAACTCTCCATGCAAGCTAAGATGCTTCCTTTTTCAACCCTTCAACCTGTTATTGATCTTGTCTGGCAGCGGTGTAAACGTTTCTTTGTTAATTCTTCCTTGTAAGATGGGCATACCTAAATAGTTTCCGAGGTCGTTGGTAACTTGTAAGCCACTTACGGTCCCTATCCTCTTTTTTACTTCTTCATCGACGTTGTTGGAAACAAAAATTCTTGACTTTGTCATGCTAACTTTCATGCCTGCAGCATCGCAAAATCTGTCTAAAACAACCATAATTTTCCTTATTTGTCCACTAGAGGCTTCCCTAAAAAGTGTAATGTCATCCGCGAAAAATAGGTGCGAAAGGGGTGGGCCATTCCGAGACAGCTTTATAGGTACCCAACATCCTTGCTCCACCGCTTGATTTATTAAGTGACTAAGCCTCTCTACGCAGAGAACGAAAATATATGGGGACAGGGGATCCCCCCTGCCTTATACCTCTCTGTGGGATGAACTGATCCGTAGTACCACCATTCCAATTTATGCTCATACGAGTAGATGTCACACATTCTTTGATCATTTCTACCCAATTTTGCGGAATTTTGGCCTCTTCTAGAGTGTTGGTGACGAAGTCCCATCTCAACCGGTCATATGCCTTTTCCAAGTCGAGTTTTAACACCATCCATTTCTTCCCCGTTTTCTTTTTCCTCATGGAGTGAACTACTTCTTGCATTAGTACAATATTGTCTTGTATTAATCTTCCCGGGATGAAGCTTCCTTGTGTTGGCCCAACTAGATCTCCCATAATGCCCTGTAATCTTTGTACCATTACCTTAGAGATGATCTTGTATATCACGTTGCAGAGGGTGATAGGACGAAATTGATTGATCTTCTCCGGTTTGCCTACTTTTGCAAGCAAACAGATCAGCGTATCGTTCATTCCTCTGGGTAACTACCTTGACTCAAAAAACTTTTGTACTTAAAGTCGGACAGATTGACACACAATTGCCCAGCATTTCTGATAGAAAATTGATTGAAACCCGTCTAGTCCGGGTGCTTTGTAAGCATCCATGTCCTTAACCTCCTTCCAAATTTCCGTATATGAAACATGACTATTTAGTTCGTTCCAGACAGATGAACTTACAACCGGAAATCCGTGGGAAGTTAGTATTCTGCAGTCAGTACTCGGGTTGTCTTGCAAATTGTATATATCCTTGAAAAAATTCAGAACAAATTCCTCCAATTTAACATTGTCATCCTCCCAATGGTCTTCGTCCGTTAGTAATCCGTCTACTCTGTTTCTTCTTCTTCTGATGATTGTAGACATATGGTAGAAGGCTGTATTTCTATCTCCCGAACATAACCACGCTCCCTTGATTTTTGTAACCACAGTATTTCTTCTTGCTCAAGAACGACTTCGAGATCTTTTCTAAGTTGTTCCTCTTTGTCCAGAATAAACTGTGACGTGGAATAATCTGATCTTCTTTGAATAGCTTCTAAGTTGTTCATGATGAACTGTTTTCTGCGATGTATATTGCCAAAAACTTTGTGGTTCCAGGTTAGTGAATGATTTTTAAGAGTATCGAGAGAAGAGCTTACCTCAGTACAGTTCGCCCAGACTCGCTCCACCATTGTCTAAAGTCCTTGTGTGTCATCCACGCGGCTTCGAATATGAAGGGTCTCTTCTTGTTGTTGTATCCATCTCCCAGGCTAAGACGTAAGAGAAGTGGCGCGTGATCCGAAGAGTAGCGAGCCAGATGTCTAGCGGACGCATTAGGCCAGTTGAGTTGCGCATCTATATTATTGAAGATCCTGTCAAGTCTTTTAGAGACTACTCTGTTAGCCTGCCTTCCATCGCTCCATGTGAAATATGAACCCGTATACCCCATATCAATTAAGCCATGTGTGTCCACGATTCTAGAGAAAATATTGGAGTCTTCATGTAGCCCCCCTACTCCACCTTCTCTCTCATTGAGAGATAAGATGCAATTGAAATCCCCTCCCACAAAACAAGAACCATCCACCAAAGAAAGTTCATTGTCAAAATTAGGCCAAAATGGTTTCCTTCTTGTTACTGATGGGGCGCGTAAACAACTATCAAACGGAAGCTTTGAATACCAGCAATAACCTTGACATGTATGAAATTTTCATCCATATTCACAATAGTAATATTCATCTTTTCTTTGTACCACAACAACCAGATACCACCCTTGAAACCAACTGCTTCAACTCTAATACAATCAGTGAAATTGAGCCTATCACAAAGACGTTGTGATTTAATACTTGAAATACGAGGTTCGAAGACTGCCAAAATATCAATCTTATGATGACTGCAAAGGTACTTGATTGCTCTTCGAAAACCACTCTTGCGGGCTCCGAACACATTCCAGAATAGGCAATTCATAAAGAACAATTGAAAAGCTTATCAAGGGTTAAAGAAAAAACCCTATCTTTCCTGAATACCGCCCTCCGGCTCTGTGGTCCCAATTTGCTCCATGTTATATGTGTCTTCACTCATCATCGACTCGATTGACGAATTTGATATCTCTTCAGTACCTCTATCAATCACAATAACAGATACTCCATCCCCCTTAAAGACATCAATTGCCTCATCTACGGTTAAATCGTGACTGATAACCTTTGCAGACAAATTCAGTTGAGAAATAAGCATTTGTTCTCTCTCACAATCTCTATTAGTCATCACAATTTCTTGTGTAACAAGCGGTTTAAAAGGAATCATACCAGCGGAGCCCACAACACCGTGATTCTGCGTTGTATTTTCATCAGTTTTCCTTTCATCTGGGTGTCGTGGTCTTTTCTGTTTTCCTCTTTCCCCTTCGTCTTGACTCATATGAACTCCCAACCAAACTTTCTTTCTCGCTGCGCTCCTAAATTTGTTTTTTCGAACTCGTCTGGCCATCTTCCTCTCTTCCTCCTCCTTGCTTTCCTTCTCTGTTACTTCCCCAAACACTGTTTTAGATTGGGTCGTATCGATGGCGTTTCTTTTGCTACCAGCCAAACTAGTTTCTGGTTCAGTATCGTTGGTTTTTTTTTTGAATGGGCTTAACTCTCTTCTAAAAGTCACATCCTTCCACCCACATACCCATATAAATACCCATAAATACCCACTTTCCCCCTTAATATGAATGATGGAAATATGACTAAAGGAGAGGTAGGTCGCTCAGATGGAATAATCCAATGTTAATACTCTATTTATAGCCATTTATTTCATTTTCCAAGTTGAAAATCATCTTTTATAGGTCATTTTTATTTTTATAAACAAAATTGCCTTATAAAACTAATTTTATTGAGTTAAAGTTATTGAACAAGTGTGTTTAGTGGTTGATGGATTTATTTTTTAGTTTTTAATCTAAACGATTATATATATTATTTGGTGCTTAGTTGTGTATTTTTGGGTTTTATTTTTTTTATAAACAGACACGTATTAAAATATAACATCATATAATATTGGGGAGAGAAGGTTATATTTCGGGGTTTATAAGCTCAAATAAACCACCCAAATTATTTTTACAATCTACAACTAAAAACCTACAATTTATAATCTCGTGAAAATTAAGCTAAAATAACCTCCAATAAGCTACAACTAAACACACCATAATTTATTACGGAGTATATCATTAGGATTTTTTTTATTATTTAGATATTATTATTGTTTAGATAACTTATAGTACAAATTTTTAATAAATCACCATTCCTAATTTTTTTAAAAGTATAATCATATTATATAATAAAAATTATAAAAAAGGTCTTTTATAATAATTTTTGTAAGTATTATATTACTCTACCAAAATATCCTTAATTAATTAATTAAAAATCACTAGCATTTCATTTTTATTTTTAAAATACCAATCTATAATGATATATCTTTTTAGGAAAAAATTAACTTGTAAATGTAAAACACCTTATCTTAAAATTTGATATTTTTCTATAATATAATTACTTCTTTTAGAATAATTAATTTTAGTTATTTTCAAAAATTATTTGTGATTAATCAAAAAAATAATTGTTCATAGATGTTAACATATTCACAAATTTATCTTTATATTTTTTTTAAATATAGATTAATATATTGTTTTTAACCAAGTCACTAAAATTGGTGATTTGATTAGATTGTAAAATAATACACTTTTTTTTTATAAAATACAGGCATGTAGTTCATTATAAAGAACTATTTGGACTCAAATATAGGCATGATCTAATTCGTGATGTTGTATGTGACGTATTTAGGAGAGTAAGAGTTTCGGGTAAGAAGGAGGCACATGTGACCTTCTTACCTGATCCGTGGGAAGGGAGATCTAGGTTAAACCCGGGGAACGTGTTAGTGTTTGGATGGATCGGTGAAAAACATGTTTGTATTGATTTGACGGAGGTCTCTCCTCTAGTTAATTTGGGTAGCGGGCCTTTTGTTGTGGGTAAAAGCCCTCAACGCGGTCTCTACGAAGGTGGTTAAGCATAAAAGAGCTTGCATTGAAAACAAACACTAGTACAAAAACGTGAATTTATACCAAAAACGTTCGTACCAATTATTAAAATCGGAATCCGAGCCATGAGGTTTATGTGGGTTATATCGTAAAACCGGAATCCAGTGGGTAGGAAAAGGTCGGATACCGTTATTCTAAAAAAATTGGTATAAGGTGGCCCATTTTTCTTTATTTTGAATATTCAAAGTATTCTCGGATACCGGTAATCTAGAACAATGGTATACTAGTACTTTTAAAATAAAATAAAAATCAATTAGTTAATGTTTTAATTTTTGCCTTTGCCTTAGCCCGCTACCGTACTACCTATGTTGCACGGAAACGAACACGGATACGGGAAACGGACACGGATACGGGAAACGGGGAAGCGGCAATCATAAAAATCGTAGGAAACGGGACACGACGAAAAAATATAAACAATATATCATTTTGAAGTTCTTGCGAAGAAAATTTATATATGATAAGAAGAGATGTATATATATGATACAACCAATGACACATAAAATGTGTCATTAGTTGTAGAAGTATTGATAAATAAGAATATTGATTGCGTTAAGTGATATTGAGGTAGTAGTCTTATTTATCCTGAATTCGAAAAAATAAACCAAAACGTAGTGGTAATGGATGTCTTGTTCATCTCTTTTGTATTCCTCTTTGATCCCACATTGAACCATCATTTATGATCATGATTTGGATGTGTCCAGCCCATTCCCGGTGTTGGAAACGTGTCTTGACCGTGTCCTCACTATTTTGACCGTGTCCGAGAAGTTTCAGGAAGCTTCCGAGTTTCCGACACGGGAAACGACACTCTCTAAAAGTGTCAGTGCATCATAGCATACTACTCTTCTCCCATAATTCCGATTGCATTTATCTCGCCTAAAACCCTAAAGATTGGGTGATTGACGAAGAGATCGACATCCCGGTGACGATGAGAAGGGAAGATTCAGGGCCGCAACCTGGAGCAACTTCAACAAGATGGGAGACGGTTCTAAGATATCCGGGACTTTTTCATCCAAACCAATTTCATCATCGTTCTTTCCTTAAGGTTTTCTTTATCTCCTTGGATCTGACATGAATTAATATTTTCTCAAACTACTTTTACCTCTTTTTTTTCTACTAATGGTATGTTCACCTCGATTTGTTAGCAGATGCACGATTCTCTGTAGATCTGTTACGTTGTTTTGATGTATCTTTCTGGATCTTCTAATGGTATGTTCACCAGGATTTTTGTGGAAGGTATGGACTCCGAGAGTTTTCTTTTTAATGTCTACTTATACTTGTGTTAAAATTTATGGTTGTTCTTGAGGGGACTTTGGATTTTTCTTGATTTGCATTCATCTCATATCATTTATGTATCATATTATTTTAAAGTAGCATGCTACTTTTAGATTGAGACTCCAGTTTTTTATTAGGATGTGAATAAAATCTTATAGAACTACACAAATTCTCGGGTGATCAATAAGAAATTACTACCGAGAAGAACTGTTCTTTAATATAGACATCACATCTCAAAACCTTACAATTTATTAAAACTCTGCAGTCCAAGAGGTCACCTAGACAAATTAGAATTACTTTAATATCTTCCATTTATTCTAAAATATTGCCTTGAGAACCTACTTTTTTGTGTGAAGGAAAGACAAGTTAAAGGGCGATGTCCGTTGTATATATTACCAACATTAATTTTGATGTTTTAGCTTCATAAGCAACTTCAAATATAACTTGATGGGAGAGGGTTTTGGTGTGGGAATTGGGATGTTAAATATATTGTGATGGGAGAGGAAAATTGTTGGTGGATATATATGCTGCAATACGTTTTAAAACTTGTTTTGTTTTGGAGAATTAGTTTTTTTTATTTGAGTGGCTCCTAGGAATAAGAGTTTACTTATATAGCAATGTGCATGCTAATTAGGCCAACTTTGTGTGGAAGTTAACTGTTGTTTACTGGATTTTTTCCCCAGAGTGTGTGTTAGGTCTATATTGTGTTAGAATATATGAGATGTACTAACATTTAGACTCCCTACTTTCAAATGGATCAATATCCAGGTAAGTTTATAAAGCTACTTAAGAATAAACCTAACCATTTATCTGAACGAGAGTCTTGGGCTAAACTGTGCACTTATCCATAAAAGTCCTACTTGGTCTTGTGTTAAGATAACCGATGCCTTCAAGATCATATTTTTGAGTTCATTGACTTTTATGTTTCTGATTTTGAGACTGATCGAGGTAAAGCATGATTTCAAGGTAAATAAATCTTATGTATTTGCCTCCTACTTTTTTTTATTTATTATGTTTGACCCATATTGGCCTTTTGTAATTTGGATGCTCGAGGATCTTACCACCAATCACTACTTTGATAAAAAAATAAAAAAAGGTTTGAGCTATACATCTCATCAAACTCTTTGTTTTAAATAGAAAAATTAAGTCATAGAATTCTGTGTAATTGATAAGTGAGCCTCTATGATAATGAAACTTTTTATTTATTATTGTATTGTGTAGCTTCTCGGCATCGATCTTCGGTCACATGCCAGGTGTCGTTGATGTCAAACTACGAGAAGACGTGGGACCCAAATGAAAGCTCTGCGGAGCTTTTCGGGTCGGTGTTGCGTGTAATTTCTTTCTAACTTGGTTTGCATTAGATCCAACTTTTAAGATGTAACCCGGGTGGGAGAAGTTAACTGCAGTGCAAAGTAATTGTATTGGCCGAGATCAATGTGCTTTGTTGTAGGCAGTAATGATAGCCAAAAGCTCTATGTACCTTGTAGTACCATCCTGATCAACTCAAGGCGACCTGTAAAATAGAGATGTCTCTTGTTCCACGCATAAATGTGTTTCCCAATCTTATCAAGGAGAGGGGGTAATTAGTTGCGCGCAGGACATGAGGTGCAATCGGAATTCCCAGATATCGAAAAGGAAAAGTTCCCGTAGAAAATCTCGAGAGCAAGGTTAGATCATTTACCTGTCTTAGAAACGGAAGCGAGAAAGATCGCAAATTTTGGGAGGCTAATAGTCAATCCCGAAATCTTCTCAAATCTACGTAAGTAGTCCATAAGGATGCTTACAGAAGTAACATCTCCTCTACAGAAGAGGACAACATCATCCACAAACATCAGATGAGAGATTCTGAGCTCCTCACAGTGCCGATAAAAGTGGAACTCGGGTTTGGCCGTCTCAGTGCGTATCATCCTGGAAAGGAATTCCATACGGATGATAAACAACAAAGGAGACATAGGGCAACCTTGTCTCAACCCACACTTACCCTTGAAGAAACCATGCATAGTTTTGTTTACCCGGATGGAGTAAGACTTCGTGGTGACGCACTCCATCATCCAGTCAATGAACTTGGTCGGGAAGCTCAACTCTTTCATGGCATAACAGAGAAACTGCAAGGAGATCGTATCATAAGCTTTTTCTAAGTCGATCTTCATGAAGCAGCGCTTAGTGTCTCTCCGGACACTATACCTCCGCAAAAGCTCCTGGACAAGGAATACATTGTCAGACATCAACCTCCCTGGGATGAAAGCAAATTGTGCCGGGTCAATGAGATACCCAAGGCACGGTCCCAATCTGATCGCAATCAGTTTGGTTATGATTTTATAGGCAACATTACAACAGGAAATAGGTCTAAACCGGTCCACACGAGTAGAGGAATCTACTTTAGCAATTAAAGAAACCAAAGTATGATTTAATTTCTGAAGTAGTTTTCCATTAATAAAAAACTCCTGGACAGCAGCACAAACCTCACTACTAGTCGTCTCCCAAGTTTGTTTAAAAAACTTGAAAGAAAACCCGTCAGGACTAGGTGCCCTAAGGTCTCTAATCGACCAAAGTGCCTGCTTGATCTCAACATTGGAGACAGGTCCAATAAGTCTCCTCTGATCCTCATCCACAACACGCGGGCCCACCGCAAACCACTCCCTCGGGGCATTTTCTACATGTCTTTCCACACCAAAAAGCCCCAAAAAATAGGTCACAAACTGTCCAGCCACTCATTCTAGAGAAATGGTGGTAGAGTCATCCGCCAAATGAAGAGCAAGAATAAAGTTCCTTTGTCCATTTGGCTTCATAAGCCCATGAAATTAAGAGGTAGTTCTATTAGTTCTCAGAACATACCTCGACTTAGCTTGCTGCTCATAAAAACTCCTCTCAGCGGAAGAAAGCCTCTTGGCCTTAATTCTCCACCCTTCAAGCCGGGCTCGGAGGGCATCGGATGTCGGGTCCAACCTTAAGCTTTCAAGGCACGTCGCATACTCCTCATTGGTCGTTTTAGCCTTCTCAGGGATGTGTCCAAAATGTCTTTTTATTAAGCCTACGGAGGGGGCATTTCATACCCCTAAGAAGGCTATAGAGACGGAATTGATAGGAACCCCGAATGTGACAACTCCAGTTCTCCTTCACAATCTCCTAGAACTGGTCACGGTAAGCTCACATATTACATAATTTAAAATTAGGCTTCCCAGCCAGAGTACGGCGAATGAGATGAGCGATTGCCGGCTTGTGATCCAAAAAATGCCATATATTCGGAAAATTAGCACGGCAATACATCTCTTGGTCAAGCCAGTCATGATTAAGAAAGACTCTATCAATCCTACTCCATATAGTACATTCGTCCAAGTGAATTTATTATCACTCGTGAAAGGTACATCAATGAGACCAAACTTCTGACAAGCATCCAACATACCCCTACACTCGTACATCCGTACGGGTTCCCCTTTGATCCTCTTATCTTGGTGCATGACGTTATTGAAGTCACCCACGATGAGCCAAGGTAGGGGGTAGTCTCTAAACCAGCGTCTAATGGGTCCCACAATTGCTTACGATGGGCAATGCTACCTTTCGCATAGACAAAACACACCACATTCTAATCCTAGTTACTCTACAAGTAACAAGGAAAGTGATAAACATTTCACCTATCTCGCCTACAACAAGATCAAGGCGAGCCTCATCCCAGAGGACCAGCATGCCACACCTATCGTCTACCTCAAAGTTAGTGATATACTTCCAATTTCGGAAATGGGAAGCCATCACACGATGGATATCTAACGGCCTAGATTCATACTTGGTCTCTAGCACACCACACAAACAACCATCAAACTCCCTCAACATCTCAGTGAACCCTTTTTGTTTCCGGGATTGGGTAAAACCCTGAACATTCCAAGAGATGACACTCATCGAGAAACTGTCTTTCTAGTGGTCCTCCCCTGTATTCTAACCTCCCCCTCATTTGAGAACTAGAAGCGATTCTAGTAGATCTACGCTCCGGGATGACAACTTCTTCCCTTCGTTGTTGCCTGCGGACCCTAGGAGCCTTCATGGTATCTTTTGTTTTCTAGTTCTCGTTACTATCCCTGACCTTTTGGGTGCGGTGTGCAGGCCTGTCAAATCTAGATAGTACTTTTTGAATCCCCTCGTCCCTATCAATACCCTTATCCTTATATGTCTCAGTTTCCAATGTATTGTATACATTAGAAGTTTTAATATTTGGGTAGCATAGGATTTCTCCTGCTTTCAACACTCACTTTCTCTAACTCCCTATCATACTCAGATTCCTCTAAGCTTCCATCAGAATCCTCATCTCCCCCGTGGCCCCCTCATACCTTTGACCTTTAGTACCAGCCTCAGTCTCACTCCCCTCAGTGTATGTGTAATCCGTACTAGAACCATTAGAACCCCTCTCACTGCTATCTACCTCATCCTCTAAACTAGACTCATCATCATCCTCGACCATAACAATCTTTCTACCAGAGGAAGATTTGGTTGTTCCTTTGGGGGACGGAACACCAGCTTTAACTTTAGGGTCGACTATATGAGTGGAGCCCTTTTTAACCTTTCCTTCCCTAGAATTTCGTTCCTTCTTGTGTTTGCTTCGGACACCCTCTACCACAGTGGCCTTTATAGTAGCCACCCGGCCGACCTTTGCATCCACGGTCTCGTCATTAGCCGTCTTCTTCGCCTCCCGGCGTCGACGATGTCTAATGGCGGACTTACTTATGGGCCTTTCGACGTCAGTTGTAGGCCTACTAACAAACAACTTCGATTTCACCCGCTTTCTTAGGGATTCTAGGTTCCTCCCCAATCTTGGTTTTACCCTTTTCAGTTATGGTATAGTGTCTACTCCCCCCATTAAACACTCTCTCATAGCATGTGTCTTTAAGACATCACTTTCTTTCCCTGTCTCCCTCCTATTGTCATTATTATTATCACCCTCATTCCTAGAATTACCCTCCTCTGATTTGAGCTTAGGTCTCGACCCCGGGATACCTCTTTTCTCCTTGAAAGAGCATTCCTCTTCATTATGTCCGAAAGTAAAACATCCCTGGCGGTACTTTGACTCATTTTCTACCAGCACCGTGCACACCACATTGGCTCCATCATCAAACTCAAGTGTGACTTCTCTTTTGATGTCCCTAGCAAAATTTATTTCAATAAAAACTCTAGCATAATAACCCCTTTTTCTCTCTCTCGTAGTTGGGTCCATGTGTAGGGGTTTGCCTAACGTGGAGGCCACCCTCCCTAGGATATCAGGGGACCAGAAATCACGTGGGATGTCATACAACCTAACAGAGGGGAATTGTTGCGGCATCCTTTCGTTGAAAGCAAACTTATCTTGGACATGCTTAAGAATCAGAGGTCTCCCATGTATCTGGTAGGGCCCTCCCCGGAGAACCCTATCCCTATCTCCATCATTGTCAAACATGAAAATCATCCATCCGGCTTCCATCTTAAGTCTGGATTGAACCCCCAAGTTTGTTGGAGGTCTCTAATAGCAAAGTATCCCGGATAGTACCCCACATATTGACCTAAAAGACAACTACCCCAAACATGCTCCCTAGGAAGAGCTTCAACACATTTGATCTTAACTGTATCACCCGTTGGGGGTGTATACGTGAGATTTCCCCTATGCCCCTATTCATGAAAACGTTTGGTAAGGGTCTAGTCCAGGCGTTTTGCCTTGGAGGGACCCTACCTTCAGAAGTATTGATGCCCGTGCGGGGCAGTTCAGGGAACTCCTAATAAGTAGGACCTACCTTACTACAAACCACAGCATTTCTAGTTTCAAGTCTAGCCACTACCCTAGAGGCCATGGGTAAGAGAGAAGGACGAGTAGCATGCATAATAAGACGTGGCATAAATTGTCCTGTCCTACCAACAATATCCGTACTAGGTCTATCAATACTAGTAGCATGCAGAACCACATCAGTATTTGACAAGCGTATTTTCTAAGGTCGTTATTATAAACTTATCAAGTTAAATCCGAACTTAATACTAGCCAATGTATAGTGATTAAGTAAGGGTCGAACCCAAGGGAGTTTTATCGAGTTTTTATTATTTTAAATATTGATTTGGTAACAATTGGGGGGGGGGGATTTGGATTGAAATAAAACAAGACAAAGACAATTATAAAGTTGGTGAAAAGTTGATTTAAAGAACTACACTAGGTTGGATCTTAGCATACACACTACTTGGTTGATTCTTTTTATAAGTTGTTCACCGATGTTCTCATCTCGATCGTGGATATGTGTTAAGCCAACCGGCATTAACACAACTTAACTAGTTAATTAATCCGTAAACCTACAAGATTAAACCACAAGTTAGCATTCTAATAAAGATAAAGAGATATAAAGAAGAATAAAACAACCCGTTAAATCTTTCTTTATAGTTATTTTCCTTTCCCTTAGATAATCGCAACCAGTTTTTACCTATGGGTTTGCTACTAGATTAAGGACCCGAACCCGTAATCAATTAATCCTAGCATTTTGCATGCATTAGTACACTTAAGGTGATCAATCTAAGTGGATAAAAACATGCAAACATAAGTTAAAGATCAAGGAAAATAATACAAAGGATAATGAACTTAAACTTATATTAGAAGAACTTACAACCAAATAGTAATGTAGCTTCAATCAACCCAATGTAGCCAAGGGAGCTTAGAAACTCATTACAAAAGACACTAGGAAATATAGAGGTTTTTGTGTGGAAAATGAGATGGAAGTAGCTATAGCCAAGGGCTCTATTTATACTACAAAATGCATTAAAAAGGAGTAAAGAGGCTGTGCAAACCGCCACCATAAAGAATGGATTAAAGACCGTGCAAACAGCCACACTTAAGGCCATAAAGCCGACGAAAACAGCCGAGTAAAGTCCTTTGACGCTAACCCGCACCCGCGGCCAAGGGCGCCGCAGGGGTGGTTTAGGCAAAAACATTTCATCTTCTTCTTGGCCGCAGGCGCGGCTCGTCACACCCGCGGGGCGGGTTCTTCAATGCTCTTTGAAACGTCTGACTCTTTAACTTCGGGAGTTTCTGGTGAAGATCCGCAGCCGCGGCCCAGAGTCACCGCGGGGGCGGTGACGCTGGATCTTCAACTTCACAAGGCCGTTGGCAAGGGCGTTGGGGCGCCGTCTTCGCTTCTTCAGGATGGGTCACCGCAGGAGCGGCCGCGGGGGCGGTGACAGGCTCTTCTTTGCCGCGGGCGAAGGCGCTGGCCGCGGGGCTCGTCATGGGACTCCAGGGTTGTCACCGCAGGGGCGGCCAGAGGCGGCCGCGGGGGCCTTGACATGCTTCGTTCGGCGCAGGTGATGCCGCTGGCTGCGGCGCTCGGCAAGGGTGTCACCGCAGGCGCGGTGACACTTCTCCGCGGGGGCGGTGAGGCACCAGAAACTTGTCTTCGTCTCTTTGCTTCAAATCCTAAGTGTTGCTAATACCTTCTTTTGCTTCATTTTGACTCTTTTATTCCTAAGTGTTGCTAATACCTTCTTTTGCTTCATTTTGACTCTTTTATCTGGATCAAGGCATTAGTAACATAATATGACTCAAAAACATAAAAACGACTCTAAAAACTACCTAAATTGATAGTGATTCCATCACCTATCAAACTCCCCCATACTTAGACTCTTTACTCGTCCCGAGTAAACAAAACATCAAACAAATCAGCACAAGTCTCAGGAAATATGGTAGTAGAAAGATGAGGAACAAAAGAGAAAAAATGACCAAAGAAAGTGAGAAAATGTGAGAAAAAAAAAAAAGAAAATGTGAGAAAATGAAAAACTACCATCCTTATTGCTCCAAGAGTGACCTACCCGGACATCCTCCTTTATGACTCCCCTTCTTATGTCGCCAACGCCGGAAGGAGAACCTACACTCGGTATCGCTCATTTTGCCAAGGAGCCCTTTCGGGTTTTCACCTTGCCACTCTTCTTCTTTTCATGATGATCTCACAAAAAATCTCACATCCCTCAAGTCCAATTTTGCACCAACCTAGAGTTGGTCGGACTACCTTCTTTTTGCCTAAACCGCCCTCTCGGGTTTTCGGTTTATCCAAGGATTTCTTGCCTTTTTCTCAATTCTTTGGCTTTTTCTCTTCTTTTTTTTTTTTTTTTTAAAACTGAAATGAAACATGAATTACAATTAGGATTTTTAAAACAAACTCAAATTACTAGAAATGCATGATAAGTACCCTCCCCATACTTGAAGAACGCTTTGCCCTCAAAGTGTGGAAATGAAAGCAAAGATAATATATGGAGAAGGGCAAAAGAAGAAGCTCACTAATGGGATGGTCCGGCTGGACCATCCGGACCGTGCTCCGGAGGATACGGGAAGTGGCTGAAAAAGTGCTCTGACGCTGGTACAAGCTGTCAAGGCGGGCCTGCTGCACGTCCATCCGAGCTCCAAGAGGTCTCAAAGTTGGCTTGCCAAGCCAACTGCTGATCCTCCATCCTCCTCTCAAAATCTGCCTGCCACGCCTGCTGCTGCTGGAGCATAGACGTCTGGTAGCCGGTCTGCCACGCCTGATGCTGCGTGGTCAGAGCCGCCATCTGAGCTAGCAGACTGGCGTGTGTGGGGTCATCCTCCTGTGCCGCGGTGGGCATCTCCTCATCATCATCATGAATGGGCATGTGTCCTCCTGTCGGACCCTGCTGGAGCTCGCCGCATGCCGCTCAATAACGGCGACCTGTGATCGCCTCGGTACGTAGGGGCGCGGCAATGTAGAGATCGGAGAGCTCATCTCCTAAAGGTAGCGGCCGGGGCAAGTATGTGACGTGGCTCCCATCTGTAAAAGACAACCAGAAGAAGTTCTCACCATCCCTCCTCAGGAGCTTGCAGCGCCGAAGAAGAGCCTCGTCGTAAAATGGGATTGCTAACCCATCCTCCAGCTCGGTCAGGTCCATAACCTGCTCTGCAATCAGGGAGATGATCCCACCTCCAACAATGTCACGTGGCTCATTCTTCCTAATCCGCTTCAAAGCGGTAAGGAAGAGGGTGATCCAATCCGGCACGTTGTCACATGCCGCGACACAAGCATAAAGCAGTGGGAGGTCCTTGAGGGCCACCTTGTTTTCCTCCTTGTGTCCACAGAAGACACACATAATAATCTTGGATAGGAGCCTCAAACAGGGGTGAGTGAGTTTGTTGTTGTACTCACCCCCGTTCGAAAGTCGGAGCCGGTAGCCGCTCGCCAAAACTCCACCAAATCTGGTGTAGGAGCTCCCTCCCACCATTTTTCCGAAGGGTTCTTAGAAACCCCGAAAGCCTCCTGTAGCTGAGAGAAGTTGACCGTATATTTCCTTTTGTTGAACTTGAAGGTAAGGCCGACACAGATGTGGTCCTCTAGCTCCATACTAAATGTGGCCACAAACTGTCTGGTCAGCTCAGGGTATGTTCGGGCACTCCTTCCCAGGAATTCCCCGAGCCCAGCATGGCTCAGGAAAGATTGCATGCTTTCCAACATGCCCAACCGCTCTAAAGTCGGAATGTGCAAAAACCGAGTTGCAAAGACCTGTCGGTCTTGCACAATCTCATATCGAGCCTTTTCCCTATCAGTCATCTTATATTTTCGTGTTGCATCCATTCTAATCACAATTTCAATCAAAAGAATTAGAATTTCACAAAGGAAAAATAAGTGACGACCTTCTGTTGCTTATCCGCAGGGGCGGTTTGAAAACGCGGCGACAACGAAGCGCGGGGGCGGGGAAGACAGCGGGCGGGCGAAGACAGTCCGCTGTTGGCTACTCCTGTGGTGCGTTTCGGCGTCCGTTGGTGCTTCCGACGGTGGTTGACGGTGGTTTTGGATGGTAGTGAGTGGTGGTGATAGATTAGGGTTAGGGTTTGTGAGAATGTGGGTTAGGGGAAATGTGCAGCCGAAGGAGGGAGGAAAACGAGGTGGCGCAGGGCGGGCGAAGGTGGGGGCGGTGGTGGCTGAGTGGCGCAGGGAACGGGCTTGACGGCGCTGGGGCGTGAGAGTTTTTGAGTGAGTGAGAGTGTTTTTTCGGGTGAGGTATGTGTGAGGAAGAGTGAGGGAGGTGAGTGGGTTAGGGATTTAAAATCCCGATCCTATTTTTTTTCTTTTCTGGGTTAAACCGCAGGGGCGGTGGCTTGTCACCGCGGGGGCGGTGACAAGGGAAACGGAGACGCAGGACCAGCGCTGGGTGCGGCGCTGGGAACGTTCGTCAAAGGAAAATCCGCGGGAGCGGGGTCTGTCACCGGGGGCGGGTGACAACTTTGTGCTTGCGCTGGCTCAGCGCCGGGGGCGGGCTGGGAGCGCTGTGTCACCGCGGGGGGCGGTGACATTGGTCCGCGGGTGCGGTTTTCTTGACAGACGTCAGAACCTCCTCTTCTCTTATTTTCTCGGGTTGCCTCCCGAGCAACGCCTTTGTTTTACGTCGTTGGCTCGACGTAAGCCTTCACTTCTCTGCTTGGGCTTCCTCCAAGACCATCTCATCAATTGGATCAATCTTCACTCCCTCATGGTATAGCTTGAGCCTTTGTCCATTGACTTTGAAGATCTTGTGTGTTTGTGGATCGTAAAGATCCACACACCATGTGGATGGACTTCGGCTATGACGTACGGACCTGTCCATCTTGAGCGAAGTTTTCCTGCAAAAAGCTTCAAACGTGATTGAAATAAAAGGACTTTGTTACCCGCTTTGAAGTCCTTTCGGAGGATATTCCGGTCATGCCATGCCTTGGTTTTTTCCTTTGTATGTTGTGGCATGGTCATATGCATCGAGCCTCAGTTCTTCAAGCTCTTGTAATTGGAGTTTCCGGAATTCACCAACTTCATTCATGTTCATGTTGCACTTTTTCACCGCCCACCAAGCCTTGTGTTCTAGCTCCACCGGTAGGTGACACGCCTTTCCAAACACAAGCCGGAATGGTGACATCCCAATGGGGGTCTTGTACGCCGTGCGGTATGCCCATAAAGCATCGTTGAGCCTTAAGCTCCAATCCTTCCTTCCGGGGTAACCGTCTTTTCGAGGATCGTCTTGATCTCCCGATTTGACACTTCCGCTTGCCCATTGGTTTGTGGGTGGTATGCCGTGGAAACTCGTGATGGACATGATACTTCTTGAGGAGGGCGGTGATCGTCTTGTTGCAAAAGTGCGTTCCCCTATCGCTTATCAAAGCCTTAGGGATGCCGAACCTTGCAAAGATGTTATCCTTAAGAAAAGCTGCCACAACTTTAGAATCATCAGTTTTGGTGGCCTTTGCTTCCACCCACTTGGAAACATAGTCCACCGCAAGTAAAATATAAGTATTCCCAAAGGAGTTAGGAAAAGGGCCCATAAAATCTATCCCCCAAACATCAAAAATTTCGCAAAAAATAAGTGATGATTGAGGCATTTCATTTCTCCTAGAGATATTACCTATTCTTTGACACCTATCACACACTTTACAAAACGCATAAGCGTCTCGAAAAATGTGTGGCCAAAAGAAACCAGCTTCTAGTACTTTCCTAGCTGTTTTGTTAGCCCCCAAAATGTCCTCCGCATGCTTCAGAATGACAAAATGATAGGACAGATTGTACCTCGTTGTCCGGGATGCAACGTCGAATTACTGATCACTACAATGCTTCCATAAGTAGGGATCGTCCCAAACATAGTGCCTAGCCTCGGCTTTCACCTTTTCCTTCTGAGCTTTGGTGAAATCTGGTGGTATTCGCCTCTGACAAGGAAGTTCACGAGGTCCGCAAACCACGGCTTAAAGGAATGGGAGCTTTATACAACGCTTCTGCAGAGTTAGCCGCAGGGGCGGCCAGGTCTAGCCGCGGGGAGGGTTTCCGCAGGGGCGGTCCTCCTTGGCCGCGGGTGCGGATACACAACAGAGTTGTGTAAAAGGTGTCGTTCGGGAAACTTCCTAGGATGGCTTTTCCTTCTGCTGGATCTTCTTCCTCCTCTTGTACCAACCGACTCAGGTGATCGGCCACAAGGTTCTCCGCTCCTTTCTTGTCCCGGATTTCTAAGTTGAACTCACTTAGAAGTAGGACCCAACGAATCAACCTTGCTTGGTCTCCTTCTTAGTCATGAGATAGCGTAACGCTGCATGGTCAGTGTACACTATTACCTTGACTCCTAGTAAGTACTGCCTGAATTTTTCCAAGGCAAAGACCACTGCCAACATCTCCTTTCGGTGGTGTTAGAGTAGTTCCTTTGAGCCTCCGTTCAAGGTCATGATGCGTAGTGGATTACATGTGAGGCTCTCCCGTCCTTTTGTCCCAGGACCGCTCCTACAGCGTAATCACTAGCTCACACATTATTTCAAACGGCTTCTCCCAATTTGGTGATTGATTATCGGGGCACTTGTGAGGCATTCTTTCAATGTGTCAAAGGCCTTCTTGCATTTCTCATCTATTATGAAAGTGGCATCCTTCTTCAATAGTTCACACAATGGTGCGGAGATCTTTGAGAAGTCCTTGATGAACCGCCGGTAAAACCCTGCATGGCCTAAAAAGAACGGATTTCACGCACATTAGTAGGATAAGGTAAATTTGGATAACATCAATTTTAGCTTTGTCCACTTCTATTCCTTTAGAGGAGATTATGTGGCCTAGTACAATTCCTTGCTCCACCATAAAATGACATTTTTCCGAGTTGAGAACTAAGTTAGTTTCTACACATCTTTTAAGAACAAGTTTTAAGTGTTCTAAACATGCATCAAAACTATTTCCATGAACGGTGAAATCATCCATGAAAACTTCAATAAAATTTTCAATGTACTCGGAAAAAATACTTATCATGCACCGTTGAAGGTGCCGGGAGCATTACATAGTCCAAATGGCATTCTACGGTACGCAAAAGTGCCAAAAGGACATGTAAAGGTTGTTTTCTCTTGATCCTCCGGGGCTATGGCTATTTGAAAATACCCTGAATATCCATCTAAGAAACAATAGTAAGGTGTCCCGCAAGACGTTCAAGCATTTGATCAATAAATGGTAGAGGGAAGTGGTCCTTTCTAGTTACCGTGTTCAACTTACGGTAATCGATGCAAACCCTCCATCCGGTTTGAGTCTTACTTGGCACCATTTCTCCATGTTGGTTCTCCACCATGGTGATTCCTCCCTTTTTCGGAACAACTTGGGTTGGACTAACCCATTTGCTATCCGAAATTGGGAAGATCATGTCGCTTGAAGGAGCTTCAAAACCTCCTTTTTCACTACATCCATCATAGGTGGGTTGAGCCGCCTTTGAGGTTGTCTTGAAGGTTTTGCATCTTCCTCAAGGAGGATCCGGTGCATGCAAGTGGAGGGACTAATCCCTTTTATGTCCGCTATAGTCACCCAAGGGCCGTCTTGTGCTCTTTTAGCATTTCCACCAACTTCTCTTCTTGTTGTGGTGACAACTTGCTAGACACAATTACGGGCAATGTGTCATTGTCGCCAAGGAATGCATATTTGAGATGTTGGGGGAGTTCCTTTAGTTCTATCTCCGGGGCCTGCACAATAGATGGAACAAGCTTCTCGCTTGGGGTTAGTAGAGTGGGCCAATGGCCAAAGGTGTGATGGGGAGCCTTGTGTGGCTATCCACTTGGGCTAGAACATCCTGCATATTAGAGGTCAAAGAATATTCCGATTTATGAGCATCAATGTCATTTTCAATTATGCTTTTTAGTTCATCAAAATCGGAAATGTTAAACACATTTTGCACAATTGGTTCAATTATGTCAATGGAGCATAGATAATGGTCATCAATGGGGTGTTTCATGGCATCATATATGTTAAATTCAATAACTTCACCATCAAATTCCATGCTCAATTTTCCACTTACATAATCTATTTTTGTTTTTAGCCGTTTTCAAGAAAGGTCTTCCTAACAAGATGGGTGCGGCATGCATATCATGTTCCATGTCTAAAACAAAGAAATCTGCCGGAAAAATCAAGTGTGTCAACCATTACAAGGACATCTTCAATTATTCCTTTAGGATACACATTAGACCTATCGGCTAGTTGGGACTTACCTTGGCGGGGCTGGTGTTGTTGTTGGTTTTGTTGATCCTCCACCGGTAGTTTGTTGATCACGCCAACCCGGGATGAAATTTTGAGCATATGGGTTGTCCCGTTGGCGTTGTTTGTTGTTGTTGACCATTATCCCATGGCGTTCACCTCAACAGTGAGTCATCTTGGACTTGTGGGCACAAGTCCGAGGGGTGGAAGGATCGGCACATACTCCACAAGCCTTGAGTTGTTGTGGAGTTCCCATCAAGGTGAGCCTCTTCACCATCTCCTTTTAGTTCCACAATCTCTTGCACAAGTTCCGGACGGATGGGGTTGACGGTATGGACTCCTTTTTTGGTAGAGGATCTACCAAAGTTCCTCGTTCCTTCCGCCATTTCTTGCATCTTTTCCATAGCAATCTCCGGGAGTGGAGTTTAGAATGTTGCCTCCACAAGCGGCATCCACGATCTTCTTTTCATTGTCCAAGAGCCCGTTGTACAAGTACAACACAAGGTCTTGGGTTGAGTACCCGTGGAAGGGACAACTTGATTCTCAACTTAGCAAATCTCTCGAAGTACTCATAAAGAGTTTTCATCCGCTTCTTGCTCGATGTTGCTTATTGCCTTCTTCAAGCTGTTGGCCTTCTTGGCTGGAAAGTATTTCTCCAAGAAGGCTTTGTGGAGGTTCTCCCAAGTATCGATACTACCGGATGGGAAGGTGGTATTACCAATCATCCGCCGCATCCCTGAGAGTAAAGCCGAAAGCTCTCATCTTGATTTTCTCTTCGTCACGTTTGCCGGCTTCATGCTCATGCAAACGGTATGAAACTTCCCCAATGCTTGATGGGATCTTTCTCCGCTCAGCCCATGAAAGGAAGGGTAGCAAATGGATCAAGCCCCGGCTTGAGCTCGAAGTTGACCCCTTCTCCAATTGCTGGTATGGTCATGCAAGGGGGTGTTGAGTCAAATCCGGCTGCTTGTGAGTTGTCGGAGTGTGCGGTTCGCCATTTCTTCTTTTTTCCGACTTTGTCTTCTTTGCCGATGGTACGTCTTTCTCGATTTCTGGATCAAAAAGGGGCAAATTCTAAGTTATTAGCACGGGTTTTGAACCATGAAAATGGTCCAAACCAATAATCAATAATCAAAAATAATAAAAACAAAAAATTAAACTCCCCGCCAACGGCGCTAAATTTGACAAGCGTATTTTCTAAGGTCGTTATTATAAACTTATCAAGTTAAATCCGAACTTAATACTAATCAATGTATAGTGATTAAGTAAGGGGTCAAACCCAAGGAGTTTTATCGAGTTTTTTATTATTTTAAATATTGATTTGGTAACAATTGGGGGGGGGGGGATTTGGATTGAAATAAAACAAGACAAAGACAATTATAAAGTTGGTGAAAAGTTGATTTAAAGAAACTACACTAGGTTGGATCTTAGCATACACACTACTTGGTGATTCTTTTTATAAGTTGTTCACCGATGTTCCATCTCGATCGTAGATTATGTGTTAAGCCAACCGGCAACACAACTTAACTAGTTAATTAATCCGTAAACCTACAAGATTAAACCACAAGTTAGCATTCTAATAAAGATAAAGAGATATAAAGAAGAATAAAACAACCCGTTAAATCTTTCTTATAGTTATTTTCCTTTCCCTTAGATAATTGCAACCAGTTTTTACCTATGGGTTTGCTACTAGATTAAGGACCCGAACCCGTAATCAATTAATCCTAGAATTTTTGCATGCATTAGTACACTTAAGGTGATCAATCTACGTGGATAAAAACATGCAAACATAAGTTAAAGATCAAGGAAAATAACACAAAGGATAATGAACTTAAACTTATATTAGAAGAACTTACAACCAAATAGTAATGTAGCTTCAATCAACCCAATGTAGCCAAGGGAGCTTAGAAACTCATTACAAAAGACACTAGGAAATATAGAGTGGAAATGAGAAGTAGCTATAGCCAATTATACTACAAAATGCATTAAAAAGGAGTAAAGAGGCTGTGCAAACAGCCACCATAAAGAATGATTAAAGACCGTGCAAACAGCCACACTTAAGGCCATAAAGCCGACGAAAACAGCCGAGTAAAGTCCTCTGACGCTAATCCGCACCCGCGGCAAGGGCGCCGCAGGGGCGGTTTAGGCAAAAACGTTCCATCTTCTTCTTGGCCGCAGGGCGGGTTCTTCAATGCTCTTTGAAACGTCTGACTCTTTAACTTCGGGCGTTTCTGGTGAAGATCCGCAGGCGCGGCCAGAGTCACCGCGGGGGCGGTGACACTGGATCTTCGGCTTCACAAGGCGCTGGCAAGGCCGTTGGGGCGCCGTCTTCGCTTCTTCAGGATGGGTCACCGCAGGGGCGGCAAAGGCGGCCGCGGGGCGGTGACAGGGCTCTTCTTTGCCGCGGGCGAAGGCGTTGGCCGCGGGGCTCGTCATGGGACTCCAGGGTTGTCACCGCAGGGGCGGCCAGAGGCGGCCGCGGGGGGCCTTGACATGCTTCGTTCGGCGCAAGTGATGCCGCTGGCTGCGGCACTCGGCAAGGGTGTCACCGCAGGCGCGGTGACACTTCTCCGCGGGGGCGGTGAGGCACCAGAAACTTGTCTTCGTCTCTTTGCTTCAACTCCTAAGTGTTGCTAATACCTTCTTTTTTGCTTCATTTTGACTCTTTTATCTGGATCAAGGCATTAGTAACATAATATGACTCAAAAACATAAAAACGACTCTAAAAACTACCTAAATTGATAGTGATTCCATCACCTATCAGTATTCGAATTATCATTGCTATTGATATCATTAACTACAACAACCTCATTAGAAGGAGCATCATTTCTTATCATGTACTTCTAGCCTAGCAAGTTGCATATTATCACCAGTATTCACAACAAAGGCATCTAAAGCATGCATATTAGTCTCACCCACATCAAATCAAGAGCATGTAATATACGTTTAGTCAAATCATCACCAGACATGCATTCATTCTCAGATAATATATTACTTGTATCATGTACGGTCTCATAATCAATACCTTTACGGTCCTCCTCGTGCAAGACCAACTCTGCTAGTGTCATAGCTAAGTGCTTAGCTTCTCCATTTCCCTCCCAGCCGGGGTGATTACCTCCCAGCTTGGGCTGGCCTGCCTTACATCCGTACTCAACCTCAATTGCCCACTTTCGGTGTCATCCTCTTTTATTTGTAATGTCCCGCAAGATTGTATCACCAAGGTTAGCTATATGAGGATGATCAATATCCGCATCCATACCTGACCCTTCTGTGGTTGCAGGTTGTGTGCTTCTAATCCTTAGGAGCAGCGTCCTTGCAAACGCTTTAACTAAGTCTCGATCACCATCATTAGAAAGTTGAACTTCCCCACCTGAGCCTTCTGTCAACTCCCTTAGCCTCCTCACTGGGATATAGTCGAGAGGATTTTAAGGACAAGAACTAGCTCCGTTGGCATCACTTTTACTTATTTTGACCGTGCACAACCATGTCAGCGTTAATCTGTCCGCCTGACTCAAACGTTGGTGGTTCCAGTGTCCTAGACGGTGGTATAGTCGGGAAACTTTGATGGCATGAGCAATTGCCATCTTCTTCCCAGCAATTGCCATCTTCTTCCCCTCCATGGCATCCCCTTGGCTTGTAAAGGCACCCATATCCGTCCCATTACCCTCTGTCCGCCTGGGTTGTTTGCCTTCACTTCCACTGTCCTAGAGGTAGGTATAGTTGGGGCAGTTTCAATGGCATGAGCATTTGACACCTCCTTGCCCTCCATGGCATCCCCTTGGCTTATAATGGCATCCATATCCGTTTCATTGGCTCTTTGTCCGCCTAGGGTGTTTGTCTTCACTTCCAGTGTCGTAGGGGGTGGTAGAGTCAGGGCAGTTTCGACAGCGTGGGCAGGTAGCACAATCTTGCCATCCATGGCCTCAACTTGGCACTCATTGCCCTCCATTTCCATCCCAATATCAACCTGTCCGCCTGGGCTATTGGCCACCATAACTTGACTCCTAGCATGCAAATTAGTCGGGCAGTTTTTAATTTCAACTTCAGTTAATTTCATCTTACCACCTTGATAATACCAATCTTATCTAGCTTGTTGGCGGCGGGTTTGTCCTTGTCGGTTGTGCCGTCATCTTTAACAATGGCATTGTCACCTGCAGTCTTGTTCTCCTACACACTGTATGGGTTCGTAGAAGCGCTGCTACTTGCCATGATAATTGTGGCCTTCCCGGCGTTTCCATCGATATTAGCCTTAGCGGCGGGTGTTTCCTTGCCGGCACCAACGACAACACCTCCACTTTCATGGTTCGTCCCACCTTTCCTCCTCGCTTCCTGCAATAGAATATTGATTTTAGACTCCAAGAGATTAAGTATAGGGTTATTACCTTCATTATTATTGTCGGCAAGATCATGTCCCATGACAACAAAGCCGTCATCTTCCGCTCGGGGATGGGTCGTCGTGGAGCGTGTTAGATTTGGCGGCCTTGGGCTTTTCGATTCATAAGTCCTTGCCGACGGGATCTGTGGAGGGCGGCCACTGGCGTTGGTGTGAACGCCATCCATGGCACTCCTTCCTTGTGTGATTAGCTCCGTTTGAAAACCTTCTTTTTTTCCGAGAACATGGCCTCATTTCCTTGTATGCTTTGGCTTCCTTTTATGGTGTCAACCGTTTTGGGAAGTTTGACTATGATTGTCAATCTTCACGCCTTCCCTCTTGGTGACGTAAGCTCCAAATCTGGAAGGTACGTCCGACGCCGTTGCAGCCCTAGCCGCCTGTCGTAGTCGTCCATCTCCTTCCGCCATTGGATCCGCCGCCGCCGCTAGCTTGTCAAGCATATTACTTTGTAATTTTGAGACGCCGCTTGATTGGACCTCCACTCCTCGGCCCGGATCTACCTCCACGCCAATGCACTTAGTCTTCCGTCCCATTTGCACTCAACCTTGTCCAGCGCCAATGTCAAGTGCCTTGACTAAGAGGATGCACCTTGTACAACTTGTTAGGATATGAAAGGAATAGAAAGTAGACAATCCCCCTACAATCTCCTAGAATCTTCATTTTTCAAGATTGTTTGTTGGAGATTATGTTGCAAAAAGAATCTAAATGAAGAATACAATCTTGTACCTCTATCTCATACCAAACAGCTCAAAATTTCTATCTCCAACAATCCCGTAAAAAAGAATCTAAATGAATCTCCAAGAATATAATACCATGCTCATCACATAGTTTAAATGACCATTGTTTGTTCGTATTTTCCTTGGTCAGTTCTCCACTTTTCAGTTTTACCATCATCTCATCTTTAGTGACCAGTAAACGGAGGAGTTTTTGGTAAAAGTAGATACACGTTACTAATTCTTATCTGCTTGTCTATTGTGTAGTTTTCATCAATTATTATATTGTGGTAGCTTTATTATACACTGGTTTAGTTACAAATTATTTAATTGTGACCAGGCATATGAGAAATGCTTCTAGAATATGGCATTATGTCATTTATGTGGACCTCAATGAGTATCATACTATTGCTCATACCATACTGACCACATACAAGAAGACAAAGGTTTTGGACCTTCTTATATAATAAGGTCCATATTGAAAGATTTGTTGGGTCAGAATGGATGTGGGGTCCATCGCACGTACAAGCGTATATGTGCGTTGGGTCCAAGTCCAGCACACAAGTCCATCAGAGTTCCATCCTAAAACCAATTGATAATAGAAGAAGTAGCCACCAATCTTATATAATAGACTTGTTATCCCAATATTGTCGACGTGAGAATCATAATCCTCCACACTTATCTCTTATCTGTATGTTTTAATCCTAGTTCTCTTCTCCAGCATGTGAGTAACTTGTTAAATTTGAATGCGTTAGATCTACTTTTGGCCTGCTAGAACAACAACAGGCACGAACGCAGGGGGAACTGTGCAATTGAATCTAAACTTGACCGGGTTCAAAAATATAAGTGCATAACATAAACCCATTATTTGAGCGTTTTTACATATCTACATGCTTGAAAAAAAATACCTTTCTGCTTTTAATTTGCTGTTGGAATTCTGCTTACCTGTGTAAAATCAATGTTAACCAGTACTTTATTTCATGGTAGGTTATTGGTTCAAGGAATTCATATAATACCGTTTAAGGTTATCTTTCAGGATCTAAACTCTGTAAGTGAAGATATCTCTTTTAAAACCATGTTTTCTTGTGAATTTCATATTACTAAACCTGTGTTTTTGACAAATTGAAAATCCCAAAGACATTCAAGAGAAGTTCGGGCAAATGCTTGATTGGTTGAAATATCTGTAAATGGGTCTCTAATGGTATTTAATTCTTCACATTTGTAGGTTTACCTCCTCGATTCCGGGATTAGGTTAGGGCAAATCACCCTTGGTTTGCCCCTTTTCCTCTACAACTATTCTACTCACCAGCTCCATGGAATCTATGACGAAAATTCTTTGCCTCTTAACAATTTTTTCAGGAAGTTTCACAATAATTTATCTTGAAGCTGAGAATTTGATGTTTTGTTCGGTTAGGCTGCAAGATTTGGAGGCTCCAACATCGATTCAACTGCTTGGGAAGACAAGAAGAACGCCGGCAAGTCTCGCTTCCCAGCTTAGGTTTGTTATCTTCTGTATCAATATGTTAAATTGGTTAAATTCTATACTGCATTCATATCCTTTTGTTATGCACTGATCTTGAATGGTAAATTTAGAGAAACTGAAAAACAAGCACTTAGCTGAAGTTGATTGCGGTTTACCATTCTTGTCATGGTTACTGATTAAGCATTCTAATTACGTTTACTTGCCTTTGAGATGATGAAGATTCAAGATTGATACTCCTACCTAATCGATTTTCTATCATTCTAATCCATAAATGACGTTGAAGGTGAGAGTTCAGACCAGGAAGATATATATGTGAGCCACTACAGGAAGATGTATTCAGGTCAATCCTTCACCACTACGACGGCCTCAAGTTCTGTCTTAAGCTGAGCCTACCAGAGGTAATCTTCCTCATAAACTGAGCCTCGCTCGTTCCAAAATCTGATTTTATCCCAACGATTCTTAACTCGCCTTTCTTGCAAGTGATCACACTCTTGGACATCTTCGAAGTGACCGATGCTTAAACATCCTCCTTGCCACTGCTGAATATGCAAAATAGAATACAACATCCTCCCAGCCACGGCTGAATATGCAAAATAGAATACAAAGGAACTCTTTGTATGACAAAAGAGTCAAATCTGGACGATTTTATCTTTAGGTTTCCATATCTTGCAAGTGTTTCTTGTGAACAAGAGGAAGAAAATAGAATACAAAGAGTTGAATATGATATCACAAGAAAAAAAAAATGGTGTAATATAAACTTTTTTTACGTTGCTATTTTGATCATTTTGTAAAATTAGATGGTGTGTAAACATGTTCACCCATCATGATGATAATATAATAATGATATTTATCAAAGTACAAGTAATCATATGAAGATGGTTAGGGTAGGATATATATATATATATATATATATATATATATTATGTTTGACATTGTTGAACTCGTGGTAGACTGGTAGGGTACTATGGTTACCTTGATGCAGAGAATGCAATGGACACAAATATTAATACTATGGTACTTACAATTCCGCATGATGGATCGAGTACAAGTCGATTAGTTAGCCAGTGAACACAAATATTAATAACTTTCCAATAATTTATATATAACTACAACCTTAAAGGGACCATTAACCTTCTATAAATGAACACATTTGTTCAAATCAAGAGTTTTGTTCATATACAACAAATACTCGATCAAAACAGTCGCATCATCAAACCAAGAAGAAAATATGCAGGCAAAACTAGCCCATACAGACGCAAATGGATCCGACAACAAAACCTGATCATGTACCACATTGACGCATGCGGCGCGCACGTTGTGCGTGTCCCGACTAGTCTTAGTAAAAAGTCACACTAACTTACTACTACCGAGATCTGTAGAGTGGAGCGGTGGTTTTTGTTCGCTATTTTTACACCCCTATAAACCTTTATCAATAATGATAAAAGCTCACAGGTTGGTAAAAACTACGGTATGCTTTAAATTTGTAAAACAAAAAATAAACACCCAAATTGTAGCAAACCCACAGTGTATGAGTCAATCACAGTAAGGGTAAGTATTCTAAGGTCGATTTCAGGGACTGAGAGGATTAATTTGCAGCAATGATTAAAGATAGGATAGATCTAGAATAAGGAGGAGGTTAGAAAAGATAAGGGAAATAAATCAAAAAGGGTTTTAAAGGGTTTTAAAGGACTCGCAATCAATTGTCACTATTGATTGAAAGTCAAAACAAACAAACAAAAATAGAAAACAAAGAAAATCAAATTAAAGGAAAAAAATGGATTTCAAGGGTTCAAGATCATTGTTTATACATATGGACTCAGGAAAACTCATAAGACATCTATGATTGACAAGCACAGGGATGAACATTTCTAAGCTAATGGTCTATTACCGGGTAAGTCTCACGACCATCTAGTTCCAAACCAAACTACCTATCACTGGGTAAGTCTCAAGGTAAAGAGGTAGAAAATTCTAAACAAACCAGACTACAAACTAAGGGACAGGTAAACCATCACCGGGTAAGTCTCAGGTATTACCCTACTTATGAAGGAATCTAATCACATTCAACCAATAAAGGATGAACCTTTTTCTACCTATGGTCAAATTTCTAAGGTATCCAAGAAGGAATATCACCAGGTAAGTCTCAATTCCAACTTAAGTTACTAGCTAGAAGGATTCTAACTAGGTTCAAGTCCAAACTAACCACTAGGATTTCAAGGCTAAAAAAACCAAACATAAAATCAAACTATTTCATCATAATCCAAGGCATAAACAAATCCCTGTCAACCTTGGAACCACAAGGTTCTAGCCAATAACAATCATATTAAAGACAAAATAAAGAAATAACAAAAGGGAAAGGAATAACTCAACTTTAAATAAATAAAAACCTGCAATCTTCTCAATTCTTGAATCCAACAATCTCTTCCAAACAAAACTGAATGTAAAAGTCTTCAACTTTAACTAAACTATGAAGAACAATGGAGAAGAAGAAGGGAAGGGGAAGGAGACGGCTCCCCCTCTAGGGCTAACTTTGGGCGTCTCCCAGCACACCTTGGAATGAATCCAAGACTTCCTTTTATATCCAACAACCTTCCAAAGAACGGGTTGTGCTAAATCAGATCCAAAAATACAATAAAATCGCCGTACAGAAATCTCGGGTAGAAAATCTCGGCTGAGATCAGGCACTGTCGGGGCCGAGATTTGGCAACAGTAGGTTCAGCTCGCCAGGACTCCGGAATCTCGGCCCGAGATCAAGGAATCTCGGCCGAGATCGGACCATCTCGGTCCGAGATCCATGGATCTCGGCCAATATCATGAACCATCTCGGTCTGGTCTGACTGAGATCAAGCCATCTCGGTCCGAGATCATGAAATCTCGGCCGAGATCAGGCTATCTCGGTCCGAGATGCAATCTGCTTCATTCCTTCGCGCCTTTAGCTCGATTCCTTGCCCTTTCCCGTGCACGTACGCTCGTTCCAATGCATCCACTTCGAGGCTTGATCCTCAAATACGTCATTTTAGCTCCATAATGTGTCAAATCACCTACAAAGCCACAAATAGTGTGTGTAGACATCTATTCTTGCAAAGTAGAACTAAACAAGCATAAATGACACAAACTAAGGCTAAAACGTGAATGCGAAAAGGGGAAATCTAACTAAATGCATGAATGCAACAGGTCGATAAATCATGTTATCAGTTTTCATACTACTACACAACCCAACTGAGCTAGTAGAGAAGTATGAAATATATCCGCATACGTAATAATTATCTCGCTGCAAGAGGGGGGGGGGGGGGGGGGGGGGGGGGGGGGGGGGCACAACCCCCTTACCCCCTTGTCTCCACCCCTGCCAACTACATAGAAAATAAACTTGGAAATTCATTTTGAAAAACTATATCCCTTTTCGGGTTCTGTTTATACTTGGCCTTTTTAAAAGATTGTGAGTGTCATTGTTGACAACCTAGAGCTCTGGTATCATGTTGTACCACCCTAGATTCTGGGAACTCGCAGCGTTACCGGCTAGGACCTCACAGGGGGTCCCGGCCTTAGGTTGACGTCAACAACGTTAGGTCTTGCAACAAGGCACAAATTTTTTTAAATACAAATCTTTCCAAAAATGCATATTAAACTCGACATACTTTGAACTAGTACGTCAGCCAATTGAGAACTAAATAAACTCTACTGTAATAATAAATAAATAACACATAATTATGTAAACCCAGCACCCACAACTTCTAGTACGGAAACCCGGCTGACCACTCCACTCCCGATTTCTCGGTAGTGATCTATCTTGCAAAAACCTAACAACACGGTAAAACCGTTAGCTACAATTCTAATACTAAGGTCACTAAAGTACATACACATATAAGGAAGTAATGTAAATCAATCAGCATGCAACACACAATGTCCCAGTTTATTATCTTTTTTTTGTGTGGAATTGGTCATTCTATTTTCCAACTTTTTAAGGTAGCACAATAGTCTCCCGACTATTGCTCCCTTCCCCCTTTACCAATAAGGCTAGTTTTAATGCATCCTTCCGTATACAGTAATAAATTGGTCGCGGAGAAATCTTCCGAAATCCTTAGCCCAAACAGAAAGCTATGGCACGTTATATTACACTTGTACCTCTCTTTAGAAATTTAAAAGTAGTGATCTAGTTCGTTCATTTTACTTCACAATCATAACACACACTACCCTAGTTCACACTCAGTATTAAAAGGTAGCTAGGTGAGTCCTATGAACTCAACTTATCATTACTGGTCTCAATGTTCTCCCGATCTTGCTAGTCAGAGATCCGATTTCCCTGATTAAATGTTTATCAACCCTTAAAACTACTCCAACCCTTAAAATTGTGCGACTTATCATTCTAACCAATCAAGATATGATATCTAGCACCGATACCCTGACGTTTTCTAGACCATAGTTTTACGGACCTAGACGTCCATTTCAAGTTCTCATTTATCAACTCATAGTCGTTCCATTAAATATCGTTATTTCGGAAGCGTGTTATTATTCTAACGTTATCAATCTGCTTAGCTCTTCAACATTCTCATTCTAATTCTGCTAACATAACATTCTCCAAGACTCGTTCCAACTTCTAACATTCTGGGCATACTAAGTCCGCTATCAAAATTCGCGTTAACATTCATATTTAACTTAATTAGTGTCCGCTAAACTATCTAACTCAATTATCACAATTATATAATTAAATAATTATAAGCTCTATAATTATTTATTATCGAAAAATAAATAACTTAACGGAATTTAAAAACAGGTTTCGGGTCTAACCGGAACCGGATTAGTAGCAAGATAAATGGTGTCGGATGATAGCGGGTGGTCGTGAGTTCAAAACTCGTGGGCAGCAACAACCAGCACACGTCCATAGCTAGAGTGTCTTGATGTCCTGGGTTCGATTCTCCACTTCATCAATTCACGTCTATAATTGTGTAAAAGGTAATGGCTTCGAATCCTGGGCATTACATTTACACGGAGCAAGGGTGGGAAGGTGTAAGAGGTCATGGGTTCGAGTCACCAGGCGTGCATAAATCGGCAGGGAAAATGCAGCCAGGAAGTAATTGGTCAAAGGTTTGAATTCTCCTGGAGACAATGCAAAGTGGACCATGATTTAAAGGAGCGGCCGGTCGGTAGTTCGAAACTCGTTGAAGGGAAAAGAGAGGCGACGGTGGGAACACAAGGGTATAACGTCCCATATTCGATACTCGCGAAATAACACTTTGGCACAGGGAGGAAGTAAACAGGGTGTAGAACCCGGCAAGATGCACTTTCAACCTTTACACCCGTTGCTTGGAAGTCAACTCCAGTTCTGGATNGATGCCATCTGGAGGAGGTGTCAGCCGGTGATGATTATAGCAGAGGGAGGGGTGTCGGGTAACGGGGACGAAGGAGGTGAGCCAGAGAGGTAAAGGAATGGAAGGACAGAGCAGCTAGGTGGAAGGCCTACCGTTGGTGGCGTCCTATGAGCAAGCTACTCCCGGTAATTTGGTCGGCGTAGTGTCGGAGGTGTTGCAGAAGGGTGAACGGGAAAAGGGTGGTGTAGCTCTTGCAGTCGGGGTTAAGTTTGGTAAACGTGAACGAGGAAGGAGCTGCTAATGTGGTAATGGTGCATGTCTTCAGTGCCTCTTCAATGCCGGCGTTACCCCTCCATTACTGCCATGTAACTCCAGACTTTACCAGACCCGGTCGTTGGTGATGTGTTGCGTGAGGGACGACGAGAAAGAAGACGTGTATAGAATGGCCAGGAACGCGTTGCTAAGAAGTGTGTCGGGGCTTTGTCAAGAAGTGGGCCGATACATTGGCTCAAGCACACAAGAGGAAGGAAAGGCAGGGGTTGGGCCAGTTTTAATGATGGTCCAGGACTTTGGGTTGGATTAATTCAGGCCAGTCCGGTCTAAATCAACAAGCGGGTTTGGTTCGGTCCAAGAGGCAAGAAAAAGGAAATTTTCAAAAATAAAAAGGAATCAGTTTGGTTATTAGGTTTGTATCCGTTTGATTTATTCCGTCGTATTCGATTTAGGTTCTCAAGTTACATACAGATAAATGAAAATTATACTATATAAAATTAAAATACAAGGAAAAATTATTACATTTTTTCGGTTATTACACCGTCAAGTTAAAAATATTCAACTCTAACCAACTTAACAACGTTACCCTTGGGATCTCAAAGAAACAATTCACACGTTTACGTTGTCCGCTCTTCTATCACTAGTAGCTTGTCTTCTATCGCTTGGTGAATGGGCCGTTGGATGAAATGAAAACCACATTTGCTATCTTCCAAAAAATACCATTAATTCTGGCAAAAAAAAAACGAAATATGTTCGATAGGGATGTGATTTTTACACATATTTCGTGAAAAAAAATCCTTCCATTCTATATATAAAAACAAATCGATCCGATTAGGTAAAGTCTTGTACTTTAGCAAATTTACAATAATATTTATTACAAAGAATATATAGATATACATGGTCCACTGGTCCCTAAAATTGGCATCTCACGTTTTATATGAGTTAATTAATCTTTGTTCAGGAATTGGGTATTTAACCATCAAGCTCATACCCTTTAAATAAGATTTCTAAGTCTTACATATAAATCACTTTAAATGAGCTCATATATAAATATCTATATCATAAAATTATTTAAAAATACGTGATGTTTTATGTAAATCACTTTAACCTAATCTCGCCTTTGATGTTTTTGGGAGCATGTGGTTCATTGTAAAGAACAACCCGACTTCAAATATAGGCACGATATGGTTCGTGATGTTTTATGTGACGTGTTTAAGAGAGTAAGAATTTCGGCCAAGAAAGAGGCGTCTATATCCTTCTTGACTGATCCGCGTGAAAGAAGATCTACGTTGTGGCCCGCAAATGTGTTGGTTTTTGGATGGGTGGGTGAAAAACATGTTTGTATTGATTTAATAGGAGCCTCTCATTTAGTTGGTTTGGATAACGCGCCTTTTGTGGTGGGTAAGGTGGCCCTCAACGCGGTCTCTTTGAAAGTAGCTAAGCATGAAAGGGCTTGTCTTGAAAACCAACATGTGTTCGCTTTGGATACGTTTTGTTTTCTTGCGCCTGATGCAATCAAGATTCTCAAGAGGGTGCAACAGGTTTTGCATGGTAATATTGTGTCACCTAGGTCTTCTTATGTAGTGTTTAACAGAATCGGATTTGCTATTCAGAAAGGGTTGGCGGCACAACTGGTTGTCCGCCTAACTTTTAACTCGATGTAATATGTAGTTATTATCCTTTTATTATGTAATACCCGAGTTTAAAATTATTATTATTTTATTATTATTATTACTCGATTTTAATTGGAGATCTTAAGGCCAAATAATACAAAGTTAAACGAAGTTATTTACGGAATTAGAAAATCCCGTAAAGTTCACCCAAAAGTTTATATTCATCATTTTCCCCACCAAACCCTAAGTTCTCTCTTCGTTTCCCCTTTTCGTCTCCACTGTTTCCCGTCGGAAACTAGAACTCAGATCTACCTGCTCTTCCTCGACCGTTCCGGAAAGCTAGTGGTTGTCACCACCCGAAACCCTAGCCGCCACCTCGACTGGACCCCGTTCGAAACAGCCGGCACCGACTCCCCTGAAGACCGAATCCTCCAGCCCCTGCCGTCGCCGGACCACCAGACCCGATTCCTCTGCAGTCCGCGCCTCCCGCTCTCCTCACCTGTCTTCTCTTTCCCGATATTTCTCTATCACCGCGAACAACACCGGTACCGGGAATACGAGTCGCCGCTCACTCGCAATTGCAGA
>CM008284.1:50427547-50678350 GCA_002319775.1 Fagopyrum tataricum
CCTCGGCCTGTAAGATACAAGCAATGTAGCTCTTCTTCTTGGTAACCTGCTTGTCAAAAGTTCCCTTCTCCACTCTGTCAAATAGAGCCTCAAACAAAGCGTTGGCAATCTCCTGCTCGTTACCAGAGATTGATTCCAGTTCGGTCTTTAACTGTTTGGCTGAGGAACATTTCTCAAGGATAGATTTCAGTTCAGTCACAAGCTTCTCGTGAGGGGATAGAGTTATGGTGTGGCTTCCGCCATTGGAATGCTTCTGTTTAAGCTCTGAAGCTTGTCCATGGTCTGGAGACTTCTTTCCTGAAGAAGGTTTCTCTTCGGTTGTAAGCATGACCATTTCAGAAGTGACAGCACTCAACTGCTCTTGGATCCTTTGTCGGGCTGCCTCCAAAGATGTATCAGTCTGCCACTGGACATCATCATCTTCATCCTCATCAGCCACTGCATGTTCGTTCTCATCTTCCTGGCTTCCATTAGGTGAGCGATCTTCATCAGACCCATGAGCCTTCTTCTTAGAAGAAGTCTTAGATGCACCTTCTTTGGAGGATTTCTTCTTTATTGCCTCTTTCTTTACCTTCTTCAGTTCTTCATCAGCAGCTTCTCCTTCTTTCAGCCTCTCCTTCTCAGCCCTCCTCATTGCCTTCTTATCCTTGCCTCCTTTCTTCGCCTCTGGAGGGTTCTTGAGGATGAAAGTTGTAAGTTTGTCCCTCATATCAACATCAGATACAAACCCACATGCAGCACACTTGAGTTGTAACATCTGGCTCTTGGTTATGATAATCTCTGTCTCGGGATTACCACAACCATAGCATTGGACGTATTTCTTGATGAAATTCTCAAGGAGAGCAGCTAGTTTGGCAGTGTCATGGGCCCCATTAACATGAGAAGTCCCGGTTTTTTCATCAAACTTGGACTGGGCCCCAAGCTCACAACCAAAGTACTTTGTAGTGTAGGAGGCTGGCCTTGCTAAGGCTTTTGCAATCTCCACCATGTTGACAACATTAGTCTTGATGCCATTTCCTCTGCCTTCGATTTTGGTAATCATCCTTGGCATCTTATACCTGTAAAAGGCATCATCGCGATTTCCAGCTCCAATGTTCTGCAAAGCCATCTTGTAAAGTAGTGACTATAATATGGTCAGGAGGCAGCAACTGTAAGAGCTTCTTGAGCGGTCAAGGGGAATGGTTGCCTAAACTTACAACCTTGAATATGACCAGTGTATCCCTCGTATGGCTCAATATGCATACAGCTAACTTCTTGGAAGGTTTGACTGTCCTTTTTTCTGGATGTAGGACAATATTCTCCAAGCAACCCAATCAATGTCAAAAAGAGAGAGGATTGTTCAGACATAAAAGAAGCTTCGAACTCCACTTTGCTGACCTGCAACTATTTTAGGCTAATGCCAATTCCCTGGATGTGAGACAATACTAGTCTGCAATTTTACATAAAACTCGTGTTAATCATCAATACTTCAGTGAGAAAAACAACTACAAACAAAAAGTTAATGAACAGAAACACAACAAGACATACAACACCGTACAGAAATTTTAAACAAAGCGCAACAACTAAAGTAACAAATGGTGTAATGTTACATTTTATAGTTTGATATAAATAGCTACATTGTTTGTTAGGATGTTAATACAGTGTATACATTCAAACTTACAATTTAATGCTACCACTCCCAATCAGAAGACATGTATTCTAATCTTTAATAACAAACCACAAAAACCAGTCCAGCACACCACGCATCTTATACGGCGCAGAATTTGCATAAGACAAATGAACCAATCAATACCAAATATTCACCAGTATATACACTAACGTGGTAAGCAAAACGAAGAAAACATTTCATATTTGTCTGGAGTGTTGCCAAGAACAATCCAGACTAACGGCTCTCATGTCAATTATCAAGTTACAGAAGCCATAAATTCCAATTAAAACAACCAAAATAAACGCCATAAACACTAACAAAGAAGAATCATGGTATTGCACCGCATACGAGTCATTAAGATCCGTCTTAATCCTCTCCCGATACAGAACTTAGTCAAACTAAAAATTAAAACAATGAACCCCTAAAGAATGAGGCGTAGAACAAAGAAATTCTAAGCAGATCTAATCTTAGAATCATTTAAACGGCAAGTAACCAATCCAAACAGAAAAAACACCAAGAGAAAACATGTGGAACACGTCAAAAGAGAAGGCAGATCTGGAGCCGTCGATAACCAAATATTACAATTCCTTCACGGAAAATAGATCAAAAAAGAAAGCATAATCATGGCGGTGGTAGGTGCCGTATCAATCGATTGGAAAAATCAATATGAATCGAATCATAGTTGACGACATCAAATTCAAACTTAGCAAATTTAGAAGAGGGAAAAGAAATCTAATATCGGAAGACAGAAATTGATAGACGAAGAAGAAAGAAGGAAAGGATACCTTCAGGTCGAGGGGAAACTGAACCTCCTTCCTTGAACGATTGGGATGGGAGAATGAAGAGAGAGTGGATGGGATGGGGGAAGAAAGGATCCCCTTATTTGTGTATATATATGGACACGGAACAATTAGGGCAAAACTCGTAGGCGTACCAAACCGACCTCCACAAAATCTTTTTCTCTTACGATTCTAGAATAGATAGATAGTCCTCTAGGGTTTTCTGATCGATTTTACCAATATACCCTTAATAACTTATGGTATTCTATTGGAATTTGAATTTGAATTAATAAATATCAAAAATACTTTTCTATCTTTTACTTAAAAGGGAAAGCAAAGTTTACTAGGCTAATAAAATTTTTGAAAATAAATAAATAAATAAATAAATATATATATATATATATATTTGTAAGGGAAAACGATTCTATTAATAAAGATCAATCTCGTCAATATCTATGATGGATTGCGGGAGTTGAACTGTCTAAATACAAGTAGGATTTAAAGGACAAGCATAACGTGCAATGTAATGCGCTACAATTTTCGTTGTACGTCTAATGTGAATGAAAGAATACATAAGAGCATATGGTATTAGGCCTCGAACATCAGCGCAAAGAACGTCCATATAAGTATGATCATTAGCTCTTATCTGCACACGTATGATAACCGAGATTGAGTCTGATTCAATAACTAAGGAAGCCATAGGGAACTGTTGTAAAGATTCAACCCCAAAACGGACAGCCATAGCCTCAACATGATCAACACTCATCTCCCAATGAAAGAACTTTGATGCAGCCAGCAACATCTTCCCTGAACAGTCACGTAAAACCGCTCCCAGTTATGTATTGCCAACAATGATCCAGGCGTTAGTGTTCAGCTTGAGAGTTCCAATAGGTGGTCGCATCCAAGAACTTGGGAGGGCTTAAGGGCACAATGTTGTTGGTGCGTATAGAAATATGTTCTTTGCATGAACATAAGCACAAACATAATTACGAAGACAATCTCATAGTTGAGCGCTTGGTACTAGAGAGTCAGATAATAGAATTGAATATCTTGCAGCCCAACTTATCAACAGTTCGTGAGCAGCTCAGAGATACCAACAATTCCCAGTGTCGAGTGACATGTGGTGGCAATGGGTGTGTAGACGTTAATTGATTCAACAATGGAGCAAAGGTTGAAGAATCCCAAGCGAATGCCGAGTTCGGGCATAGAACAAGAGAATGCCATAAAGAATCATCAACGATATTACAGCGTGTGCGTTTGGGATTATCTGTAATATGCTTTTGAAAAAGTGTGTGCTTAACACTGATAAATGAAGAGCACAAAACCACCCAAAGAGTATAACTTTAGGAGGAAGTGCGAGGCGCCACAACATAGACCATTCAGGTATTGCGGTAACATCAATCCTAACAAACGTTCTCAGTCAGTATGTTGACTTACATATAAACAAGCCATTCGTTGATGGAAAATAGAGGAGAGCGAAAAGACATTCCAGGTATTAAATTGTTGGTCTATCAATTTTGAAACGATAATATCAGATGATACACCCGGCAGTAAAGTAGGGGACGTCATGCCTCTATTTGTATTAGGAACCGAAGCATCAAATATATGAATATCAACTCCCGTACCTACCCGTCAGCCTAATCGTTCAAGTAAAAGTGACTTGTCTCACCGGATACTAGACCACGAGTAACTAGGTTGCAAACCTAGATGGGATGATAAATAGTCAAAATAACGAAAGTACCTGACTCGGAAAAGTTGGTAGAGTACGGATTATGGGCGAGATAATAAGTTTTACCTTTTCTTTGCTAACAAAGATTGAATAAAGATCTTCGTATCTCGAAAACCTAGACCATCATGGCTCTTAGGTAAGCATAAATCAGTCCACACACGCAAGTGGATCTTCCGAGTAGTATCAGAAAACCCCCACCATAAACGAGCCATAAATGAATGGATCTTGTCGATAAGATAATCCGGGAGGCGATAAACACTCATGACGTAAGCGGTAATACTTTGTAAAACTTATTTGATCAAAATTTATTTTTCTAAACGCGAGTGGTTTCTCTTTTCAACCTTGTACTTTCTTCCAAATTCTTTCTTTATTATAAATTTTCAATATTATAAATAATTTTAAAGTTTGTCACGATTTCATTATATACTAAGTTAGAGTTTGATAGCACGCCCTAAAAAAAATTATTGAACGATAAAACAAAAGAAATTAATCAACCCAAGTCATGAAGGAAAAGAGTAAGCATAACTATAGGAAAATCAGAGCAGAAAGTTTGAGAATGTCTAACTAATGGGCTGAAGTTTAGCAAGAAAATGTGTTACACTATTACAACTCCTAATAACATATTGAAAACTTCAGCAATCAACATATCTAATATGGTATCATCAAGAATTAAATCAAAGAGAGGGAGGAAAGAAAAGCATTCGGTTTCCCAATGAGTGTCATATCATGGAATGTTAAGGGGTTCCACCAACTCCGGATATAAAATGGTGTGAGAGATCTCATGAGGGAATATGATGCTTGTATTTGTGGTGTGCTTGAGACCAAATTTGATGCTAGACATGGAGACATTGTTCCCGTGATGCAAACTCGTTTTTTCGGATTGGAGTTATGTCACTAATTTTGGTGTTGACGATAGGTGTGGCATCTTGGTTATGTGGAATGACAACCGCGTTGAGATGGATATTGGGGAGGTTTTTGTGAAAGATTCATACAAAAACCAAACAATGTTTGGGTTCAGGCCTACAAGACAAAAATGTTTTAAAGACAAAGATTTGTTTCATTATTACATTATAATCCCGAGTGTCCCCATTGAATAGGGGTTTCCATTTTTACCCCGATCTTAGAATAGTTAATTTCCATAAATGCTCACGTATTAATCAAGTCTTAGGTATTGATACCTCTTTGCCTACTTCAACACGTCACCATTTGTGTGTCGACGTTTCGTCTAGCCGACTTCTTCACCCGTTTATCCCTCTTCTCTTATTTTCTCTTCTTCTATTTCCCTTCATCCGAACACATCGAGAGCATTATCGGATCTGGACACCGTTTCCACCGACTCCGGCTTCTCAAGTAAGCTCTCAACCTCTTATCTCATTTATTTCCCCTCTGATCACTTGACCTCGAGAAACCCTTTTTACTTTCTCGTCTTCTTTGTTTATTAAGGAAAATATTTCTTCCACCATTGATCTCTGATCATCGCCTGCTTTCACCAGATCTAGGTTTGAGAATCCAAGGTTGATAACTCCAATTGCAAAAGCAGGTATCACTTTCAAATTTAATGGCCGAGTTGATTGATGTTGCTGAAATTCAATCGCAACCTCAACAATCGATTCATGATGTCAATGATAAAAAAAAAACATTTTAGAGTTTCTTCTTATTTGAAACTTCAAAACTTTAACATTATGGAAATAATACTCTTGTTGATCGTCATATGAGGACTAGTCACATAACTCATCATCAAAATCATGGATTTGTCGAGAATGACGAATCATGGCACCCAATAAGCTATTTGTTTTATTTCTTATGGCTGAACGAAAAGGTATACAAGATTTTGAACAATTTAACGAAGAAATTAAGATTCTCCTTGTTGCTTCCTCTTTTTGCCTACCCCTTTTATATGGTGAGACATTGAGTTATATATCTATCAGCTTTTTCGAACTATTTCATTTGTAAGATTTCATTTTTTTGTTTTGAATTATTACGACTTTTGATGATAGTGGAATCGAAGTCCTGAAAAGTCCGGTTCTCATTTTGATCCAAACAGTGATATGTTTACCCTAAATGAGAGAAACAATATTGTTATCTCTCCGGCTTACTAGTTTGCACTAGATGCCTTCTTTTTCTGTTTGTCATTTGTTATGGTTTTGTTAAAGTGATCAAGTTATATGGCATACCTTACGTGGTTTTCTTCTTTTTCCATACACTCGTGTGTTTTATATCTCTATCGTGCTAGATGTTTGTAATATTGTGTCATATATTACAATCCATTTACAGTTGTTCGTAATGTGGTTGGATACAGTTACTTTACATCACCATGGCCACGAGAAAAAGCTCTCTTGGTACTGAGGGAAGGTATGCATCTATATTGATTTGTAAGTGCTTAGGTAACTAATGCAATAACCTATGTCAAAATGATCGTTTAAAAAATCTTAGGTGTTATAATCATTTTCTATAGTTTTGATGTTGAAATTAAAAATCTAAATGTTGTAGGTTGTTGGGATCTTTGTTTGCATTTAATATTGTTGCAGCTATTTTATTTGTTTATATTCATATAATTGTTAATTAGTACTTTTTTGCTCTTGAAAATATGTTACTATATTTTTTCCAAACTTACACTTCATGCTTATATTACGTCTTGTGTGTGAGCCCGCTCTAGGTTGTAAATCAGTCATACTTTTCTCATTTTATCTAGGTCTTGTGATCGAAATGTTTTGATAAATTCCTGATTTTTCTAGTGCCCCACTAGACACACCCTTCGTTGCACTTGTAAAACACGAGTACACAACTGGTGCCAAAATGTAGGCAAGAGCTTGGAGATATAAGTTTCCTAGCACTGGAGAAAGTGGTTGAATCACTCAAACTTCCTTCCAAATAATTATTTTGTCGTACCGAGTTAAAACACCTTTCATAATTTTCCAGACTCGATTAACGATACGCGTGTGTAGCACGCACATCGAGCCTAGTAATAATAAAAGAAAGGGCTCAACTTCTTGGAAACAGAATAATCTAATCAAACTTAAACAGAGATTCAATAAAGGACTTATTTGGTAGGTCATTGATGATAATACAATTAATTTCTAGATGAATAACCGCATGTATAACTCCTCGATTAAAATCAAGCATCGGCCGTGGTACGGGACCTGAACTCGAAGTATTTAATCAATGGAATGAATGGAATATAATAAAATTGAAATCGAAGCTACAAAGTATAATGGGTGATAAAATCATTAACAAAATCAAAGAATAATTTTTCAAACGAATAAAGTAAAGATAGACTATTAGGGATGAAGTAAAATAGATTGTTTACAATTAAGTCAACAACGGAACTAAATAACAATGACAATGTCCCCTCTCACACTTTTACATGTGATTATATATGGGATTTATACATTCAACCAATGGTTCAAAAAAACTATCTAGAAAAAATCAAAGAATGACCTCCACAAAGACAACTTGATGAAAAGAAACTTGTGCTTATCATGCATTGTAAAATGTGTAACCATCACTATGTACGAAGATCTCTATCGCTTACTATTTGATTGCCCCTATATCACACAAACAACCTATACAATGAATAAGACCATTGTTAGTATATTAAAACGACAAAACATGAAGAAAATTTTTTTAAAAAAAAAATTATAAATTTAAAAAAATCATAGGTATAATAATCATTTTCTATAGTTTTGATGTTGAAACTAAAAATCTAAATTTTGTATGTTGTTGGAATCTTTGCATTTAATACTGTTGCAACCTATTTCTAATTGTTTATGTTCATTTAATTGTTAATTAGTACATTTTTACACTTGAAAAAAATGTTATTGTATTTTTTTCTAAACTTGCAGTTCATGGTTATATTGCGTCTTGTGTATGAGCTTGCTCTAGGTTGTAAATAAGTCAGAATTTTCTCATTTTATCTAGGACTTGTGCGTCTTGTGTGTGAGTCTTCTCTAGGTTGTAAATCAGTCAACATTTTCTCATTTTATCTAGGTCTTGTAATCGAAAGGTTTTGATGAATTCCTAATTTTTCCATTGCCACACTAGACACGCCCTTTGTTCCACTTGTAAAACACGAGTACACAACTGGCGTCCAACCTGTAACCAAGAGCTTAGAGATATAAGTTCCCTAGCATTGGAGAAAGTGGTTGAATCACTTGAACTTCCTTGCAAATATTATTCCCTAGATATTTCCTTACTACATTAAGCGTAAACATGAATATGTATGCAATTTCAGGCCGTACAATTGCCCTTTTGTTTGATCAGAGTTAGCGTATCAATTTAAATTCTCTTTTTTCTATTCACAACAAGTCCATATTTTGTTATATTGCGCTTATGTTTTCCTTCCTTCCTTACAAATGTAAGATGAGGTTGAGTAGTTCTTATGGTGCTTTTTCTTTTCATTGTTTTTGTATTTGCGGGAATTGCATACTAGGATGCTGAAAATACGTTACTAGGTTTATAAAAACAAAAACAAATTGTTTTCTTATACCGAGTTAAAACACCTTTCACAATTTTCCATACTCAATTAACGATGTGTGTGCGTAGCACGCACGTCGAGCCTAGTAATTATAAAAGAAGAGGCTCGACTACTTGGCAACGGAATAATCTAATCAAACTTAAACAAAGATTTAATAAAGGACTTATTTGGTAGGTCACTTATGGTAATACAATTAACTAGCTTCTAGCTAAATTGCAGCATATATAACTCTCCACTCACCTATATGTACAAACAATATATTTAATCAACACCTCGACTAAAATCAAGCACTATTTAATCAATGGAATGAATGAAATATCACAAAATTGAAATCGGAGCTACAAAGTATATTGGGTGATGAAATCATTAACAAAATAAAGACAATAATTGTTCAAACGAATAAAGTTCAAGATAGACTATTAGAGATGAAGTAAAATGGATGGTTTACAATCAAGTTAACAACAAAACTAATTAACAATGACAATGTCCCATCTCACACTTCCACATGTGATTATATAATTTATACATACAACCAATGGTTAAAAAAAATTATCTAGGAAAATTCAAAAATGACCTCCCACAAAGACAACTTGATGAAAATAAATTTGTGCTTATCATGCATTGTAAAATGTGTGACTATCACTACGTACGAAGATCTCTATCACTTACTATTTGATTGCCCTTATACCATACAAACAACCTATACTATGAATAAAACCATTGTTAGTATACTAAAACGAACAAAACATGGAAAAAAAAATATAAATAAAACAAAATTAAAATTTTAAAAATCTTAGGTGTTATGGTCATTTTCTATAGTTTTGATGTTGAAAGTAAAAATCTAAATATTGTAGGTTGTTGGGATTTTTGTTTGCATTTAATATTTTGCAGCTATTTCTAATTGTTTATGTTCATATAATTGTTAATTAGTACTTTTTTGCTCTTGAAAATATGTTACTGATTTTTTTTCTTTCCAAACTTGCAATTCATGCTTATATTGCGTCTTGTGTGTGAGCCTACTCTAGGTTGTAAATCAGTCATACTTTTCTCATTTTATCCGGGTCTTGTGCGTCATGTGTGTGAGCCTTCTCTAGGTTGTAAATCAATCAAAATATTCTCATTTTATCTAGGTCTTGTGATCGAAATGTTTTAATAAATTTTTGATTTTTCCAGTGCCACACTGGACACACCCTTTGTTGCACTTGTAAAACACGAGTACACAACCAGTGCCCAACCTGTAGTCAAGAGCTTGGAGATATAAGTTGCCTAGCACTGGAGAAAGTGGTTGAATCACTCGAACTTCCTTGCAAATAATATTCCCTAGGCTGTCCTTAGATACTTCCTTAATGCAGTAAGCGTAAACATGAATATTTATGCAACTTCAGACCGTACAATTGCCTTTATGTTGGATTAGAGTGTTCTTTTAAAGGAGCTGGCTAATATTTTTGCAAAGAATCTTGCTTCATATATTCTTAAAGTGATCCATCAATTGGAATTGTGGCATATGATGTTTAAAAGCAAAAGGCCTGGAGTCGTCGCCGAATCCTCCTTGAGCAATTCAGTTCTATAGGAAAAATCTTCTTCAACTATCCTTGTGTTTGAGTCTTGCTTGGGGATGCTGCAATTCAGTTCTATAACAAATCCTCGTATTGAAATGCTTCATCTATGGTCCTGAGATTACTTCTTTTTGCGATTATTGCATTTGTTTAACTTGTGAAGGATGAATTAGTGTATCACATTCTCTTTTTTTATTCACAACAAGCCCATATTCTGTTATATTGCACTTATGTTTTTTTTTTCCTTCCTTACAAATGTAAGATGAGGTTGAGTAGTCCTTCTGATACTTTTTCTTTCATTATTTTTGTATTTGCGGGAATTGCTTACTAGGATGCTGAAAATAAATTACCAAGTTTACAAAAACTAAAACAAAAACAAATTGTTTTCTTATACCGAGTTAAAACACCTTTCACGATTTTCCATACTCGAATAACGATCCACGTGCGTAGCACGCGCGTCGAGCCTAGTAGTTATAAAAGAAAAAAACTCAACTTCTTGGCAACAAAATAATCTAATCAAACTTAAACAAATATTCAATAGAGGACTTATTTGGCAAGTCATTGATGATTATACGGTTAATTTCTAGATGAATAACAGCTTCTATAACTCTCCACTACACCGATGCAGAAGCTTCTCAAGCTCAAGCATTTACTTTTCTAGTTCGAGACCAACGTCTTGGGACTAAATGTACAAACCATACATTTAATCAACGCCTCGCTTAAAATCAAGCACTATTTAATCAATGGAATGAATGAAATATTACCAAATTAAAATCGAAGCTACAAAGTATATTGGGTGATGAAATCATTAACAAAATCAAAAATAAATATGAGACTTAAAGATGAGACTTATATATGCTAAATAACATTTTGTAATATATATATATACACACACTAATGTCAAATGAAAAAAAATAAAGATGATACTTCTTCAAACTCCTTTTTGATGGTACAAAACATCATTTTGGTGCCTTCTCAATTGGATATGCAATAAGAGATCATAGTGGGAAGGTGGTAACTTTGAAGCAAAAAAAAGTACTAATAATACGGTTAATGGGGTGAATCTTTAGCCTTGAGAGGGGGGCTTCAACAAACAAAATTTTACTAAAGAAATGGGTAAGTAGGCTAATTTTGCATAATGTAGCATTAAGTAGGATTAGACCTGGGCATCCCCGGACCGGACTCGGGCCGGGCTCGCATAAAAATTTTACCCGTTTTTGCGGGCCGGACTTCGGGCCTAAGGTATTGTCCATACCCGCCCGGAGTGGACTGGGTCCGTTTTTTTAATACATTTTTAAAAAAAATAAAAATTATACATATTAAATATAAAATAAATAAAACTATAACACATAATTCAAAGTAGCTCAATGGTCGTGAACATTTGAACCTTATCTTGAGGTATCGGGTTTGATTTCTACTATTCGCATATATATATTTTACAAATTTAAATTAAAATATAAATAAAACGGGCTTCCGGGCCGGGCTTAGTGACCCGGACGGGTCTGTACCCGCCCGGCAGGCCGGACTTAGCGGCCCGGCCGGGCCTGCCTTATGCGTCATACCCGCCCATTTTCGCGGTCGGGCTTGCCCACTGTGAGAGCCCTTTTCTTTCGGACCGAGTTTTGTCCTTAGCCGAGATTGGTCTTTCCGCACCCGCGGGCATGACTGCCGCCCCTGCGGCTCAAGGAACCACCCTTGCGGTTTCCGACGGCTGCAGCCGGTTTTGTTGACTTCTTTGACCCGTGCTTTACCTTTCCCTTACTTCTTCTTTTCCCTTGGCTGACCAAGGGTTCTTCTTCACTTCTTTTCCTCAGTTCCTACGTCCTTCTTGCTTCTTCATCCCTTCCTTTGATCTTGTTCTTGTTCTCCTTGGAGTTTTGTTTGGAAGTTGTGCTTTGTGGTTGATGATGATGCTAGTGATGTGTATGATGAGCTTGGAAGCCAGCTACTGATGTGTGTGACTCTCCCTGCAGCCTATGATCTTCAGTAGTGGTGAGTTCTTGCTTCTTCTCCTTCTCTTCTTCTTTGTTTCCATCTCCTTAGCTTAGAATTAGATGTTTTGACATAGGATGATGTTGGAATGTGTATGTTGTTGCATGTGTGTGAATTGGATGAGAGAAGACGTGATTTGATCACGTGAAGAGCCAAAGAGAAGCCGCGGGTTCACGTTCTGCACAGAAGCCGCCCCCGTGCCTAGAAGCCGCCGCCCCTGCGGAAGCCGTGCCGTAGCGCCAGCGCCTTGCTTGTGTTGCCTGCGTGTCGTGTCACCGCGCATGCGGCTGCTCCCTGCTGCGCCTGCGGGTTACCTGTTCCGCTCCTGCGTCCCTTGATCACGCAGGTGCGTTTTGTCCCGGGACTACCTATAGTAAGGTAGCTCCTTTTCTTTCCTAGTATGAGGGAGCTAGTACCATGCTAGGTATCGGATGATGATGAGTATGTTATAGATATGCCGGTTACGGCTTTGAGGTTTACGAGTTGGATATGATCCTTATGGATCCCTTGGGTCTAGGTGTGACCCCTTTGTGTGATAGGAGTTTGATATATATATGTATGCCTTGTATAGGCCGCGTTGTCCTCCAGTTTGGAGTGGACTTGAGTGAGAGCTGATCGTAGTGATACGACTTCTGAGATTGAGGTAAGTCCATAGGACTTACTTAGCTATTATCCTTATATTGGATGTATGCTTGAGTGGTGGTTGTTATATGCTTTATATAGCATGCGATATGGTTCATTACCGACTTATATTATATTGACCGCCCATTGTAGTGGCCGTGATAACCTTTCCCTTTCATCCCGTAGTGGAGTCTGGAAGATTCTCTATAGTCAGGCCAGATCTAGTATACGGGAAGGACCCTCACCACTCCCATAGGGTACACGGGAGGTGTGTTGATACTACTCCAACTGGCTATAGTACTCAGAGGCGAGGATTATATTCCTCGTGTCACATATCTTCACATACATCTATTTATACGATTGAGTGATTCGACTTATTAAAGATAATAAACAGGGTAAATGTGTGATATCATGATGAAGTGTTAATATTCTTGATATGTGTTTGTGCTCTAGCATCTTCTTATATATGTGTATGGTTAGCTAACGATTTTATACCGTGTTCTAGATCATTTGCAGGTTAGGAGAGCTGCAGAGTGATCCAGAGGGGTGATCTGCTGAGGGTTCCGTAAACTGGGCGTTATCGTGGGATTTTGGGTTATTATTATTGTACGGATTTCTGTTTGACTTTGTACTCAACAGTACTTTGTATCATCCTTTGATATGTATATATATATATATATATATATATATATATATATATATCAGTTTTATGTTTTGTTTTAATCTATTGGTACCTTGTTGTAAGATTTAGTGAACTTGTTGTCAGGCTAGGGTCAGGATCCATTGTGAGATCCTAGCCCAGTAGCACTCCGAGTCCTACGGATTCGGGTTGTTACAAAGTTGGTATTAGAGCCCAGGTTGACAACAATGGCACTAGTAATCTGCAATAAAGTTCGAATAGATAAATAAACAGAACCCAAAAGGGGTCTGACTTTTCAAAAGGTTTTGGTTTTGAAATAAGTACAAATGTTTTGGGATATCGTGTACGTGAGTCATCGCCCCTCTGAAGATGTCGACAGTATAGATATATATAGATATTCTGTTGTGATTGATCTGTTATATATCTATACATATGGCATATATATAACCTTCTAAGTTAGGTTTACGTCTTTTGCAGATGGTTCAGACTAGAGCCTTACCTGCAGCTAGGCGAGGTGGAGGTAGACCCCCTCTAGGTAGAGGATGGGGTAGGACTCTTGCTGACGGTTCACATGTGGGAGAGATACATGAGGAGGTTGCTGAGAGCGTCGTTCCTAAGACTGGGAACGGGGCAGCTGAGAGACAGGGGGCACAGAGAGCCCAGTCTGGTGAGTCTGATCGTGTCTCCATGGGGGATCAGAGTTCCGAGAATATATCAGACGAGTAGAGGAGGCTGCCAGAGCCGGTAGACGTGCCCTAGATTTACAGGCACAGGAGGGACCATCTGAGAGGTCCCACACCATTACTCAGGTGCCAGCTGTATAGGTACCTGCTGCTGAGATTGTCAGAGCACCAGAGGAGCATAGAGGGCCTAGACCAGATACCTGGTTGAAGGCATTCCATCAGATGGGTGTACCCCCTTTCACTAGGAAGGCGGGGTTGGAGGTTGAGCTCTGGATCGGACATGTAGACTCAGCTCTAGAGTCTATTTGATGTCCAGCTGACAGACAGATCGAGCTGATTCAGACTTTATTTCGGTACTTGGCACAACACTGGTGGAGATCAGTACGGGGTCAGGTTACCAGTTATGAGCATATGAGGACGATGATTAGAGAGCGTTTCTGCCCTGCCTCACTGAGGAGGGAGAAACTGCGAGATTTTGTTGAGGCTAGGTTTGAGGATGTACCAGTCTTTGAGGCCATCAGGAGGTTTCAAGAGGAGCTGACATTACTGGGACCAGCTGCACCTTCTACTGATCAGCACGTTTATCTCTTTTCCCGACGACTGAGGGATATTACCGGGGCCTATATGGCGAGGTTTCATTGTGATTCCTTGATGGACTACCAGGATAGAGCCGCCGACTATGAGAGAGAGCGGGAGAGCCAGAGGAGAGCTTCTCAGACCGGAAGGTCTGAGAAGAGGCAACGTACAGGGCAGACCAGTTGTACTGGTGGTGCTGCTAGTGGTTGGCGTGGTCAAAGACGCCAGAGTCAGCCTTCATCTGCACCGGTTGCAGAGAAGGGACGTCAGTGTTTTAACTGTGGTGATCCAGGGCATATGAAGTCCGAGTGCATGAGGTCATTAGTGACTTGCTACACCTGTGGTAGGCAAGGTCACTGAGCTATTTACTGCCATTAGGGCGGAGCTTCATCTCAGCAGGGTTCTTCTCCTACTAGTGCAACGGGAGGTGGGCAAAGACCACCTCAGCAGCAGCAGATTCAGGGACAGCAGAGGGTCCCAGATCGCCCTACGACTCAAGGATCTGCTCTTGGGTCGAGTAGAGGCAGAGGTCGTGGTGGGGGCACCACTGATACCAGAGGCCCACAGGGCCGAGTTTTTGAGTTGCGGAGTGCAGAGGAGTCAGCTGCACCTACTGCTACAGGTACCATTCTGATTCATGGTTTACCTGTTAGAGTTTTATTTGATACTGGTGCTACGCACTCTTTTATTTCTGATGTCTGTGTAGAGCGTCTTGGTTTAGATACAGTTGAGGGGATGCCCTTTATTATAGGGTTGCCCGATGGTGGTAGGGTCAGAGGTACCCGTGAGATTCACGGTTGTCCCATTTCTGTAGGGACCCGTGTGTTACTAGTTGACTTCTTTGTCATGCCATTAGAGCATGGAGAAGTCATTCTAGGTATGGACTGGATGGATAGACAATCTGCAGTTTTAGATGTAGGTAGGAGGACTGTTACCCTCTCTACCGAGTTAGGCCAGATAGAGGTTTTCCGAGGTTGGGACCTTGGAAAGGTAGACACAGTTATCAGTGCTATACGGGCAGCTAGACTGATTGCACAGGGTTACGAGGCCTTCTGGTGTTATGCCATGAAGGAGGGGGAGAGTCCAGCTGTAGAGGACATTCCAGTTGTCTGTGAGTTTACTGATGTTTTTGTTGAGCCGTCCAGTTTGCCGCCTCACAGGAGTGTGGATTTTAGTATCGAGTTAGAGCCTGATACGAAACCCATCTCAAAGGCTCCATACCCGATGGCGCCTGTCGAGATGCTGGAGCTGAAGAAGCAACTCGAGGAGTTGGATGAGAAGGGCTTCATTCGCCCTAGTGTGTCCCCCTGGAGAGCACATGTCCTCTTCGTACGGAAGAAGGACGGATCGCTGAGACTGTGTATAGACTACAGAGAGCTGAACAAGGTGACCATCAAGAACAAGTATCCACTGCCGCGCATTGATGATTTGTTAGATCAGCTACAGGGAGCTACTGTGTTCTCCAGGATTGACCTGCGTTCCAGGTATCACCAGCTGAGGGTGAGGGAGCAGGATGTGCATAGGACAACATTCCGGACCAGATATGGCCACTACGAGTTTGTAGTGATGCCATTTGGGCTTACGAATGCCTCAACCGTCTTTATGGAGTTGATGAACAGTATCTTCCTCGACTTCTTGGATCAGTTTGTGGTGGTTTTCATAGATGACATTCTGGTATATTCTCGCAGTGGAGAGGAGCATGCAGGACATCTGAGGACTGTATTGCAGGTTTTACGGGATAGAGAACTTTATGCTAAGTTCTCTAAGTGTGAGTTCTGGATGCCAGAGGTAGCATTCCTGGGTCATGTAGTATCAGCTGAAGGGATCAAGGTTGATCTGGCGAAGATTGAGGCAGTAGCAGCATGGACTACACCGACGAACGTCAAGGAAGTACGTAGCTTCCTTGGCCTAGCCGGTTATTACAGACGCTTCGTGGAGGGATTCTCTGTGATTGCCCGTCCACTGACGAGTTTGCTGAGGAAGACTACCAGATTTGTGTGGTCTGATCAGTGCATGCAGAGTTTTGAGGAGTTGAAGGGGCGTTTGACTTCTGCTCCTATTTTGGCACAGCCAGAGGGTACTAAGGATTTTGTGGTTTACAATGATGCATCCAAACTACGCTTGGGATGTGTTTTGATGCAGCGGGGCAGAGTGATAGCATATGCGTCTCGACAGTTGAAGACGTATGAGGAGAACTACCCGACTCATGATCTGGAGTTGGCAGCGGTAGTTCATGCATTGAAGATCTGGAGACATTACTTGTATGGTGCTACATGTCAGATCTTCACAGACCATAAGAGTCTGAAGTACATTTTCACGCAGCGGGAATTGAATAACCGCCAGCGTAGGTGGCTCGAGCTGATCAAGGACTTTGATTTAGAGATTTTGTATCATCCAGGGAAGGCGAACGTTGTCGCCGACACCCTGAGCAGGAAGATGCCTCGAGAGCAGGCGATTACGAGATTGACAATTCAGCATCAGTTGGAGAGAGATCTGATCTGGTTAGAGTTGGACATCCAGTTTCCTGATGAGGATGTCCAGCTGCGTACTTTAGAGGTCTTTCCTGATCTGTTGGGCGAGATCCAACAGAAGCAGGAGACCTGCCCGACTTTGATGAGGATCAGAGAGCGGATGTCTCGGGATGAGGCACCACAGTTCCTGCTAGGAGCAGATGGAGTTTTGAGACGCCGCGGTCGCGTCTGTGTACCTGACTGATACACAGCTGAGACAGAGGATTTTACAGGAAGGCTCACTTGTACACCTTACTCTGTACATCCAGGTACGAGTAAGATGTATCAGGATTTGAAGACGCTTATATTGGTGGGAGGGCGGAAGCCCGATGTGACCAGATTTGTGGCACAGTGTGCGACCTGCCAGCAGGTCAAGATCGAGCATTTCATACCTGGAGGTGAGCTCCATCCACTTCCTGTTCCACAGAGGAAGTGGGAGGATGTCACCATGGATTTTGTGACCGGACTGAGGTTGAGCCGGAGTTTTGATGCTATCTGGGTCATTGTGGACAGATTGACGAAGACGGCACGTTTCATTCCTATTAGGGAGACGTGGCCGGTGAGCAGATTAGCTGAGGAGTACACTAGGCAGATAGTGAGACTCCATGGTGTACCGAGAACGATCGTCTCGGATAGAGATGGACGATTTACCTCGAGGTTTTGGCAGCAGATTCAGACTACTTTGGGGACGAGTTTGCACTTTACTACTGCGTTCCATCCTCAGACCGATGGTCAGTCAAAGAGGACTATTCAGACCTTGGAGGATATGCTGCGAGCTTGTGTGTTGGATTGGGGGCAAGTGTGGACGGATCATCTCCCACTTGTTGAGTTCTCCTACAACAACAGCTGGCATGCATCTATTGGGATGGCCCCATATGAGGCACTGTATGGACAGAGATGCCGTACCCCGTTATGCTGGGATGATAAGAGCAGTGTTAGTGGTTTGACACCTAATCAGATTCAGGATGATGTGGCTCGAGTAGCACTGATTAGAGAGCAGATGCTGACTGCGCAGAGCCGTCAGAAGTCTTATGCTAATAGGAGGCGTAGACCTCTAGAGTTCAGAGTTGGAGCCCATGTGTGGCTGAGAGTGTCCCCGACACGAGGTGTTAGGTGTTTTGGCATTAAGGGGAAGTTGAGCCCCTGATATGTCGGACCGTTCGAGATTCTGGATCGGGTTGGGAGCGCAGCTTACAGATTAGTCTTGCCTCCGAGATTAGAGGGTGTTCACCCTGTATTTCACGTGTCTCAGCTGAGGGAGTACATACCAGATTCGAGACACATTGTGAGTTATGAGGATTTGGTGGTCGAGCCGGACCACACTTTTGTTGAACATCCTATTACAGTCCTAGAACGAGGTATGAGACGCCTGCGTTCGAAGGACATTCCTATGCTGAGGATACCGTGGTCGAGACGAGGACTTGATGAGGCTACATGGGAGACTGAGGATAGTATCCAGAGGAACTATCCTGAGTTCTATGCTGAGATAGGTGCACCAGTAGGATCACCGAGTAGATCTTAGTACTAGCTTGGTGAGTCTTATGTGCTTACATGCTTATATGCTATGATGTGTTTATTTCATACTAACTTTGATGTGATTATGATCTTATTAGACCTTGTTGTGCTAGTATGATTCTTGTTTATAGCTGGAGATGGTTCTTTCCTCCATGCTATTGTGATATGATAGGTTTAGTTGGAGATGGTTCTTTCCTCCATGCTATTTTGATGGACATAGTAGTGTTGGAGATGTTCTTCCTCCATGCCTTTCTGTTATGGATATGATACGGCTAGAAACGTGCTTCCTCTATGCCTTGTGATATGTTTATGGTTTGGCTAGAGATGGTTTTTCCTCTAGGCCCTGGATAGTATAGTTTACTGCTGGAGTGGATGAGTTCCTCCATGCTTATGTTTGAGGTTATATAGAGTTTTACCTCGGCTTTTGAGTCCGAGTGGTTTCAGGACTTTGCAAGTTTCGGGACGAAACTTGTTTTTAGGGGGATGAGATGTGAGAGCCCTATTCTTTCGGACCGAGATTGGACCTTAGCCGAGATTGGCTTTGGCCGAGTTTAGCCTTTCCGCACCCGCGGGCATGACTGCCGCCCCTGCGGGTTTCCGCCCCTGCAGCTCAGGGAACCGCCCCTGCGGTTTCCGGCGGCTGCAGCCGGTTTTGTTGACTCCTTTGACCCGTGCTTTACCCTTTGCTTACTTCTTTCTTTCTCTTGGCTGATCAAGGGTTTCTTCTTCATTTCTCTTCTTCAATGCTCACGTCCTCCTTGCTTCTCCTTCACCTTCCTTTGATCTTGTTCTTGTTCTCCTTGGAGTTTTGCTTGAAAGTTGTGCTTTGTGGTTGATGATGATGCTAGTGATGTGTATCCTGAGCTTGGAAGCCAGCTACTGATGTGTGTGACTCTCCCTGCAGCCTAGGATCTTCAGTAGTGGTGAGTTCTTGCTTCTTCTCCTTCTCTTCTTCTTTGTTTCCATCTCCTTAGCTTAGGATTAGATGTTTGGACATAGGATGATGTTTAAATGTGTATGTTGTTGCATATGTGTGATTTTGATGGAGAGAAGACGTGATTTGTTCACGTGAAGAGCCGAAGAGAAGCCGCGAGATCACGTTNCTGCACAGAGGCCGCCCCTGCGGAAGCCGTGCCGCAGCGCCAGCGCCTTGCCTGCGTTGCCTGCGTCCCGTGTCACCGCGCCTGCGGCTGCTCCCTACCGCGTCTGCGGGTTACCTGTTCCGCTCCTGCGTCCCTTGATCACGCATGTGCGTTTTGTCCCGGGACTACCTATAGTAAGGTAGCTCCTTTCCTTTCCTAGTATGAGGGAGCTAGTACCATGCTAGGTATCGGATGATGATGAGTATGTTATAGATATGCCGGTTACGGCTTTGAGGTTTACGAGTTGGATATGATCCTTATGGATCCCTTGGGTCTAGGTGTGACCTCTTTTTGTGATAGGAGTTTGATATATATATGTATGCCTTGTATAGGCCGTGTTGTCCTCCAGTTTGGAGTGGACTTGAGTGAGAGCTTATCGTAGTGATACGACTTCTGAGATTGAGGTAAGTCCATAGGACTTACTTAGCTACTATCCTTATATTGGATGTATGCTTGAGTGGTGATTGTTATATGCTTTATATAGCATGCGATATGGTTCATTACCGACTTATATTATATTGACCGCCCATTGTAGTGGCCGTGATAACCTTTCCCTTTCATCCCGTAGTGGAGTCTGGAAGATTCTCTATAGTCAGGCCAGATCTAGTATACGGGAAGGACCCTCACCACTCCCATAGGGTACACGGGAGGTGTGTTGATACTACTCCAGCTGGCTATAGTACTCAGAGGCGAGGATTATATTCCTCGTGTCACATATCTTCACATACATCTATTTATACGATTGAGTGATTCGACTTATTAAGGATAATAAACAAGTAAATGTGTGATATCATGATGAAGTGTTAATATTCTTGATATGTGTTTGTGCTCTTGCATCTTCTTATATATGTGTATGGTTAGCTAACGGTTTTATACCGTGTTGTAAATCCTTTGCAGGTTAGGAGAGTTGCAGAGTGATCCAGAGGGGTGATCTGCTGAGGGTTCCGTACACTGGGCGTTATCGTGGGATTTTGGGTTATTATTATTGTACGGATTTCTGTTTGACTTTGTACTCAGTAGTACTCTGTATCATCCTTTTGATATGTATATATATATATATATATATATATATATATATATCAGTTTTATGTTTTGTTTTAATCTATTGGTGTCTTGTTGTAAGATTCAGTGAGCTTGTTGTCAGGCTAGGGTCAGGATCCATTGTGAGATCCTAGCCCAGTAGCACTCCGAGTCCTACGGATTTGGGGTGTTACACCCGCGTTTGCCCAGGTCTAAGTAGGATACTTTGTTTATGGGGTGGCAAACCCTTCATCTCACCCTTATACCAGCTAATTTAATTGAACTTGGTAATCTATTGTTATTTTTTAAAAAGTAATTCTTAATGTCTACTTACACAAACATAACGTTCGATTTTACAAAAAATTGATATCACCCAAGACCTCTTTCGATTTACACAAGTCGTCTCGGTTTACACAAGTCGTCCAGATTTTTTACACAAGCCTTGTCGATTTTGTATACACAAGTTTATCATACAAATTTATTTTATTAGATTTAAAAATTTATAATTGCCGAAGTACTCTTTCGATTTACACAAGGCCTACCGATTTACACAAGCCCTTACACAAACCTACCGATTTACACTAACCCTATCTACACAAACCCTACCGATTTACACAACCGCTTGCTAGGGATGGGAAAAGAAAGTCAAGCACAATGTTTCTTTTATATGCCTTGTAATTATTCATGACACCGACAAATCACCTAATATTCAAAAAAACATTCGACATCAGTACCATTAATACACAACCACGACAAACAAAACAAGAAACATAACTCAAAGGGAGAGATTTAGGTAGAAACTGGATACTCAATCGCATCCTCCTTGATCGATATATTTGATCAGTAGATGATATTGAGCCTAGGAGTGGAAGAGAGGGATGGGCGGGTGGAGACGGGCAATAGGGGAGTTTCTTCATCTTTTCCGGTCTTTTTATTAGCTCCGACGTCGTCCATTCTATCGTTGATGCTACATTTTTCGTACACAAGTTCACATCCTGGACAACAAATCAAGTCAATCTAAGTTTATTATAAAAAAATCGTTAAACAGGTTCTGACGGCACCGGATCCGACTATTGTAAGCGGTGCGAGTCCGGTCTTCTCCGCGCTAGATCTGACAACTCGTCGATGATATAGTTTCACGTCTTCTCCTCGCAGATCTCTCTCCTTCCACCCTCCCACCGGATCTGACGGTTGTAGGCGGTTTTCAAATGAGCTCTTCAAGCTCAAGTTTTTCATCAAATATTGATGAAGAAATTCCCAAAATTATTGACAATTTTGTTAATAATCAATTACCATCTATATTGTTTTCACCACCACCACCTCCTCAAACACAACTCAATAATGAAGATGTTGAAGTTGTGGTCCAAATGGATAGAAACCTTGAAGAAGGGAAAAACCAGTTGTTTAGAGACTACTTTGCAAATCCTGCAATATACAATGAGAATCAATTTCGGCTAAGGTTTCGAATGAAGAGGCCTTTGTTTTGCAAGATTGTGAATAAGGTGGTGGAAAATGACGGGTTTTTCCAACAAAGACGAAATGGAGCTGGGAAGTTGGGGTTATCTGGGCTCCAAAAATGCATTGCAACAATGAGAATGTTAGCATATGATGTGGCTCCCAATGTTGTTGATGAATACTTGAGAATGGGTCAAACAACTGCACGAAAAATGTCTACAAAATATTTGTGAAGGAGTAATCAAGGAATTTGAAGATGAGTATTTGCGAAGCCCGATAGACGAAGACCTACGTAAGATCCTCTACATGAATGAGCAACGAGGATTCCCATGCATGATCGGCAGTATTGTTTGTATGCATTGGGAGTGGAAGAATTGCCCTAATGCATGGAAATGTCAATACCGCGGACGAAACAAGAACGCAACCCTCATTCTGGAAGCTGTTGCGGATGAAGATCTATGGATTTGACATTCTTTTTTTCGGTATTCCCGGTTCGTGTAATGACCTTAATGTACTTTACCGTTCACTAGTATTTAGTGATTCTTTGCAAGGTCGGGCACCTCCTGTGAAGTTTATTGTCAATGGTCATGAATATATCATGGCATACTACCTAGCTGATGGTATTTACCCTAGTTGGCTACTTTCGTGAAAGGATTTACCTATCCTCAAACTCCTAAGCAAAGTCTTTTTGCTGATTGTCAAGCTGGTGCACGTAAGGATGTTGAACGTGCATTTGGAATTCTGCATGCGAGGTTAGCAATTGTACGACAACCAACTCTTGCTTATGATGAAGATATATTGGCCGACATTACGAAGGCTTGCATTATTATTCATAACATGATAGTGGAGGATGAACGAGACACTTATAAGAATGCTAAAGTAATAAGAAGATATTATGAAACATATCGCCCTACTCAATGTTCGTGTCGTAGAGGTGAAGCGAGTACAAGTGCTACCGTCAACAATGATAAAGCTTTTCGGTATCAAACTGGACGTCCGATCGACATTAATAAATACTTGGAGACAAGGGACGCTATGCGTAATAGACGAACTTATCAGTCCCTTAAAGATGACTTGATAGAGCACATTTGACAAAAGTTTGGTGACGTGAATCCTTAAAAAAATTATCGGCATCTCTATGATTTCGTAATTTATTTACCATTGTTGTATTTTCATTTAGTTTTTTATGACGCTTTAATCTTCATGCATCATGTTCTTATTTCATGTACCGTTATTTTATCTCATAATTATTGATAATCATGTTTTTTTAATTATTTTTAACTAATTTATCGTATTAATTTAATTATTATTATTCAATTAGTTTAAAATTAACTAAAACTTTTTGACTAAAATAACAATAATTATTAAGAGTTTGGTAATATCTTAATAATTATTATTTGATTAGTTATTATTTATTAAGTAGTAAATAAAATTTTGGAAAAATATAGGAGAGAGAATGTGATAGGATATGATAGGATAGGATAGGTTAAAAAAAGTAGGAGAGAGGGTTGTGAGAGAATTTTTTTAATTTGTTGTTGGTGGGGAGAATATTTTTTTTGTGAAAAAAGATGATGTTTTTTTTTTGATAAAGGAAAGTGGTTTGAAACACTAGACAACACGCCATTTAGTGGGTCGAAAGGCCGAAAAAGATCGGCAGACGGACTAACCGTCATGAGGAACAACAGAAGAAAAAGAAACACAAAAAATACATCAAAAAAACCCGACAACAAAGAAGTCAACAAGGGAAAGTAGTATGATCCAATCTAACGGAAGCGGTGAGCACAAAGTGAATAAAACATAACTACTAAATTAACATAACAATGTATGAACCAACTACAAAATAAATCGGTACTTATAGTATATGTTTTAAATGAATTGAACTAAAATGATAAATTAAGATAATAACTTTATAGTTTTCTCATGAAAATTAAAAAATGTCACCGCGTCTTCTTTTTAAAATAAATTTCCAAAATGACAAAATTATTCATGTACCTTCTAAAAATTGTAAAATTGCCACTACACCTCTCCTAAATTATTAAATATCGTGGATTATTGTAGGTCATTGAATTAAGTGAATCAACAGCTCATGTTACTCCATAATGTCTTATCACAAGAGCACTCCTTACCTGAACCATTCTCATTTAAAAATGCATTACAAGTTAATAAAATTCGTAGTTTTGATGATCCACACGTAAAACCATCCATGATAAAAGTGGTTGTTTAACCTATCATCCGACTCATCATCATCATCCCTATATACGCACACATGGGCGGATCTAGGGTGGGCTTCACTAGTCCGTGGCCCACCTCAATCCAAAAAATAATAATACGGCCCAAAATATTTTTGCACTGAAGTAAAACAAATTTGAGTTAAATTTAGTGAAGTTCAGTCCAATTGCCCAGGTCATTTAATCAAAAAAAAGGCTGCCCTACCACTTTTACTATTTGTAATCTCCTACAGAGCACTACAGTAATCGTACAGTTCATTTTTTTGTTCTCTATTTACTTTTTTTTCTCTCTAAATTTAACTCTACTAACTATATTTTGTTTTATTAAGCTCAAATTAGTTTCCTTATTAATAATGAACAAATGAAAACTAAAGTGATGTTGGACACTAAATATATTTAACACTAATAAATTAGTAAAATAATTATAATATTTGTTTTTTTAATCTATTCATAGACCTCCGCTATATATACGTATACATTACTAATAAAAAATGCATGTATAAATAGTTATTAAAATAACACATTTTTATTATAAACCATATTTATTATAATAAAAAAATTATTATAAACTTCGTCCATCCTTGAATAATTTCTGACTCCGCCCCATACACACATGACTATTATATTGAGAAAATTTTAGTGTGTGTTTGATAAGGGGTTACTTTAGATTATTTGGAGGAGATTATATTTTGATAAGAATTTTGGTATTAGAAGGAAAACTGAATTATTAAAATAATATATATATAAATAAGCCAAAAGATAATTCCTCTCGCCCAAAGTTATTAAGATTAATCCAAATCTGCGTCTAATACCAACCCTTGTTAGTCATAGCAAAAGGAAAATGAAAAAAAATGTGAAAAGCCTCCGTGGCGTTAAAGTGACGATTAAATGACAACACATTGGCCGTGGCTCTTTATTGATATATGAACTACACGGCAGCCTTCGTCCTCTCCAAACCATCTTCGGGAAGTTGAGCAAAGATCAGGTCTTCCTCTCCCACTCTCGTTTATTCTTCGCAACCTACCATTCAATCGATCGATCCTTCTCAGTTCTTACACTTCGCTGCGAATCAGGTACTTTTATGCTTTTCCAGTGCTGATTTCTATTGTTATCTTCAACATTTCTTCGTCGCGATTCGCCACTCCGTGCTTTCAAGTTCGGTCTTTATCTGTCATCCGCTTTGCGTGGATTATTCGATCGTGTCTCTCAGTTTTGTATGTGAATCTTGTTGCTAGTTTGTTTTCATGCCAAGTTCGATTCATTTTTGAGAATAAATGTGTCGCGTTAGGTCGACGGGAGCTTGTCATTTTGATTTGTTAGCGTTAGGCGGTAAATTGCCCTCAGTTTTGGTCGATTTGTGGAGTATTTAGAATAATTTCACTTGGGGGCCGTTTTTGAGGGATAGTAAATTAGTGGTTCATTTTAGCGGTGTAGTTATTGACCTTAGTGACTAATAATACCTGGCTATCTATTTACATATATGACTATAGATGCTAATCAATCCTCTTGTCTACCTCAACGGAGGGGTTATCTGCAGAGTTTCTACTTTATCAGAAGTTATAGGAGGCATAGGGTTTCAGCTGTGCAGTTAACCTGTTTTGCAGGATGCAAGTTAAATCAGCTTGTGTGGCCACTTCCTAGAAAGGCAGTAAATTTATTTCGGTAAAACTCTCAGATAGATGGATTATATAAGTTTCACTAGTAACTATTAAACAATGCAGCCACAGCCCTCCAGTAGCGCGGTGATTATAAAAAAAAATCCCTTTCATATTTAGGAAATGATTTTGTGTGGAACAATTCCCAGTCTTTGTTTACATCTTTCAAACTTGGGCTTGATTTTTCTTTTACTTTATTTAGTGCCTGGACAAATCATGCAATGTTGAGCTTATGACTTTGCTGACTTGTATTGATCGTGAGAAGTACAATATATATAGCTCTAGGTATTTCTACAAATGAGGGATTGACATGAACAAGAAGATACTCTAGTTACAGGATATGAACTAGTTTAAAATAAATCGCACTGGTTACAACTATTATCCTTAATGGGCAATATCTGTTCATAGATTTTGCTGTTGAGACAGAAGATCTTTGATGTTGTAACATATATCTTAGCTGTTAACACTTGACAGTGATCGCATTATCTGGGGGGAAATTCTGTGTAATCTGGCTTAACATGCTTTGTAAATGAAATTTCTACTGTTTGAAGTTCATTGTGATAATGTGATAGTACCCTTCTTTCAACAGCTATTTTTGATTTCCAAACCTAAGTCACAATGTGTTTTTTGTATATTGTTTTCTTCACCTTAGGCATTCTATGTTTATTTAATTGCGCAGAAGTTGTTTTTGCGAAATTTATAAGTCATTGATGCATCAGATTCGTCATTGTTTTTCATGCAAGTTTTGCCTGACATTTGCTGCTGATTCCTTTCGCATGTGAAAGGAAAACACTTTCTGCTTGCCATTTGAGATTAGTTAACTCTGGTAGCAAAAGTTAGGGTCAGGCTTCTCTCAAACCAAGCCTATTCTAATTTGGCACCACTCTCTACTAGTACTGTGTTTGAAGCCTATAATCTTTATAACAATCAAACCAATCCATACTAAATTCAGGGGAGTAGTTATGTAATAGTGCCATAATGAATGTAGATTGTGGAGTATATGCTATTAAGTGCACAACATGTGTAAGATTAGGAATGGAAATAGGTTGGTTGATTGGGTAGGTGTACCACTTCCAGTAACAACCCCACCTACCACCCGTCCCTCTTATTTGCCGGGAAAACAGGGTTTGAATTATTTTTTTTTGTCTATATAGTTTCAATAGTGTATAAAATAAATGAATATTTAAAATAACATGAAATGGCTAGTTCGCATATATGATATATTACCTACATATAACCCACTGTCGAATCCAATTGTTCAAGAGTCAAGGAGAGCCTGGAAAGTGACTAACTACAAAATACAACGATGCAAACAATTTAAACAAAAATGACGACGAGCTTGATGACGGAATGGTTCAACGAAGAAGAGCAACAATGACGAGAAGCAACTACAGAAGTGAGGGATGACGGTGGATAAGGAGACGGGAGAAAGAACCCAAGTCTGAGTGAGGGATGGGCAACACCTGAAGAGAACCCAGATCCATCAAGGCTCAATTCGAGAATTTGAGACATAAATAAATAGGAGTATTGCGACAAATTGTGGTTGACATGCGAATGATTGAAATTGCAGAGTTAGATTTTAACAAAAGTTTATATATAATCTAATTTTTATTTTTTCATTTGATTGAAATTGCAGGGTTAGATTTTAACAAAAGTTTATATATAATCTAATTTTTATTTTTTCATTATTTATTTTTGCGGATGCAATGGGGTGGGTGGGTGACAGTTCAGGTGAGTGATGGTTCGGGTGGTTGGACCTCCACCCGTATCTGCCCAGCAACCCGCTTCGCTTACCCACCACCACCCGGAATATTTTTCACTTGTATATCTGGGTCAAATTGCCGGTTGGGTTGGGAGGTTGCATCTTGATTGCCATACCTATGATAGATAGTTTTGCCTATAAGGCGTCAATGTTAGATGCTTTTTGAGTTATGCACTATAATTACTTACTATATAGGTTCTTCAAGACGCCCTCATCTATTTGCATCTCAGCTGTCAATTTGTTGATTTCAGGTTTTAGACATGGCAAAAGTTGGAAAACTTGGGCAGCTGAAATCCTGCTACAAAAAACATGCCAACTCAAATAAAGTATCACCCTGTTCTCACAAAGTTACCAAAGATACCGATAAGAAGAAGAAACATTCCACTGCAAAGGGAGACTGGGAGGGTGCAAGATGTTCTATATGCATGGAGCCACCTCACAATGCAGTCCTTCTACTATGTTCTTCCCACAACAAAGGCTGTCGGCCCTACATGTGTGCTACAAGCTCCCGCTTCTCCAACTGTCTGGATCAGTACAAAAAAGCATACACTAAACTGACTTCACTCCATATGCAACAACTCTATACTGATGCCATTGAGCCGCAAGAGAATTGCGAGGTGCCTCAGCTGTGTTGCCCTATATGTCGCGGACAGGTCAAGGGCTGGGCCGTGGTGGAAAAAGCAAGGAGAAGCCTTAACAAGGAGAAAAGGAGTTGCATGCAAGAAAATTGCTTGTTTGTGGGCAACTACAAACAACTGAAGAAACACGTGAAAGCCGAGCACCCTTTATCACGGCCAAGGGACATTGATCCTGCTCTTGAAGAGAAGTGGAAAACCCTCGAGAGAGAAAGGGAACACAACGACGTGATCAGCGCGATAACATCCTCAGACCCAGGTGCAATTGTATTAGGAGACTTTGTGATTGAAGGAAATTCAAACCCTTTGTACAGAAACTCTGATGGCTTTTTGGACGACAGCAGTTCCAGTGTCAACCCGTTTGACGGATTTAGCTTTGTATCAAACAGGCGATTTGCAAGGCTGAGTAGTATCTATGACTACGAGGATGATGATATTGTGGGCCGTCATCGTACTTCTGTAGGTGATCTCAATGGTGATGCTGTTCCTGTGAGCCGTCACCATAGGCGGTTGCTGTTTGGGAGAGTAAGGCGTAGGGCAAGGAGGAGTAGAGGAATCTCATTGTGAGGTACATGTTCTTTTTAAGTTTGAATTTTGATGTATGGAATCATTTGTGATTTGCGTTGGGGTACATCCAGGCGATATCCTAATTGATGCAGAAAAAACCCTCAGGAAGCAAAGCAGTAGAAGCTTTTTTGACCTGTTGGTAGAAGTCTGAGATTGGGTATGTTTTCTTGTGTTCCTAAACGGTGAAACAGTCTTTATTTAGCTCTCTAGTGTATTGCTTAGACTGTCGAGGTGGATTGCTTTGTTTTATATTTTGGACATCCCAAATCTAATACATATAAACTACTTTCTTATCCACGTCTAGACAGTGATAGCATTCACTTGAGCAATGTTCCACCTATCCTCGAACCTCTCCCAATATCAAATGATTGAGAAAATTAAAATTTGAAGTATCCAACGAAATTTTAAGGGCTTGTTTGTTTTGTATGGTTCATGAAATCAGGAATTGGTTTCATAATTATTCGACCTGTTTTTCGTGATTGACTGATTGGTGGCAAAAACAAAGTATCTCCCATAAACAACTAATGATCAGGTTGAAATTGAACCTAATGAGTAATGATCAATTGGGTTTCCCAAGATGATGTGTGTCATTTTTCAGCTACTTTAATCTCCTTCAGCTCCCATCAACTACCATAAGCTGGTTTCCAAACGGACACTTATTGGTTCATTTTTCAAGTTGGTGTGAGTCGATTGAGGATTTTTTTTGAGATTCAGTTATCAGTTCATTTTTCAAGTTGGTGTGAGGCGATTGAGGCGCTTTTTTAGATTCAGTTTATCGGTTCATTTCAAGTCACGTTTTTTCCTATTCTCAAGTTATGTAAAGTTATATTATAACACAAAATTTTGTTCAACAACTTTTCATGTTCGTTGTATCATGGTTTAGAGTAAGTTTCGTCAAATATGTCTCAACTATTTTCGTTTTCATTTTTTAGGGCTAACATTCAATCTTCAATTGATAATCAATATATATTTTAAGCATTAAGCCATTTCCTGGAATCAAGTACCCGTCCACTCCATCTTCTCAAACGGATCCACAACACCGCACCCATTCGCTTCGCGCGCGGAAAGGCAACGAAAATTTACTTTTCTTCTTCGTATTCATTCCGAATTTCAGATTTTTGGGTTATTTTGGTCGGTTACTTAGTATTTTTTTGGTCATTTCAAGTTTATTTCCCTTAAGTTTTGTAGCCGTTTCGGACCAACTCAATGCGATATAATCAAAATCATGATGTTTGAGTTATTTTTCTCAAAGGGTTAAATAGGTTTTCGTCGGATGACCCTAAAACATTGCTTTTTATATATTTTTTGATATCCGTAAAACTTTGAAGAGATCGATCATAACCGGTTAATTTTGTAACAATTCTATCTATTTCTATTTTTGCTATGTCACCTGTTAATATTCATTTCATTCCCACATCTACAATCCTTTTTGTTTACCTTTCCCAAATTCTGAAGAGTGATTTGAATTGTACCGACAATTTACTACAAGACAATGAAACCGCATACATTAGGAGGGCGGACTCCATGCGGCGATTTCAGTCTTCCTGAATTGGTGCTAGCACCACTAGTCCACCTCTCACTCGCACTACAAGCGCACCTAGGGACCTGTAAACCCTATAAAATGCTTCCCGAAAAAATATGATTGTTGCTTCAACGTTCAAATTTGGCGAGTTCTGACATATAAGGTATATTAAGATTGAACTCGAGTTAATTTTATAACAATTCTTTTACTTCTAATTTTCAAAATCTCTCGTTAATATTCATTTCAGTCCCATATTTGTATTCCTTCTTGTTTACTTGCCCGAAATTCTTGTAGAGAATTGTGAACTGAAAGCTTGTTTTCATTGTTGACTTGATTACATTTATGTAACATAAACGTAGGGATAAAAAGGTAAAATACATATAAAATAAGATAACAAAATAATCTATTTTAAACACTCCCCTGAATTAAGCCGGAAGTAGGGAGTTAACAACTCCTAGCTTGCGTAACAAATAGGTGAAACGAGTAGGGCCAATAGCCTTTGTCATGATGTTTGCCAGTATATTGACTCCAGGGACAAGGAATCTGCGTATTACACCTTTCTGGATTTGCTCGCGGACAATGTGGCAATCAATCTAATAACATGATTTATTAACATAGTTTAGGAATGCATTTAGGTAGATTTTTCACTTTTGTTTAGCATGAATAAGCCTAAGTTTGTGTCATTTACACATGTTATTGTTTACTTTACAAGTATAGATGTTTACACACTTTGATTGATTTTTCAGGTAAAATGGTGAAATTCAAATCTAAACGACACATTTGAGGATCAAGCCTCGGAGTGGAGTATGCCAAGAGCTCGGGAGAGACGCATATGAAGGCCGAGATAAGCCTACAAGTGAGGAGGCAAGGCAAAAGATCGAGCAAATGAGAAAATACTAGTTTTATGTGAAATCTCGGGTGAGCAAAAAAGTATCTCGACCCAAGTATGAAATTCAAAGACATTTGCAAGCGAAATTACTGAAGTTGGGAGTAATCTCGGCCCAAGATATGGGCTGAGATTTTGGACACTTCAGGCCGAGATTTGCAAAAACCAAAGACAAAAGTTGACAACTCCCAAAACCTCAACCCCGATTTTGCTTGTATCTCGCCCCGAGATTTTCAGCAAGGGAAGCGGGATTTCTCCAGATCTGCAATTGACAACACCTTTCAGCCCCTTTTCAGGCTGACATTTGCTTTTCCTGACTTTGAGTATAAAGTTCACCTTGTAGACCTTTTGTTAAGGTCTTTGGTTAGACCAATTTCTGCTTTTTTCTCCAAATCTTTACACACCCTTTGAGATTCCTCTCTTGGACCCTCCCTCCCCCTCCCCCCGGGTTCCTACAACCCGTATTAGGAGAATTTTTTTAAATTTGTTCTTGATTTTTTCTGCATCAAAAGATTGAAAGGATTGTGTGGATGTTCAGGAATTGTATTTCCTTACTCTTTGAAGATTAATCAGCTAAGTTTGTATTCCCATGTTCTTTGCATTTTAGTATATTACATGTGTTCTTCCCTTCCATTTTCATATTTTTATCATGTATATTGTTGGCTAGATTTCTAGTGATTCTAGGGTGAATAGAGACTTGGTTGTGGCATGGATGATCATTTATTAGTCTGCATATTTGGTTAGGTTTTCAAATTGTGTAAATCCTAGTGTCAATTGAACTTAATCTATGTTAGATTTACCTAAACTAGCAAACCAAGTTAGGGTTGAGACTTACCCGATAATATTCTTCCTTGGATATAGATGATGATAAACACTAGGTAGTAGAGATCAGAAACCCTCTATTGGATGAGTTGTGTTGGTTTATTTCTTGAGCTAGGCTATACTTGAGACTTACCCAATAAAAGTTAGCTTAATCCTTAGGAAGAGAGGCCAATTTGAATTGAATTTTCATCCCATTTACCTTGAGACTTACCAGGTAATAGGTAGCTCGGATTGGAACTAGAGAATTTTGAGACCTCCCACGAGAAAAATCCTCATTGACAAAACATATAATCTTCTAGCAATAAAAACCGAACCATTGATGAATTAACTTGAGTCCATTGCCATGATCAAGGATCTTCAAACCTTAGGATCTCTTTCTCCAAATTATTGTTATCATCTTGCTTATTTGCATTTTGATTGATAGACTTGTTTAGTTTAATTTAGTTTAATTTAATTTAATTTATGATCAACAATAACCCAAAAACCAAACAAAAAATATGAAATTTCTAACCCTTCTTTCTCGCATTCATTTCTTATTCTAGACTTACATCATTCCTTGATCAAAATGCAAAACAAACTCACCATAGTCTTGTGTTCGACCTTGGAATACTTACCTTGCTACGAAACGACCCATACATTGTGGGTTCAATAAGTAGTACATCTTCGATATCTATTACAAGAGTTATAAATTTAAAACTATACATCGTTTTGGAGCGAACACAATCTCAATGTGTTTGATACGTTCGTGAAAAAATGTGTCAATATGAATGACAACTTGATTGTCACAATAGAGGCACATGGGATGAGTAGATGACACGTCCAAGGACTGAATAAGGGATCAAATCCATAGGAGTTCATAGTTTGTAGATGCCATGAATATATATTCCGCTTCGGTAGGGAGCAAGAAATAATGACCTACTTCTAGTTTTTGAAGAGATCGGGGATGTACCAAGCAAAATGAAGTAGCTAATGGTAGAACGGTGAGTATTAGGACTAGCAACATGGTCGTTATCACATAAGGCACTAATAATCAGTTTGTTGGATTTGGATTAAAAAAAATGTCTTGTATAGGGGCTATCTTTAGATACCGTAATACTTTGAGTGTGGCAGCTGGGTAATCTAGATGAGGAGCATAAATGAATTGTGAAAAAATATGAACCGAGTAGGCAAGCTCAGGATGAATGATAGAGATATAGATAAGTCGGCCTACCATACGTCGGTACTTTTCTGGGTCTTGTAGAAAATCCGTGGAATCGGATTGGAGACCATGGTTAGTGACTAATGTAAGGTAAATGAACACTCAATAATCATATTAAACCGCAAGTGCATGATCATTGTCAATGTGGCATATGATCAAATCACCAAGGTCGATTCACAAGGATTCAAGATATATAGTTCATTTGTAGTCTCAATCAAAGGTGCATATGCATGAAAAAGAGTGACAAAATGGGTGATCTAAGATCATAAAAAATGGAGAAAAAAGAAAGAAAGAAAAGGGATTCAAGTATCAAAGCTCAAATGACAAGTTTAACAATCAAATATAAGAACAAACTACTGTTAGAGGTTAATCCTCCTAAACCATTACTTGTTAGCTTATTCTAGTGTTGAAATTCAATCAATGAAGGGGTAATATCACGTGAGGTGTGTTCATCTAGGCATCATAATCCTTTTTTGAAGCTCATATGATAGCTTATATCAATTAAATCATGCAATGGTCATGCCATAGTCAAATTAGTCAAGCTTAAGTCACAATTTATGATCATGCAAAACAATATAAGCAGGAATGAAAATGGGTCGGGTTATGGGTGGAAGTTTCCACCTCCACCAACCGCCCACCTTACTTAATCTCTCACCCACCCCGCCCACCACCCGTCTAACACTTCACCCGTCACCCACCTACCCATCACCCACCGGGTGTTCGGGTGGTTCGGGTGAAATAACTAGGTGTTTATTGTGTAGTATATCTTTCGGTCTTAGACATTTACAAGTATAAAGTACATTTATATTTTAAAGTACTACAAATTTAAATCTACTAAATCACGGAATATTATCAACATTACAAACCACCGTCAAAATAAATTATAATTAATACAAAACGATGCATTTAAACACAATATTTTTTGCATGCAACAAACGTAAATCACTAAATCAACATATATTAGGATCATACTCCTTTAAAGCTTGATGTAGTGATCCACTTCGACAACCTAAAATTATACAAAGATTTAAAAAAAAACAATAATTAGAACAACAAATTTAAAATGAATTAAAATTTGAATGTAAAAAGTATACACTATATCGGCTATAAGATTTCATGGCAAAATCTTCCACATCAACATTCTCTAATATAGTATCAACAATTTATGAATCGAGCGTAATTCAGTATCAAATAAAACAATTGGATGACTTAATCCAAAATTATCACCTAAAACAGTAATCCAAAAACAGGGTAAAAACTACTATGTATGAACCATATGATATTACATACTTTAGAAGAGAATCCAAAGTCAAATTTATCATCAAAACCGTCTCCAAACTCAAATATAGATTTGAGGAGAGAATGAAGAGAGCCGCAACCAAGTGAAGACTACCTGATGAGAGAAACAAGCGAGCACTTAAGTGAGTAAGTGACCGAGCAATAAGTAACCGAGTAGCGAAGGGAGTGCGTGGCTTGCCGAAGACGGACTGAGGTATGGTGAAGGTTGTAGAGATTGATATAAAAAATCGAGATTGGAGAAGATATAAGGGGATGTGGTTGCACTTTACTGGCTTACAAATTTAGGGGTTGAGGCTTGAGGCCAATATTTAAGGTTTATTTATGTATTTTTAATAATTTATACGGGTGATGCGGGTCGGGTGGGGCGGGTGGTGGGTGGTTCGGGTGTTGGGTGGTTGTACCTCCACCCATACCCGCCCCACCACCCATCAATTTCACCCGTCAACCGCCCACCACCCAGTATTCTTCGGGTTTTCACCCACGAATTCGGGTCAGTTGACCGGTTGGATCGGGTGGTTGTACACCCATTTTCATCCCTAAATATAAGTATCACATGGTGTTTTCTATATGGCACTACACCATTAAGAAGTATTGATAGCGTTTGAAAAACGCTATAATATAGAGTCATAGCGTTTTTATAAACGCTATGACAGAGCCCGCTATAATAGGGTTACAACTTTTCCTAGCGTTTGTGCAAACGTTATAAAAAAGTGAACCAGTAATAGCGTTTCAGCAAACGCTATGGAAAGTGGGTAGTAATAGCGTTTCTCCAAACGCTATGGAAATAAGGTCATTAACAGCGTTTTCTCAAACGCTATGAAAATGTAGATAATAATAATGTTTTCTCAAACGCTATGAAAAACTATGGAAAAATGAACAATAATAACGTTTCTTTAAACTCTATGAAAAATGCAATGAAAACACTATGAAAAACACTAAGGAGACACTATAGAACCCATTAATAGTGATTTCCACGTACGCTATAGATACCAATAATAGTGCTTCCACAAATGTTATAGAACCCAATAATAGCATTTTCGATAAACGCTATAGGAATTCAATAATAGAATTTCCAATCAAATAACAATATTTTCGCAAACATATTGTATCAATTATAAGTACATCACACAAATCACGTGAAGGAATTGTGTCCTTTAATTTAATGTGCAATGACTAAACTTGGAATAGGACAATTAACGGAGATAATTCAATCCGATTATTTTAGGAGTCGTAGTGCTTTGCTAGAAGCCAACTACGATTAATGGGCTTAAACAAGTTAAACCCATAACTATTATAAACGGGTCCTATGCGGTCACACACTTTGAGTTGACGGACTAGATCAACGGGAATGATGGTTGAGTATTAATATATATATTGTATATTATTAATATATCCATATTATTTATTTGTGAAATAATTAATTAGTGGGTATTAATTAGGGAGGTTAATTAGGGGAGTTACACATTATGTACGTTAGAATTGTAATGGGTTGTAACTCCCTCCTCCTAATTCGGAAGATTAAGTTCTCCTCACTTGTTGACTAACGAGAGAGAAAAAGTGAGAGCAAAAGAAAAATAAAAGAAACCAATAATTGGTTTTGTTTTGTTTTGGTTTTAGATGGTTGACTACCATCTTGATCCGAAGCAATTCGATTGCACGCTTTGCGATCTTTGTCCTAGCAGTCGAAACCAAAGGCGATCTTGACTGGGCTCGTGTGGACCAACTAGAGGAGCAACACGTGGGGCTCTCATCTCTTTCGTACCTTCCCGATTAGATCCGATTCAAGCATCAACAGGTATTTCCTATGAACAATCAATTGTTGCCTATCAATTGTGCTTTTAGATCCTACGATTAGATGTTTAGATATAATCTGAAATTCCGCTTAAAGCATCTAATAAACCTTTACCACGTTCTTTCATTTTAAATCTTTAAAATGATACAAAATTAAACCATCAATAGTTTTACATTATTAATAAAAAATGGATAGCCAACTAAATATTATTTCATATTATGAAACTAAGATTGATACGATGATGAGCAGAATGAGCGCTTGTTACTCTGCATTTAACTACTTGTCCCACGTGGTACATTGAACTTGAGGCACATCCTCAGTAGTCAGTACAGCTAAGATGAGATGTGAACCCTGAAATAATAATAAATAATCAATGTTAAAACTAAATGACTAGTAGTTAGAAAAAAAATATAATAATAACCGTGAGCATCACTTATAGAAACAAAAAAGAAGAAGCCAAAATTATAATAAATAAGGTAATAACCTGGGGGCAAATCATTGGACTCCATTGTAATATCTTACAAAGCACCCATGATTCTCAAGCTTTGAAATCCAATGAATTATTAATGAGTAGTTGCATCAGCGTAAGAAGCTACAATGCCAAGCTTGATTTCAACTAAATAAAAAATATAAGAATTAAAAAATATATAAAATTAAAAATACAAGTTAATGAAAAACAATTATACATGAATCGTATTTGCAAAAAAAATGGTAAACATAGGAAGAAAATGAATTAACCTAAAGACATGCATAGTTGAAGACATGAATAGTTCCCTTATTACTTGAGACTACAATCCATTGAGTAAAAGGAGATACCTCTCCTTACCTGGAACAGATCTCATCAGCAACAAACTTATTTTGTCAGATAACATTGAATTGGATAAAGCATATAAATATGCACCTTTGATTTTAATAGTACATAAATAAATGAATTAACCTCTCCTTGCATTCAAGCTTTGGGCAAGTGTTCCATACACCACAGTAAGATAAGAAACCTTCTGAACGCTCTCCAAGTGGTAAAACAATAAGATGAGAAGGACAAATGGAAAATAAGCATTACATCACAAAGCCTTGAAAGGCTTTCCAAGTTCTTGAACCTTCTGAAAGCTCCACATAAGAAATGTGTAATTTTCTCTTTTAATAAAGTTCAAGCATCTATATAAGGCAAATTACTAGAGGCACTACCATCTAACCAAAGACAATAAAATAAAAACAGGAAATATTGTATTCAAGGGAAAATCCAGAAATTGGGCTCCATGGTACTATAGATCTCAAATCTTCCTCACTTTCTATGAATTAACCAAAGGGAAAAGATTTTTACGCCTTGCACAAAGTCATTCCAAGTGATAATAGCAGTTCCAAGTTCAGCTTAGAAAAAATAGGAATACTTTACAAGGACCTTCTTTGGTTCCAAGGCCAAGTGCTCGATAAAGCTGGAGGAAAGGGCCTTATATAACATGAACTTTATACTTCATTATTATGATGTCATCAAAGTAGACATAAGAAAAGGCCCCTAAGATAAATCAATGACTAATGTTTATAAAAGACAACATAATTTCTATAAAAGGTTAAACTCTCAAAGATAATGACATAAACTAAGAAGGAGTTGACATTGTAACATGATTCAAGATTTTTTAGTTTTCACTTTTCTCTCATTTTTAAGTTTATAAAGTTACTCTTGATTGTGTTTGATACTGAAACAAACTTAGATTTTTCAGTTATCACCTTTCATTCTTCATACCAGGTAGTTTTTCATTTAATGTGATATATAAAAGAAAATCACCAACCCAGTTCTAGATATAACACACAGAGAGGTAATAAAATAAGGATAATAAATGAGCATTGATAATAATCTTAGTACATAAATTAAATACTTAATCCATAGATATTTAATTATTAATGACTAATCTAATTTATAGGTGAACAATGAGATATGTATAGCCACAAAAATAAGAAAACATAATCCAAAATGATAAAGCAAACTAACCATTCATAATCATTGAAACTAAAAAGCAAATGCAAACAATAGATCACTATGAACATTTAAATGTGCAGCATCTTGTCCTTCTCAGTGAAAAGGTCAGCATTATTAGAACTCCGTGTGATCTCCTATGGGTTCCTATAGGAAACAAACCGATCATAAGAAAAAGAAACAATATAAGTTCTATAATTATGAAGTATTACCCCTAATAGAAGAGATAAATTACCTTTGAACACTGTCCATGAACTAGGGTGCTAGGAATGACATATTACCTCTAAAGAAGGAAACCAGAACTAAAGGATTCGAGAATTTAAAAGGATGTACTTAGTGCACTTGTGAAACAATAACCAAACTTAGAAAAAGTACATGAGATTTACCAATATGGAGGTGAATATGGTTGTCAAGGTGGAGACATAATTGTTCCCATTTGATGAGTTCATGAAATCAGCTTCCACTCATAGTTTCAATTATACAAAACTAAAGTTTATGCTCATATGTTATGCATATACAGGAAAGACAGCCCTTCCACTCTATATGCGCATGCAACAATAAATTATATTTGTAAAGCTCCATATATTTGTTTCCAATATTATTCGTCAGAGTTGCATAAGGCTCAAACCCTCTTGATTGCACCTCTCTCTAATTCTATTTTCCAATGTTATGACTAGCTAATTATAAGTTAATATTTTGATGACCACAATCACCCAACTAAAACTCAAGTTCAAAACCATTACACATAATAGACCCAGACAAAAAGAAGAAATGGAGAGAGTAAGGAGATGCAACCTAAAGCTTGTAACTCCAAGTAAGTGAGGAGAGGAGGAGTGTATACTTCGAATTGGCAGTCAAACCATGTATAGAGGCCTAGGTGATCGAAGAAGAGAGAAATTAGTTTTTCATCCACTCAATGTCGGGTAAAACGGTTTTCTTCTCCTCGGAAAGGGCTTGATTATAGGAAACTGGAGAAATTTGCAAGAGAAGGAAGATTGAAGATGAAGAAGAGCGGCTACTAGTATGATTGAGGAATTCGAATTACTTAAAAATGAACAACTAGATAAGAAAAACATTGAGAAGGACGAGAGAAATAACTTACTTGAGTCGTTTGTTCACCGGCCGTTGAAACTATGAAATTTGGTGCTTCGTCGATCGCATACTAGGAAGAGGAATGATGAAGACAGATTTTGGGGAACCTAGAGGTGAGTGAGTAGAAAAGCGTGATTCGATAACCCTAGGAAGCGAGAAACGCTATCAATTGCCGCCTAAATTTATTTGGGCTTGATTTACCCGCTTATGTGGGCTAAAAAAATAGAAACAAATCCTGCCTAAATTTATTAGCGTTTAAGTGATCGAGAAACGCTATAAAAAAGGCAAGTTTATATAATTAATAGCACTTGTGATATAAACGCTATCGTTTAATGCTATAAAATTGGTCGGGTCATAATGCATAACCGTCCTATATCACTTTTAAAGTCTCAATTTAGATGATTAATCTAATAACTAGTCATTCAGCTATTGAAGAATTCAATGCTTTGACAAGAAGATCTAGACTAGCAAATCTAAACCACCAACAATGAAATAAATCCATATTTCGTTTCTCATAGATGTTACAGATGATGTTTAAATTACCTTCATATCATGGATCTACACTATTAAAAAAAGCTAAACATGCATGATTTGGGGATCCCCCAAACCTATGTAAGAAACTATCCCGCCATCATGAGATCCAAATTAAAATCAACAAATATAAATGCGATGGATTAAACTAGAAGAATAATATGAAATTTCGAAGAAGAATGGACAATTTTGTAGTTATCAATCAAAAGTTATGGAGGTTGAACTTGAAGATTGAAGAACAAGATGAAGAAGACGAAGAACATCCAAATTCTCTCCCACTATTTGAATTCTCTCTCTCAATCTGATAGAAAACTGTTTTAGGAAGTAGTCCCCTCTCAAAAGGAATTAAATCTGCCGTTACATATAGGGTTTTAGAAGAACTGAATGAAATATTCGATCAGAACATTAAAAACTCGAGGTTGGAGGAAATATCACTTCGTCGAGTTTTGTAAAACTCGACCCAAGTTTCTTGTCTTCTTTCCTTGCTAGTCTTGATTTGGTTCCTTCTTGGTTAATCCTTAGGCTCCTCGGGAACCATGCTAAACTCGTAAGGGATATGATATCGACCTTAGGAGGCTTGGGACTTGATTGAGGATCTTGCCTTGGATAGGGGTTGATAATGCTTGGAACTAATGAGGGGCTTGATGTCTCTTTTTGCTCCTTTTATGGCCCAATTACCTACAAAGACACATGAACAAGGGGAACAAACATCTATTTGACATTTTAAGCTCAAATTAAGAAATAGATGTCTAAACCATGCAAAATTAAGACAATAACACATTAAAACACATAAAAAAACATCTGAAAACATAACATGAAAACATGTTATCATTGGGCATGAGAAAAAATGTTGGATTGCATCCTAGAAAGTCAAATTCGGCAAGAATGTCTAGCATGTATTTGCATTTGTTAAGCCATAGGTCAGTAGGTGTACGAGCAATCTCAGGGCCAAGAAAATAGCGGAGCAGAACAAAGTAAGTTTTTTTTTGGCTTTGGGAGAGTCATGAGTTTAGTAGCAATCAACTCATCAAAGATCCTTTTCAAGATCTTGTCATCAAAAGCATACTATTTTGTAGGGTTTCTTTCTCTAAGGGTAAGTTATTTTTGTTAGAATCTCTTGATTTTTTTCCTCGAAGTTTAGAGTTACTTCCAATTAATGAAAGCCACTAGAGAATCTCCCTTCTTTTGAATGGATTCTCAAACCATCTTCAAGACAACTAGGGTAATCTTATAAACAATCTAGACCTGTACAAATCCGGGCCGGTTTAAATGGTTGTCCGAAAAACATGGGTGTGGGCAACTAGTTTGGCCCGTTCGGACTTGACCCGACCCATTTTTTTTATGGGACGGGTATTGGTAAATCTTTTGGCCCGTGGACTAGACCAACCCGTATATATATATATATATATATATATATATATATATATATATAATTTAGTTTTTTTTTAGTGCCACATACTCTGATTTTTCATTCATTTTGTTTTAAGCATATTTTGATGAGTTATACAGGTATGTAATACAAGATTGTAGGATAATTTGACTATAATTGTACTTGTTTTTTCACGCTTTTCGATTCTTTTATTTTTAGCATTGATTGTTATTAAACTCATTAGTAATGAACTATTCAAGTGTAATTGGATTAAAAATTTGTTTTAAATACATTATATTATTTTATTTTGCATCATAAATCTGAAGAAGGGAAAATATGCATAATCAAGTACATACGGGTCTGCCAGTCCACTTTTATACGTGGATGGACATGTGCAATATTTGAGGCCCAAACAAGACGGATCTAGCCATGTCAGTCAACTCCTTCCAAGAAGATTTTTTTAGTTATGGCCCGCATGAGCCCGCTTTTGTACAAATCTAATCCTAACCCTCGTCAAAAGTAGGTTTTTCTAAGTTGGCGCAATCTATGTCCTACATGAAGCAAGAGAAATATCTAAGTGCCTTAGTCCGTGTAATTGTTTCATATCCCTCATCATTACTCAGAAACGAAACTTTGAGTTTCTTGAGAATTCTCGTCTTAAAGAATCATTTCTAAATAAAGATGGATCAAGCCAACTTCCGAACACAATAATACTGAGAATGAAGTAAAATTCAAACCTCCAACATCAAAACATAGCGACTAGATATTTATTAATTAGGGATCGATTAGAACTTAGAAGCAAGACCAACAAAGAAAACTTATGTGCTTTGTTAATTTACTTAGGTATGAGAATTACAAGGAATATGAGACCTTATTTATATCGTTAGTTTGCATTTAACTTGGACTTAAACAATAATAAAATAATAACTTAATTATCAAATATTTGTCATAAAAAAAAGGTTTTGGATCGTGTCTTTGTATTTTTAACTTTTTTGGATTATGTCCAAAAATATTTCCGTTTTCGGGTAGTGTCCTTGAGTTTTAGACTTTTCCTGCTTCTACCATTCATAAATTAACAGGATTTTTTTTTTATTCATTCAAGAAAATATTTATACCTTTAAAATAATTATTAACAATAACTAGCAAATAATATTTATCCTTTTTTTCCCCTCAAAATGTTAACTTGTGAATAATAAAAAGACATAATTCGAAAAAGTCTAAAACTCAAGTATATCATCCGAAAACTGGATTCAACCTCCAAAAATTTCCAAAAAAATTAATTCACTAAAAAAAGTTAATTTTAATAAAATCCAAACAAAATAATTCTCCTTGTGATTGAAGATCTGAATAAGCAGGATTGGAGATATTTGGTCTCACTGGGCCGGAAGAGGACGCTCATGTTGGGCCGGATGGAGAGCTTCTTCTCCCTAAAGTTGAACTTAGGCCCAAAAGTGTTGGCCGAAGAGAGAAGATCAATGAGAGACATGGCCCAGGAGAGAGGGAAATCTGGAGAAGCTTTTGGATCTACTAGAAGCACAGGTGAGCTTATTGGACCGGCCCAATATAGAAATTTGGTCTCACTGGGCTGGTCTGGCCACGCCTAACCGGGCCGTTTTTATGGGCTTTGTCATCTGGGTTTTTTTTTCTTCCATTATTTTTATTCTATTTGAATTATTTCTTGGAGGGTTTTGCAAAAACCAAAGTTCTCAAGATTCCAGAGCGGAGAAGTAAAGATTGTTCGATCATGTTGTGTTAAGTAGGTCCACTTAGCATTGGAAGACTTTTACTCCAACTGATCATGTTGTGTTAAGTAATGATTCGAATTAACTTCAAAAGTAGAGGGTTTTTTATTTCCAAAATACAACAACGGTAAATGAGTTTTACTAAAGTGTTGCAATGTTATCTAATGATGATATTACGAGGAGGTTAGCCGACTGGACCTAATGTTCGACCAACCGGTTCCATAATGTTCACTCATAGTTTGTCAAAGTTTGCATACAAAAAAAAAAATTGCATTTAAAATTAGTTGTCCATCTTTGCAAATAGTCACCTTGCGGTAATTAAGCTTTTTCATATATCTTTTGGATGTCATTTTGTTCGAGTGATACTTTTGTCCAAATAATGAGAATGAGCTAAAAAAAATACAAGTAACTGGTCAAATTAACCCGTTATAAATCTTCATAATGTTGTTGTGCTAATTGTAGTAAATTTTGGAGTGTCTCGGGAAACCATAAACACATATCTTATAAAGCATACACTTTATGGCAATAGCAAAAAGTTACCATTTACTTATACTCAAATAACAGTGCTTCTACAATATGTAAGTTTGTATTTTGTTCCAATTCCTCCTTTCATATATTAAAATTTCACCCCATATTGTCAATTAAATGTACATTACACATTGCATACTCCTTCAATGAAAAAAAAATGAAAAAATGAAAAAATGAAAAAAGAAAAGAAAAGAAAAAGATGTGAAGAATCACACATTTTTTATATAACTATTTTTATTTTATTATAATTACGATTTTTATCCCACAAAAATCATTTTAAAACAGTAGAACATAATATTTTATTGTTCCAATATTCAACATATACACACGCAAACAAAGAGAGATAGGGGTTTTCTTATATGAACTTTAAGAAGAGAAAAAAGGATAATTTATTCATATTTTAGTAAAATATAAACATTTAGTTATAATGTATATGAACATTATTATATTTTTTTGAAACCTTTTTTATTTAATTTTTTATTATAAGAAAGCTCTTACAAAAATGTGTTTTCAAACATTAAATTTTATAGATATTATTATGTATGCGTGAGTACTTACATAATTTCTTGGAAATCACAAAATAATATTATATCTGTAGATTTATAATTTTAAAGTATTTAAATTAATAAAAGATAATTTATAGAATATATATATATATGCCCTATTACCATTATAACTGAATGTTATATATTTTTCTCATAAAAATAATATGAATTCTAGCATGCTAACAAATTTTAGGAAAATAAATATACTATTCTAATTAGAATAAAGTAATTACTATAATATAAATTCCAAATATTAATATTCTCTATGTTCTACGTTAATTTTAATTCATCACTCCCAAGTTTTAAACCAAGAAAACGACAACTAAACTCCTCTTTATCGACTTGGAGATGGGCGGAAGTCGTTGTAACCTGGATCAAAACCTCCACCATCTTTTTCGATATCATACAACTCCGTTTTATATTCTTTATCTTGGGCTTCTTGACCATTGATTAATAAAACACAAAGAATATAAAGCAAAAAAAAAATTAAAAGAAGTTTAAAGGCAAACAAAGAAGTACTTATATAATTGTCTTCTTCCTTATAACATGTCTATATAATCAACCTTAATCACGGATATTAGTCTAGGTGGAGGCTATTTGCAAGTTAGGTGTTATATGTTCAAACTTGAAAAATATAAGAACACGATTTAAAATTGACAATTTCTCTCGTACAACCAACAACCAGCACACTTAGAAGAAAGAAGAGAAATATGAAAACCAAAGCAATGAGGCGGTGATGAGTCAAATAAGGTCGCAACTACATTAGAACAAGGCGTTAATTTCAAAATGAGACTCCTATGATAAAATTCATGACCACGCCAATGACACACATGTTAAACCTCATCTAACATGTCTTCTATTAAGCCGAGAATGAAGAGTATATGCATGAGAGAATTTTATAGTTGAAGAGTTACGAAATAGACAATTAGTCAATTTAAAATAATTAGTGTTTTTGAAGAGTTAATTAAGGGTATATCATAGGTCGGTTATTTTGGAAAAATTAACTATCTTAATGTAAGGTAGTAAATTAAGGAGTAAAAATGAGTTGATTGTTTGAAGAAATTTAGTGGTTTGTAAATTTGTAATTGTCGCTGTAAAACATGTAATCATTTTGAGGTGTTGATTAGAGATGAAAGATAATGTTGGTTGTTTTGGACAAATTATTTAGTTTAATATGAGTTAGTAAATTGAGAAGTAACCAGAAATTGATTATTTTTTAAAAAATTATTCCGCAACTAGAGACAATGGTCTATTATAGTTGAATATGAGACAATTAATGTGCTAAAAAGTAAAAACGGATAATTCTAATACTTTAGCATTGTTTTCAGGTAAATTTTGTGGTATAATCGGTTGAGTCGCGTTCTTGTTGTTTCGACGTAAGGACTACTAAATAGTAATAATGTAAGTTGGTCCCAATTTAAAATTTACTTTAATTAATTTAGTCGAGTTGAGTCGTAGATATATTATTTTATTTAGTTATAAAAAATAAAAATGGAAATTCGATTTAACGTTTTCGGCCCATATTCACGAAAAGGAACAAAATAGATGGGTCTAATACGCTATTTAAAAAAATATAAAAATAAAAGGACCGATATAAATTTGACAATTACCCCAAACCACCATAAAATTGCTATAAAAATATTATTTGAACCCCTCTATTTTATGAGCTTTTTTTTTACCGTTATAATTTTAAATAAATTGCAAATACATTCACTTTCCACCAATAATACAGAGGGTGTATGACAAAACTTTTTATTCCATATATTTCCATATATTTTGAATTTACAATTAATTGGAACATGCATGCGAGCCTTGTACTTTTGATATATACTTTGGCATCTTCTTCCCTAGCAAGAGCCCGGGTTCATTTGAGACAACGATGAGCGGTGCCGGTGCCATATTTTGTGTTGGGGATAGCTATGTTATCAATGTCGAAGACGAGGCAACCGGAAACTCGTACCGCATCCTACTTACATCGTTACCCGCGGACGAAGAGCCGTTCAACACTGCCTGCGGTTTGCACGCCCAGTTCAGCCACGAGTACTTTCCCGGCGACGGAATGTACATGGTTGCTTTTAACGTTCATCTTTGTGGCAGACTAAACGGAAATCACCGGCGTTGCATCGGCCTGGAGCTCGACAATGGCGGTGTTCCGTTGGCTGCTCGCAACGACGCCCTCCGCCTCCTCTTCGAAATGTACTTTGATAATGGTTCTATACATGAGGCCGTCGGAATCACGGCGGAGTTACGGGTCGAGATGTATCATGTGGTTGATGATGAGACGAATAGGGTGTTGGAGACGTCGACGGAGGATTTATTGAGGCCGACTCCGGCGAGTAGAGAGGCCGTGGATGCACTCGAGAAGGTTGTGATCGGGTCAAATGCGCATATCCGAGAGGTGAGTTGTAGGGTTTGTTTGGATGAGTTTACTTTTGGTTATGAGGCCACAAAGATGCCTTGCTCACATGTTTTTCATGGAGATTGTATCGGTAAGTGGCTCGAAACTCGGTTTGTGTGTCCGTTGTGTCATTTCGAGTTGCCGCGAGATGAGGAAACAACACCGGAAGATATATAGGATTCATTTGCTTGCTTTTGTTTTATCTTTGGAGTTGGAATATACATGTATTCCAAGGAAAATAATGTTCCAAAATATATTTTATATGCAAAGTGAATTCCTACACATCGATAGCTAGATCTATTCTACACTTTCGTACATCAATTGAAATCTTGATCGATAATATTGAGTTTGTGGGATTCATTTGATCGTTTTTGTGTTATTGGGTTATAATTTTCGTTTAGTGTTCATGTGGCGGCGTGCGGCTTCTCTATATTGATGAAGAGGCTCGCTAGTTGTTGCCCTAATATTAAGGTTTTGCTCCTCTCCTAGTAAAGAATAAAGAATAAAGAATAAAGAGCAAAGACACGTTTTCTAATAAATCCTTCAATAATATGACATCAATGGTTTTAAGCATTCCTAAGCATTCTTAACATTAAAAAACTAATTTTTACTAAAAAAAACGTTAAAAAAACTAATTAATGAAGTTTTCTTGTTAAAAACGATAACACCGATAAATTTAATAGCTAGGTTGTCGGGTTTCTTGATTTTTCGGAATTTATTTTTGAACTTGTATAGTAATTTCGTATTTATTATATTCCGATAGTTACATAAATCATAGCGTTATAGTAGGATCTAGACCGGTGGAACACATTCCAAACTAATGTAGTTCTATAGGTCGGACAATGTAAAAATATAGAAATTTTGTAAATCATGTGGAAAATACTTGGCGTAAACTTGAGCGATCAGTCATGTGAAAATTATTTACGTTCTTGGGTAAAATTTGGTCGTAGTGTGTTACTTACTTGACCCTAACAATGTTTCGTGAAAAAACAAAATTTGTATTGTAGGTGACCTAGATAACTTTACTTGCGGTTGTAATATTGGTTCATTGTGTAAATATATAGACTCGTCTTAGGGTAATTTAGCTTTTGCAAAATGATATTTTGGGTTGGAATTGCTTTGTGTGGCATGATCTCTCGCCTTGCTCTCCAGTACTTTATGCCTAAGACGAACAACGCTTCACCATGTCAACGGCTACGAGGACGTCTCTTGTTCGGTGAGTGTTTCTGCCAACTTATTGAGTTAAGATCAACTTGGATGGGGTTGTTCACCCTTCTTCTAGATTGGCTATGGCTAGACCTGAAACCCAGAATCGGACCGGGCTTTTCAAAAGTTGTCCTTTTTGGGTCGGGTTGACGGACCCAGATTTTTTTTTCTTTAAAGAAGAAAATATTCCGACTAACTATTTATAATTATAAAAATATGATACAATAAGTATTATACAAAAGACAAAAGTAGTACAGTGGTGTGGTGGTGGACACTTGAAACTTACATTGGCTGAGGTCTCAAAGTTTTAATCCTACCATATGTCCTTATACTTTACATTTTAATTTTAATATATAGAATTTAATATGGGCTTTAGGACCGGGCTTTTCGGTCCGGACAGGCCTAGACCCTTGTCCATACCCGCCCGTTTATCCGGGCGGATGGATTGACCCGACTTTGTCTAGATTGTAGCTACGTTTGGTGAGAAGATCATAAGGAATGACGAGGGTCAATTTGTCTGTCAATGCCTTCATTTACAATATCGATATTTTTCTGATCAATTGTTATGGCTGAGATTGGGGGGTTGGGGTTTCGGGGCTTGCATGATGCATGGAACCGAGGATGTACATGAGTGAAAGTCGAGATGGATTAAGCCATTTGCTTCTTGTTTATCTCCAAAGGAGTCTTACCAACACACTCTTTGGATAGTCTCACTCAGCATTAATGTCGGGACTTTGTTTGTAGGTATTGGATCATCCGATTCCGCTATATTTGCTACGAAATCAACTCGACAACAGACCATTTATGCTTTTTGTCCCATAGGTTTCCATTAGGGTTGCATATTTTCGATGAACCTCTTTCGAGGTTACGCAATTTTATTTCAAACAACTCTAGGGGTATGGCTTCTGCCCGACGGATTGATTTGTAACTTGTTGTTAATTCCTTTAATAAAAGGGTGGTCTACCACAATGTTTGCCATCAAAAAAATTGAAGAAAACAACTAGTAATGTTTGCCATCATAATTTGGTTGTTTTGGATGATTTGTTTGTAACTCTAATTTAAAACAAATAGTGATTTTAAGGAGTTAATTAGAGGTTATTATTAAGCATTGCTAAATATGAGTCGTTCAATCATAAAAAAAATGAGTCATTTAATTTAAAGTGTGAAAAGTTATTTGTTTCTCAAAAGATGAAAAGTATAAAATTTAATATAAACCAGTTAATGACCTCAAAACACTAAAAATATAGAATAGCAATATATCTTTCTTTGTTCGACAATTGAAGAAGTTAAGATTTTATTGTGACTCTATAGATGATTGTCCTTTTCATCACGTTGGCACACTTGTTGCTCATTATTCTACAAACATGCCCTTATCAGTGTAGTAAGATCACTAAATTTGGTGAAGTTTGTCAAGAACTATCATGAGTTTGTTTGGAAGACATTTTGGAGGAGCACGCTTATAGGAGGTTATGGAGGTGACGAAGATTAAAAAAATTACTTTTTGGTTGTTTGGGAGGTATAGATGATGGCAAATGATAGGGGATGTCAAGATGACATTTTCAATTTTCTTTTAGCTTCAAAAATGAAAATGATGGTGGATTATGAAGCTTATTGCTTTATTTCTTCCAAAATTTTCCTTTTGGATAATACCATCATACTTCATTATGTGCAAAAATATACTATTGTCCCTTTTAGTAAGTTTACATTTCATAAGTTTCAATAAAGTTCGTTCTCCAAAACATTTGTCAAGCCTATTAAAAAGATATCAGCTCGTTGAATCAACTATTTTTTTAGCTACTCAATAAGCTTCAATCCTAATAAACTAACTTCAACTTCATCTTCTGGTTCCCATATAAATCTATTGTCTTTTCGACATCCAAAAAATCATCAAGTAGATTCTACATTTGCTTGTGTGTGGGGATTGGAATTTTATAATTTCTTATCAACGATTTGAATATTGTTGTCATAAAATTGTAACAATTACTTCTCATAATACTATTCATATAAATGTTAGCATTATTCACATGTTAATTTGTTTGTGATTTATTTATATTAATTTATTAAACCAAAACAACGATTTTAAACATCACGAAAAAATTATTCTTTGCGTTTTACAAATGTCGTGAAAAGTCACTTCCATGACGTCTGAAAAACGCCATAAAACATAGGTTAAAAAAAGAAGGTATCACTTCATGCGGTGTTATTGGATGGCCTCCAAAACCCCATTAAAATGCTTGTTATGACGTTTTTAAATGCCATTAAAGGTATATATACGTACCTCTATTTATTCTTTCTTAGTTTGATTTTTGTTCTTCTTAAATATTTAAGGTTCTTAAAGTTAAGAACCGTTTTGTTTTTGTTTTTAAAATTCCATACATATTTTTATATATAGAATTAACATGGAAACTAAGAAACACATTAGATGGCACTTTAATACATGAGCTCCAACTTACTTATCTACTTGGTATGCAAAACAAACCCTAATAAAGCCATCATTTTCTTTTATAACATTGGGCAACATACTAAAACACATACATATATGGTCTAATATACATATAATCCAAGTCTAAATTGAAAACCTATCATGTTTCCTTTTCACCCTAGACTTGGAACAAGTCCATTCAAATTCATCTTGGGAGATATGAAACACAGGTTTCAATTCCTCGAACGACGTCGTATTACTTCCCGATCATACCACGCTTAGTAACCCTAATGCCGAAGGTTGTCATTTTGACTTGGGCACCATTGTAGCCATTGCGAGGAGGCGAAAACTCGACAGGAAGATACTCTTCAGTGCAGCAGTAGAAGGTGCATCTCTCTAAATGCCTCTTAGAAGCCTCTTTACCTTGAATATCAGCTCTGGTAATGGCGCAAATCTTAGGGCATTGGTAGAAATTCATCCAACCTTTCCCATTGAAACACTTGTAGAACTTGAAAGCAGCTCGAGCTGTCGTGAAATTCACAAATGCATAGCCCAGATTTCCCTTTTTGCTGCAATACAAGATCCGGTTTACTGAAATAAACAAGCATATATGATAGAAATTAATTATGATCAATTGAATGAAATTTAATTTGTGTCGTACACGAAATCAATGGGAAGGTAGAGAAAATCGTATGTCGACTGATGATTAGGGGGAAGATTTGAGAACGGCTTGTTCTGTTTTCTGCAGTGATCGTCTACCAGATTCATCAGTTCATCTCTCCTGCAACAATTTTATATAAGATATTAAAAGGTTTTGAAAAGAAGAAGAAGACGAAAAAGAAAATTTTTAAAAAAACCTGAGTTTTGAAGGGATGTTTCTGATCATGAGAGTAGTTGTTCCCTTCTCCAACCCTCTTTCCTGTCGACCTGAACCAAACCCGGAAACCCGACCCGTATCGGTGATATTGATATTGCCACCGTGACCCGGCACAAGAGGAGGCTGATAAAACCAAGGTTGAGGTTGAGCGTTCAGGTCGTACGCGAGCATCTGAGGATATCCAAAAGGCGGATACCCATATCCGTATCCGAAACCAGAATAGTATGGATACGGGTATAGAGGATAGAACTGGATAGGCCATGAAACTAGACCTGGGAAACCTACGGCTGCTTCTTGGGGAGGGTAAGGAAACGAGTGAGGTAACGCCGACGGGCCGGAGGAGCAGCTGGACGGCGAATTCAGCGGCGGGGAGATGTTTCCGCTTCCGGCACCGCCGTTGACGACCTCGATCTTCACCATTATTAATTCGGTATCTGTTGGGAAGAAGGAGATAGTACGATGAGCAAGGAGTGTAGGGTTTTTTTGTCTGAGGGTTCAGCAGGGGTGTCGCTTTATATGAAAGAACAGAGAGCCATGAAAGTGAAAAAAGACAAGAGATGATACAAATAGAACAAAAGTTAAAACAACAACACTTTAAAACTGGACTACTGGAAGAGCAGAGACCTCTCGTATTAATTATAAGTCTTTTTTTATTTTTAATAACGGAAATCGGTTAAGTTAAACTATATCTTTTAGAAGTAGTTCAACCTAAAGTATTCTTACTGATGTGAACACGAAGTTCGAGATCATCAGAAAAATTGGTGTTGGGGTCGAGATTCTCAGGTGGGTCAATCAGTCAGCAACACAGTTGATTTCTCTGAAAACATGTATTATTTGGATTTCGTCCAAAAACAAAGATCTAGAGTCGAAAATAATCATCTCGACCTCCCATGAACAGATCCGCAAATCTTGAAAAGTCGTCACATTCGATTTCAATCTTTTTTATCTGTAATTTGATTACCTCTTGTAAATATAAAAATAGAAATATTAATTAAAATTATATTAGTAAAATTTTTAAATATTATAACACTTATAATTTCAAATATTATACACTAAAAATTTAAGATTATAAAATATTAAATATTGAAAATTAGTGGAAATAACTTAATTTATTATTTAACTTTTATTCTTGCTGATAGTTGAGTCTAGTTAAAAATATTTATAATGTTGAAATATATAAATCATCAGGCAGGTTTTTATTTTCTTATAATCATTGTATTCAAATAGTTTTGAGTTATAAGAATTTTTAAATTAAGCTACATATCTTCCTATAAAGCTTATTCTCATATCTTAGACATTTCTTAATCCTAATAAATCTCGATCTACAATGTACATATATATGATTAAAATATAATTCTTTCAATAAAAAGATAATTATTATTGTTATTTTTATAGGAAAGTGAATTGTTGGCGCAGGATTAAGGATTTGGGTGAAAAGGAAAAAGGAAAAAGGGAAAAAAAGAAGAAAGAGAGAGAGAGGATGGAGACCTAATTATGGGAAAGTATTGGGAGTAGAACTTCGCCGTCTCTGCTCTGCAGGCGATTCATCTTGCCTATTTCACAAGAAACATTTTATAAGTTTATATCATTATCTTTTATTATATCGAGTTTATTTCTCGTAAACTAGACGGATTGATCTAGATCATTACACTTCTCCTCCCGAAAGTTAATAACCCAACAACAACCGCCAACTATACACCAATCAGTCCTTGCTCTACGGTATACAAAGTCATAGTTAAAATTTTAGCAAACCGATTAAGTTCAATTTTACCCAAACTAATCCACCCAATACAAAGCGTCTTTACTAAAAATAGGACAATCCATGATAATGTCCTTATAGCCCACGAAATTTTTCACGGGTTTAGATCAAAAAAGGAAAAGAAGGGTATATTGCCATTAAATTGGACATGAAAAAAGCATATGATAAACTAGAATGAAAGTTCCTCAAATTGGTACTACAAAAATTCGGGTTTTGTGAGAAATTTAGAAACTGGATTAACGAATGTGTAACAAATGTCTCGTATTCGTTGTTAATAAATGATTCACCGACAACCCTATTTTGTCCGCAAAGAGGTCTCCGTCAAGGCGATCCACTATCCTCACTCCTTTTTAACCTAGGAGTTGAAATCTTAGCAAGAAACATACATAAAATAAGTCGAGAAAACCCACGTTCAATTGGCTTTCCCATAACAAAAAACGGGTCATCAATCCTGTTCTTAGCCTTTGCAGATGATATCATCATCTTCACTAAGGCGACGACTAATGCAAGCAATAAAATCTTGTCGGTTTTGAATGACTACTATGAAACTTATGGCCAAGTAATAAACTATCACAAATCTGCCTTCCAAACCTCAAATAATGTAGACCCTGCAAGCAAAATAAGAATACAAAATCATCTTGAGATATCCTCATCCACAAATCTAGAGCAATATTTAGGTCGTCCTATCATAAATGGAAGGGTCAACAAAGAGATTTTCAACTCAGCCGTCCAAAAAATCAAGACAACAACTCTCTAAATGGAAAGTTTCATCTCTCTCACAAAAGGGACGAACAACCCTAATTAAAGCAAACCTTAACGCAAAACCAAGTTACCTAATGCAGGCTTTTATGTTACCTGCAAGCATTCACAATGAACTAGACAAAATCAATAGAAATTTCTTCTCGAATAAAGGACCAAACTATCACCCATTAATTAGTTGGGATAAAATCTGTAAACCAAAAGCCCTAGGCGGTACTGGTATAAGAAACGCCGAGGATATGAATAAAGCACTACAAATGAAACTCCTTTGGAAAATTATGGCAAAACCAAAAAAACATATGGGTCAAAGTTATAGAAGAGAAATATCTCCGTGGGCAAATCTTATGAAATTACGAGTGTGGAAAAAAAACATCTTGGCAATGGAAGAAATTTACCAAATTGAAAGAGGAATTTAATAAAGGCCTATGCTGGAGAGTAGGGGATGAAAGCATAATTAAGTTATGGGAAGACCGATGGTTAATGGATGAACCCCTGTATTTAGTAGTGTCTGACCAAACCCTAATTAGAACATCGGATAAGGTAAATACCTTTATCTCGGATAAAAGTGGAACGAACAACGCCTTGATCAACTTGAAGACATTCTTCATGCAAACATCATTAATAAGATAAAGAAGTATAACCTCCCAACAAATGACATAAGAGATAGGATTTATTGGTCAACAAACGACGACAGGTGGTTTTCCACCAAATCTACAATAAACATGATCTAAATGAGAAAAGTTGGGGTATCAGAAGACAAAACATGGATATGGGGCATGAGCATCATGCCAAAAGTCCAAAATTTCCTGTGAAAATGGCTCTAAATGGTCTCCCAACCAAAGAAAATCTTGACAAACAAAAAATTCCGGTAGTCATGCACTGTGTATTCTGCAATCACCATACAAAAAGCGTCAAACTTCTTTTTTTGAGTGTCAATGCACTTACGAGACCCTGGATAATACCAAAATACCAACCATCCTTAAGGATATTGACACTTATAATCAATCCACTTATGAGACACTCTTAGTATTGAAGGATAAAATCTCATCTCAAGAACTTAAACAAGTGACAATGATTTGGTGGAATATTTGGCTGGATGGAAATCAAACAATCTTTAACAATAAAATATCAACACAAAACACAGCCAAAAAAGAAGGAGCTGTCTTTTCAGCTAAAATAAATTGAAGATTGAGAACAAGCAAATAATAAACAATTAATTGAGAGAAAAATAAATAAAAAAAAACAAAGAAGGAAGACCAAGAATATCAGCTGGCAAAAACCAAAAGCAAATTTCGTTAAGTTGAACATTGACGCAGCATCTGACAACAACAAACAATTCGTCTTTAGTTTCATCATTCGAGATAACCCCGGCCTTCGTTTGGCCCATGGAAGGAAAATGTCATGCAGATTCAGTTCTAGAGGCATAATTGTTTACTCTGCGGGAAGGCCTACAAAAGGCTAAACAATTAGGAGTGTCGGCTATTGAGATCGAGGGAGACAACCTGATGTTGATCAATTCGATCAACCACGCTTGGAAACCCTGTGGGAGATAGACATGATCATTTCAAATAGTTCCGCCAACATCTCAGGCTTTTCTCAAGCAAGCACCACGCACATCTTCAGGGAAATCAACACGGTAGAAGACAAGCTCGCAAAACACGGACTTTCTGCCACCGAAGACCACGACGATCTCCCACACGATGTGGTTGTACTCATCCGTAAGGATGCTGTAGGTCGGTCGGTGTCTAGACACTGACCCTCTTATTTTGCTTACCTTCTATCAAAAAAAAAAACGGATTGATCTAGTATAAACTATTTATTTTATTTTTACAAAAATTTTGAATTAAAGATCTTGTATTTTAATTTTATGAATACTTGGATATATAGAATATAGACGTAATATCTAATTTAAATAAAAATTGTAGTTATAACGAAATTAAAATTTAATATAATTCAAAAGAAGTTGTTTTAATATTTTTTACAAAAATAAAAGGAATGTGCTCACAATAAAAGTAAAATTTAATTAAATAAAATTTACAATCAGAATGAAAATAAGATACTTCTTAAATAAAACTTGTCTAATTATAAAAGTTGTCAGAAATTATTTTATCTTATTTTAATTGTAATGGAAATCAATATAATCTAAATAGTTTATAATTTTTATTAAACAAAATATTCGGTGACTTTAACTCTCAACGCGAAACGTAGGCAAAAACGAATATAAGCGCGACACTTAAACTTTATTACCTCTACTTCAATATAGTATACTTTGGTTTTTGATATTTGGTTTTTAAACCAAATCAAACGTATTAAAAAAAAACAATAAGGTGTTATATTTTTTTTATGTACAACAGTTGAATAAAATATTTTTAGAAAAATAATATATAAATTTAATATTTATTGTTGTATAATAATTAATAAAAATAAATAAAATTAATGGTGAGAATCGAAAAGTTTGTGAAAATAGAACAAATAATATTTTGAAAATACAAATAATAATTGAAAAGTATATATATTTTTATTCGTAAAATGTTAAGTATAAATTATATTTATAATGTCATATCAAATTTTAAGGCTCTAATTTTAAATATTGTGATTACAAGACATAGTAATTTTGTTATTCGTTAAGTACACGAATATCTTCAAATTTTTATAAATATATAGCGATACTTCCATCACTCAATTTAAAATATATGTCAGATATTGACATGGGGGAATTAGTGAAAATAGGTAATTGGAAGAACAATTTCAATTATCTACTTTGATTCATTTAATTTGTATCTTATATCTTATTTAACTTAAAAAATCTTCATTAAATTTCGATACTCAAAAATATTATCTATCATAATAAGAAAAAAAGTGGAATTACTATACGGCCATTTACAAAAATATTAATTTAATTTTTATCGGGTTTTTACTACTTTTTTTAGTTCCTTTACATCAACTTTGACACAAATGTTTCTATTAACTAAAAAACTTATTAAAATTTTGCGTTTTGATGAAAGGTAGGTGATTCGACTAAATCAAACATACTTGGTACATCGAGAATCCGAAAAACGGTAAAATTAGAAACCGTTGTGCAAACTACAAATCGACAAAACAATTAGAGAAACCATGAGAAAAAGGCAACAATTAAAAACATCACAAAAAGACCAAACAATCAAATCGGTAATAAAGTCGAGAAGTTGAGTATAACCCATCATGGAAAGCATAATATAAATGAACTACACCGCATTGATTAATTATAGAAAAATTTTGCCCGATTTTTTTAGATAAAGAAAGAAGTTTGATGCACTAAACGACATACTATCTAATAGATTTAAAAACCGAAAGAAATCGACAAAATAGAGAAACCGTGTTGAAAAAATTATAATAAAGAACATCAAAGAAAAATGTAAAAGTACAACAATTAAAAGTGCAAGTAATAAAATCTCCTTGAAAAAGGAGAGTGATCTAGTCACTTGAGAATAGAGAGTATAATGTCTATCGTCAAAGAAAGTGTACAAGACGGAGCATGAGAACAATTGTAGATTTGGACTTGAACTAGAGCTTTCAAAAATCCATCACAAATTCACGATCCCTCCAAAACAAATAGCTCGAGTGACCACCAAGACTTGCTCAAAACTCGAAAACGACTATTGCAAATTACGGAACACTTGACAAGTACAAATAAGACCCCGTTCGGTTGTTGATTTATTTGATTGAATGTGAGACTGAAGTCCCATTCAGTCGTTGTATGCTATTCGTCGACCAAATTTCAAGTGACTGATTACGAGAATGAATCGATTGAATGTTGATTTAAATTTTTAGTTTTCATGTAACACGACAAATTTACATTGTACGTATTTGTTTTTATAATAACGGATGAATCGTCTTGTTCGTCGATCTTAAACAAACCCATATATTTTATTTAATTATCTCCCTAATTCTACACCCGAATACAAAATTGATATATAAAACTCTGCATTTGATCCTCAAAACTTTTTTAAATGACCTAATTAAATTTTTGATTATCAAAAGAAATTAGACATACTATTTGACACACCATCTAGAAAATTGAAAGACCAGGGGGAAAAAATCATATGACGGATTAACTGTTATGAACAAGCACAACAAGAAAGGTCATACGGTCATAATTAGAGAAGTTCTAAAAAAAAGTGAGTGATTCGGTCAACAAAAAAATAAAAATAAATAAAAATAGTAATTTTATGAAATGAATTAAAATTGTAAGTATTGTAATCAATTATATGCAAAATTAATTATAAACCGAAACGCATTAAGATCTTTTGCAATAAATGCAATGCAAGATTCGATGTGACAAGTAGCCAGTAATTTACATTTTAGGGCTTCATATCTGAATAATGACCAACAAGAGCATCAATATTTTCAATTCGTACTTATAGTAAGGTGCAGACTACACAGATAAGGGCAATCACTTCGTCTTTGCGGATTGCCGGCCGGCGAAACATCACCAAAACGCAACCAACTTAACACCTTCCTTTTTTTAAAAATTATTTTGTCCAATCAACTGATGGATCACTCTACAGTCAAATTCACATCAATTAGGTTACTCTTAATTACACTACACCACCCATTAGTTCAGTATTTTTACAAATATAGCTTCGAAATTCATTTCTTATTTTATTTTACAAACCAAACATGTTTCGTTTTCTATTTTTTTATACCGAAAAACATATACAGTATGTTAGAGTGATTCCTTCCATCGATGGGCCTTAAAGAGAGAAACAACAAGGATTGATCATTGATGTAGTCCAACTTAGAGTGTTTTTGTGAAAGAGAAAAAAAGGAATTTCGAAAGTCATTAAAATTGGAGTTAGAATCTAAATTTTCAAATAGGTTAAACGATCAATAGGTTAAACGATCAAGAACACAATTATTTTCTTTAAAAAAATGATAAATTCGGGCTTCATAATAAAGGATGATCATGCATGTAGTTAGATATACTTTTTTCAAGCATCCAAGGACAACTTCAAGAGTGTTGAAGTGTCTTGATAACAACTAGATTGTCGCTCTCTATTTCAATCATCTGAATTTGCACAAGGCCACAAGGATTTTGTGGGTTGTAGTCCCTTTCAAGAACACATTCATCCCCGAATTAAAAAAAATAAATTGTGCACCGAGACTACTAACATCTCCGTTGTAATTTTGAATGACATACCATATAGACTTGTACCGGCTTCGCACAAGGGTTTTGTGGGTTGTGACCCAATGCCCCACATATTTTGGGGTACTGAAATTAAATAAGAAGTAATATATGGTTTAATATAAAATTAAATTTAAATAAAAAGTGGTATGACTTATATATTTTAGATCTGGAAAAAACACGGTCAAAATAAATCTAGATCGGTATTGACATGCCTTCACTCTTCTTTATTCAACATTATTTATTAGAGCAAGTTCACCCGCTTGTTTTAATAAGTCGCACATGTAATACCCCAAATAATCGAAATTCGAGGTTTCATGGGCTAGGACTTCACAATGAGTTTTGATCCTAGCTTGACAACAATTTCACTAGATCTTCAATAAGACACAAATGTAATTAAAACAAATGAAAAATCTATTACAATAATAATGTCGTGAATGCAACATAATACAACCTTGTACGCAAAAACTATTAGCATCTTGAAACAAAACACTACTATATGAATGCAATAACTAAAATATAAATACGTGGACCCGACTGACAATCCACTCCGGATCACCCTGTAACTTTCTTACCCTACAAGAAATTTTAACAACATAACGGTAAAACCGCTTAGCTACAATCCTAAGGAACAAGCTAAGTACTAAAATAGCACATCCATACGTAAATACTAAAATTAAACACATAATCATGCTTGCACACAAAACCTCGTTATTATCTTCATTTAGGTGATTCACTTCTAAGTTCAACTTATTGTGTGGCAAAAAGGTCTCTACCGACCCTCGCCTGTGTCCCCGTATACAAACAAGAGTGGATTCCATGCATAGCATAGCCAATGCGAGGAAATCTAGCTAAGTAAGTCCGTGAGACTTGCCTGAATTCATCGACAATCGGTTATTACACGGCAATGTTCGCGCGTGCTTATTAAATTGATTTTGAAATTTAATTTTTTAAGGTTATTATTAAATTAATATTTAATTTCGAAATTTATTTCATAGTATTTTTCTTGTTTTTTATTTTTGAAATTTAATTTTAAATTATTTTTTTTTAAATTTCAACTTTTAGAAATCATGTTTTGTTTAATTATTTTTATTTATGAAATTATTTTCTTTCAAAAAAATCGGAGCATATATTTTTTTTACTAAATCCAAAATACAATTGGAGCATATATATTCTTATGTAAAATAAATTTGAAAACTAAAAATAAGGATACTTTGCAGGTTAACTGAAAATACTGTAAAGAATAAAACAATTAAATTAAATCTTTAACAAAAATATAAAAATGTCACCGGTTAACTCAAAGTACATAGTATATAAGGTCGTAACTCCAATTATAACCATTATACAAAAAATCCGCCATTTAATTTCTTTCAAAATAAACCACGAGGAAAGACGATGATCTCTCGAGACGAGGCGGACAAAATCATGCAGAGGCCACTATAAATTTCCCTAGCTATTTTACGAAAAAAAAAATGTTATCTAGTTTTAAGTTGTATAACAGAGATGATTAAGTAAAGATGCAATTCCTTATCTATGGCACGTTTAGTATAACAGTAATATATTATTTTACATAAAATGAGTAACATTTGTCATAATGGATTAAAGATAAAGTATATAAATGAACAGATATTTAAAATTAATCTTAATTTATTTGCTAGGATTACTTTATTTATTTTTCTTCCGCAACACAAGTAAATGTTTACCCATAACAATAAATATGTATGTGAAATATATATTTGCATAAAATAATATAGTCTATACAAAATTGTTGTCCATCGATTGATAAAATTGTTTTTGTAGATTACAAATTTTTTTTCTAACAATTGCATTCAAGACTTGAGTTATATTTCAAAAAAAAAATCCTCTTTTTCCTGCGACTTTAGTGTAAATAGCTTGTATAATGGTGTCTATTAATGAAGGTAAGTCCAATTGCAATTACTAATGATGAACAGCATGAAACACGTCATTACACATTATCGATAGAGATTACACAGTACACACGACGTTTCACCTCCCACATACAACAAACCCTAAAGAAACATCGAAGAAGAAACTGTCCAAAATAGCAGTAGTAAAGTAACTTGATACGCAAACCCTAAATCCCGTGTTTCCAATTCACCCCAACGATTTCGATCAAATCCAAGAGGGGAGACAATGAAAACACGCCCAACTTTTTTCTGTTTCTAACCCTAATTTCTAACCTTCCACCGCCGAACCTCACAGGGACTCCTGCGTGTTCCAACGCGTGACACCGTCACCACGGAGATGTTGTCGCCGTTGCAAGGAGGCGTCACCACCGCCGGCAAGTACTCATCTGTGTCGCACAGAAAAATGGACCTCTCGAAGTACGCCTTCAGATTCGCCGTTCCCTGTTCATTCATACAGTTAATGATCACAAGTATGTCCGAATACTGTAACGAAAACACAAGGTGATTTCTGTAGAACCTGAATGTTGGCGGCGGTGATAACACGAGTTTTCTTGGATTCATGTCTACTTTTGTCCCAATTTAGGTGGTTCCAGGCTCGGAAAAGCCCGATTGCACCGGCGATGGTGGTGAAGTTAACGAATGCATAGCCCTTGTTACCCAGCATAATGAAATCCACCGGCAAGTAGACAAAATCGAATTCTGAACTCAAGCCCCTTTGTTTCTTCATGTCAGCGCAGTGTTCGGCCAGCAGACTCACCAGCTCACCCTGCCTATGGATAGTAACAATAAAATCATTTAAAACGACACCGTATTATTTTTAAAGAGAGAAGAATTTCATCAGAGAGAAAGAGGGAAAGCTAAGCACTTGAGACGATTAGGTATGTTGCGGATCATCAGAGTCGTGCACTTTCCAAACGGATAATCCGGAGAATGGGCGAAGTTCCTCCGACGCGGGGCGCAGGGCTTCCTATACAATGCATTGAGACGTAGTCTCGGCGGAAGAACTAGGTGGTTACGAGTCAGAGCCAGCCGAGTAGATATCGTCTGCTTACCGACCTCGGAAGAGCCTTTCACCGGCGGATTTCTGACGCTTTCATCGGAAGAGCATTTCTCCGGTGTTGTGCTCTTGTCGACCTTGACGAGAGAGTAGGTGACCGGTCGCCAGACAATCTGAACGGGCTGGCAAACAACCGTAGGCGGCGGAGGGACGAGGAGTTTGGTTGAGAAGAATTGCGGCGGAGGTGGGATACGACGCAGAGGAATTTCATGAGGAGGAGGAGGGAGAAGTGGAAATTGATGGCGGCGGAGAGGAATGTATACGTCGGCGTTGGGGTTCAATTCCGATGATTGTGTAGCGAACATCTTTGGGGAAGGAAACGCCAAATGGATGAAGAGACTAATTGAGGGGAGGTGGAAGAGCAGTACTGGTAATATGGATTATGGAATGTGGGTTGGGAAATGATTCGCTGTGTGATGCTCCACTGTGGAGTTGTTTAAATTAGAATAATCGGACGATCAGGATCCGATAGATGGTTTTTCATGTAATCCTGCCTCTGCCAGGGGTTAGCCACGTCGATCCTGTCCCCCAACCCTCAACATTATCATTATCGTTTTATCACTGTGACGACCGTGTTGATACTCGTATAATCGTGATGGTTTTAGGTTAATTTTACGAAATTTGAAATATAGAAAGTTGTCCTCGCATAGTACGGATGTCCGAAAATCCATCAAAAAAGGGATAAAAATTCATTAACATACGGATAAAATTTAGGTGGCGGGTATACTGGATGATGAGACGAGTCGGATACGAGTGTGTATCTTAGGACTCATTAATGACCCACCACTTATACCCATCGCCCACACCCATCACTATCACTCCTCAACCATTTTTATATATATTTTAATGATATATAATACCTTGTCACTTTACTTTATTTTCATGTTCCTTGAATTTGAAGAAAATATATTTTTTTGTTATATATAAATATATTATTTCTAAAGAAAACAAGTAAAATATAGCGCGTCAACTCTAGGGTGTATTCATAATTTTTTAAAATTTTTTTTATTACTTTTGGTTTATTCTATGTTTTGGAGGTATGTATGATGTTTCGGATTTATATTTTTTCAACCATTTTAGTAATAGACCTTAAATCAGTTAAATTGTATATTTAATTTTAACTTACACAAATTCAATTTATTTAAATTTTTAGTTGAATATTAAGTTAAAAAAAGGGTTAAATTCCACCGGAAAAAACGTGATCCACCCGTTCATCCGACAGAACGGGTAAGGGAGATAAAAACTAGAGTCAGATAAAAATTTTAGTGACGGAATTAAATCCACCCATCACTCGATTCATTGTAGTCGACGGATGTAATGTTTTGAAGATTAAGTTTAAGTGAGCTTATATGAGCTTATAAAATCTTAAAATAATATATCATATTATGAATTATGTAATTTAGGGATTTAATTTTGAAAAGAAACATTTGATCAATTTTAATATAAAAATTAGTTAGGAAAAGTAAATTTAGGTAATTATTTATGATGTAATGGAATTATTGGATGAGTATTTTGTTAGTCCGTATTAATATTGGGTTTGGCATGATTACGGTAAAGGAAGAGAAAGGGCGAGGGGAGGTAATTAATGATGATAAGTAGCATTGGAAAATGGACAAAACTACAATGAAAATATTGCTGACGATTGGCGGCGCCTCATCTCCTTTTATCTCTTTCGTACATACACAATTTATACATAAACAACTATATAAAACGAAATAATAATAATAATTATTATAATATAAAAACTCAATTATCTTACGGGACTCATGGATGGGCTCAAGATGTGTCGATACAAGTATTTTGTTTTTCTGTATAGCGGTTACTATTTTTTAATTTATAAACTATTTTTTAAGTTACGAACACATACATGAATGGAAGAAATCTGAACACGAACAAATTCGACTCGAAAAAGACCCAAATTAGAAGTATACTTGACGTAAAATAAACCCAAACCCAATCCAAAACAAATCCGTCTAAGCCGTAATTTAAATATTTTCAATAATTTTCTTTTAATTTGAAAATGATTATCTTTAATAAATTTATATATTATGATTATACGAGAAACTGGTCATAAAAACTATATATGGTTGAATTTATGTTATTATTCAAAATTTGGTGTATATTAAAAATTTTCAAAATATCTTTTTTATTAATATAATATAAAATATCAAGACGAAATCTAAAATAATCCCACCCACTTAACTATATGCACGAACATGAAATGTATCGACCTGAGTAAACCTGATTTGCATCGTTCCGAAAGAACCCAATATCTGAGTAAACCTGAATGAACCCGATCGATCAACGTGTTCTGTTTTGACCGGCAACCCCAAAGTTGAGTTGAGTGGATCAGAAAAATGAGGTGACCAAAAAATGGTCCGACTAATCTGAAATGAAATAATCGGATTGACACCTCTAACACGAGGGACGACTTAGGCTAATGAAAACTAAAAAGCAGTAAGAAATATATCCGTATGTTTGTGAGTACGTATGATACCGAGAAGATGGAAGGAAGCAAGAGTAGTGTGTAGCATGCAGAGAGCAGTGAGAATAGACAGTGTTTAAAAACACAAAATCTCAACTCTAAAATGCAGATCAAAGGCTTATCTCTGCACACACACCCCTTTCAATATCCATCTTTGTTTGTTTCAGCTTTTTGTGGCATTAGGGTTTTGTGTTGACCATTGCCGGTTTTAGGTTATAAGTTGCAGAACAGCTTATGTTCTCTCTCTATACCATAATTTATACGAAGATCATTTGGCATTTCTACGTAGTGACTAGAGAACAGCTACAGTGGGCTACCTTTTTCAAATTTAGCGCCATTTTATACAGCATACACAACAATGTCTGCTTCTATTTCATATATCTAAATATATGACTGCATACACTCTTGGAGTTCCGCTTCGCTACAGCTTCTTTTTTTTATTTATTTTTATAAACGGAAAACGGTTAGGTTAGGTTAGGCTATCTTCTCAAGGTAGTTCAACCTAAAACATCCTTGCGGATGAGAAAACGAAGTTCGATATCATCAGAAAAATTGGTGTTGGGAATCGAGATTTTCAAGTAGGTTAATCGGTCAGTAACACAGTTGATTTATCTGAAAACATGTCTAGATTTCGTAAAAAGAAAAAGATTTAATCTGGAGTCGAAAATAATCATCTCGACATTTCATGGACAACTCCAAAAACCTTGGAGTGCCCTAATAACACACAGTTTGTTACCTTTAATTTCAATCTTTTTTAATATTCTCTCTGATTACTACTTGTAAACCTACCTTAAGAGCGTGCATTAGGTATAATGTGAATAATAAGTTATAATAATGGAGTATAAAAACTCAAGTAATAATGAGATTGTATCTGTTGGAATGATTTCGTGAGATTTGGAAGCAAATTTGTGGTGATTTGAGTGAATATGACACATGTCACAATCCTTTTCATTAGGTACCATAGCTCTACTACGTAACCAACTTTATTACCCATACCTCATCATAGCTACGAATCATTACATTTTTTCTTTTTCCTCTTTTTTTTGGTAATTTTATTTTATTTTAGTTTAATTTATTTGTGGGAAGGTCAGTGGTCTTCCCGAAATATTGTGTTCTATTTTAATCGTAATAGTACTATAAATAATTAGATTAAGAGCATTTGTATCTCAGAATTTCTCAATTTTTTTTTTTTTTTATTCATAAAATAATTGGAAGAACCTTTCTCTTTCATCTCCAAATTTATTAAAAATTTCTTACAATCAACAACTTATCAAATCCCTACATTTGGACAAAATAAAATAAAATAAATTAATTGCATCAATTCTTTCTAACAATCTGACATTTATTTTTATTTTTAATCTTTTAACTGATAAAAAAACCCAGATACTGAGATGAAGATATTCTAACATAAAACTTGGTTTTTCCACGTAAATTCTGATTATGAATGTTGTAGAATAGGTACTTATGTATATGATCATCCTAATTACTGTTCTGTATGAAACAAAATAAATCGCTTTGTAACGAAGAAGAAGGAAGATTGTTTGAGCGAGTGTCAGATTTGAACAGAGACAAAGAAAGAAAGGAAAATGTCTTTTCAATTTATTTATTGTTTTATCCGTGATGGTTGATAGAGGATGTTCCCCCTACTCATCATCCAGTCCACACTCCCTGCACTCTTAAAACGTTACTGCGCTACTGTTTTCGGTGAAACCTCACATTTTTCAAATTAAAAACGATAAAAAAAATATATATAAATTATCACCTAAAACAATAACGTAAATTTATTCTACAAAGAATGCTGGAGAATTGGACTAGTTCTAGTAATTTGAAAAAAAATTCCGTAAATTTTATATTTATTAACCCCTATTACAAACTATTGCCAAAATCAAGTTGATATTGATACTTTCTATAACAAATATTTGAATGAGTAAATATTTTGTAACCTTGCTAACTATAACTATAGATTAAAGAATTAACATACGAATTAATTTGTGTGAGTTGTGTTGTGGTACTGTTTTTGTATGATGGGCCGGATGACGTCCGTAACTGGGCCCAACCCAACCCAACCCAACCCAACCCAACCCAAGAGTATGGTACAAATGGGCATTGTTTTGGGCCCAGTAAGTAATGCAAGGCGCTTCAGTTGCATATGAACAGGAAACCGAAGTGAACTCTAGGGAGCCTTACTCTAACGCAAATGTGCAAGCTGAGGTACTCTTGAAAAACATTTGCGGTGTACATAATGATGAGGTCAAATAACAAGATACTACACCTCACTTAAAAGAAGTTGATCAACTTATAATAATCAATAAACTTGCATATAGAACGACAAATAATTTCATATAAAATAAAAAATATATATAACGTCAACAGAGAAAATATTGTAAAATCTGTTGGAATTGTCAAGTCACAAAACATTCGAGAGTGATTTTATGCAGCTATTTTTGAAATATTTTTGAAATGTTTTAACCTCAAAGACACGTGTCAATTTTTAGAACCTCTAAAAGTTGACACTTGTCAAATCGTGTCTTATATTAGTTCAAACATATAATATTAGTTCATGTATTATGTTGACCTTATGTGGAAAAACTTGTAAATATATATGAACTAACAAAACAAAAAATTTGAACGAAACGTACAAAAATTTTAAACAAAAGAAAGTGTCCGTTAGAAGGGAAAAAAATCACGGTTTTATACAACTAGTTCAAATCGAGTGTTTAATTAGTTCAAAACATTTTCTATTATTAGTTCATGCATTATTTTAAACTTATAAAAATATTATAAGAAATGTATGAACCATTAGTACAATATAATTTGAATTATCATATTTTTTTTTTGAGCGAAATATACAAAAAAAAATTGGACGGAAAAAGAGTAAAAAGATATTAACAATTAGAAAAAACAGTTTGAACTAAAAAAAACAAAATATTTGAACTATTTGAACCAACAATTTGAATTAGAACAAAACGTAGTCTTACTACACCTTTTGAAAATTACAAAAATATCACCGTATACGAATCTTTTAAAATAAATTTTCAAAAAGACAAAATTATCGCATAAACTACATATAATTATAAAATGTCACCGCATTAACAAAAAAATTGAAAAAAATTTCAATCCAATCAACGTTGGAAAATGCTCCGTTATACCACACCACAAGCTTTGCTCCATATATGAATCGAATTCTATAAAAAGATGGCATAAATAAGAATGCAAATTGAATTTGATACATCATAAAGCTCAATTTTAATATACGGAATGAATTTAGGCGCCTTAGTTGAAAATTAGGTGAAGCAGCAATATTGGTTGGTAGTATATAATATGGAATAATTATTAATAGTTGATAGGGAAATATGTTAAGAAATGATCCTCATGGGTGGAACCATATGTCGGACCAAATGCCCCATTTCCAGACAACTTTGCACATCTCTTTATTGTGTGTGTTTCTTATGCATATTAAAACAATTTAAACTATCAAATCATATACATTAAGTTTTCCTTTGACTCGACTTACCTTCGTATATCATTTCTTCGGTTAATTGATATTTGTGTTGTTATTTTTATTATACAAATTATGATATAATATATTTCGAGATTTAAAATGATTCCTAAAATATTATTTTTGAGTAAAAAGGGTATAAATATTGAGTTGTTATAATCTGCGAATTATGATATTAAATTTTAAAATAGAATTACTTTTCTTACAATTAATAAGATTGAATAAATTATATCTAATTGGTGAAACTTCTTGTGTAAACAGTTGCAATTGAGGTTGTTTGCAAACTTTAAAAAATAAATGATTAATTTGAAGGCAAGAATATAAAAATAACATATTTAATAAATGTATTGAAAAAAAGTTGATGTTGTTTAAACATGATATATGTGTCATATGTTTTAATGTAGAAAACAAAAAGATAATGAGAAGCTTTTTGATGAATTTTTTCAAGTTAATGAAGTAATAAACAATATTTTATTTTAAAACAAAACATTTTTTTTTTAACTTATATTTTTTAATTTTATCCGTTTGTTGTATAACTTTTACATCAATTTTTTTGTTAATACTGATCATTTTGATGAATCGGTTTAAAATTTTACTTAAAAACTTTAAAGTTTATTATATTTTTGTCAGATAAGTAATTTATAATATGAGCAACGAATGAATCTCTACGCATATGATATTAAAGCCACATACTTGGCAATCAACATGCCTTGGAGGTTCCATTAATTAGGTTTATATGTGTAAGTTCGTCGGCAGGCAAGTGTAATTGAGTGTGAAAAGTAGTTAATTATTTAGTTATGAAACATTGTCTCCTCGGCAACAACCTTTAGCCAACATGTAAACCTTTTTTTTGGTAATGGTAAATTCGAAGACCATCCGGTTCGATCGGCTTTGCCGCTCTACGTCCGGATCGAGTAGAAAGTCGTGGTCCATTGCTGGGGGATACCCTCCCAATATCAATTTTTTCATACATGTCGCAAGGAGAATTCGAACTCGAATCTCCAAGCTAAACACTTAAGGAACCTAGCACCACATCCCACTAGACCAACTGAGTATTGGTCCAACATATAAACCTCGGTTCTACATTGGTGGGTCCTTTAATCCTTCGACTTAGATTACTTTTAATTCCTAAATTTAAGATGTATTGACTTTGACATCTCATTAACCTTTATATGAATCCAATTATTAACTATGAGATATATAACAAAAATATTTCCCCTCTAAATAACATCATATAGTAAATAAAATTTCCATGTAAACCATATAACTTTATAATTTATACAACTAAAAATTACATCATAAATTTCCAAACTTGTGTGGATCCAAAACAACTCTTTATAGTACATTGATAGTAGATATTCACTTAGAATTATCTTCCGTAGATTTTTTCTCTGGAAGAAATATTTTCTTTGAAAATAAAACATCAAATGTGTTGATCCTGTTGAACTTACCAAGAACTTTTAGGTAAGAAAGCATTATCGAAAACCTTAATTTTAATCTTTTGAGTATTACTAATTAAGCTTTGTGACCAGAGATATAACCTAGTCATGATGACCAATAAAGAGTGCATTGTATTTGAGAGTACTTACTTTCATAAATGTACTTCTGAAAGTTTATCGCTTAAACAATGTGTACATTAATTATAGACTTAGAGTACCTGTACAATAGGTTGATCAAACCCGGACCGGCCGTCCAGCTGAAAAAACGGACGGGTATGGACAAAATTGATAACCCGGCCGGGCCGGATCAAGACAACACCAAAATCCTAGTCCGGATTAATATAAAAAATAATTAAATGAATATTTAATTATATTAAATGCTATATAATATTACTGACATTAGTTATATTAACTAATATAGAATACTATGTATATAATTTATTCCATACTCGTTGTTTAGTCAAGGGAAGAGTATGTAATATGATCATTGATAGTGGAAGTTGCAGTAACTTGGTAAGCCTTGATGTGATCTCTGTAAGAGCCGTAGTCTTTCGGACCGAGATCGGACCATAGCCGAGATTGGCTTTAGGCCGAGATCGGCCAGCCGCACCCGCGGGCACATGGTGCCGCCCCTGCGGTCCTGGCTGCCGCCCCTGCGGTTTCCGGCGGCTGCAGCCGGCTTTGTTGACTCCTTTGACCCGTGCTTTACCCTTTACTCTTCTTATTCCTTACCTTAGCTGATCAAGGGTTCCTTCTTCATCTGTTTTCCCAGCTCTCACGCCTTGCTTGCCTCCTTGCTCCCTTGCCCTTCCTTGATCTTGTTCTTGTTCTCTTTTGACTTTGGAAGAGTGTTGAGTGTAACTTGTGTTAGTGGTGGATGGATGATGTATGCTGAGCTTGGAAGCCATCTACTAAGGTGTGTGGTCTTCCCCTGCAACCTAGAACTCCCAAGGTGGTAAAGTGATCTTGCTTCCTCTCTTTCCTTTCCTTGATTCCATCTCTTTAGCTTAGGTTTAGATGCATGTATAGGTGTGTATTGATGTGGGTTTATGTATGTATATACTTGTATGTAACTTTAGATGAGTGAAGACGTGAATTGATCACGTGAAGAGTGAAAGAAGAACCGCGGAATCATCTTCTACACTGTCGTCGCCCTCACGGCCAGAAGCCACCGCCCCGCGGACTTTGTCTCAGCGCCTGCGTCAGAGCCAGCGCCTTGCCTGCGTTGTCAGCGGCCCTTGTCACCACCCCCGCGGCTGAGTGCCGCCGCGCCCGCGGTTGCTTGCGTTCCGCCCCTGCGTCCCCTTTATCACGCAGGTGCGTTTTGTCCCGGTTCTACCTAGAGTTAGGTAGATCCTTTCCTTTCCTAGTATGAGCGTTAGTAGCATGCTAGGTACGAGTATGAGGTTAGAATGAGTTTGAGTATGGTATCGTTTATGCCGGTTACGGCTTTGAGGTTTACGAGTTGGAATATGATCCTTATGGATCCCTTGAGTCTAGATGTGACCCCTGTTATGGATATGAGTGTGATATATGTGTTATAACTTGTTTAAGCTGTGTTGATCTCCAGAGCGGAGCCGTTTGAGTTTGAGTTTGAGTTTGAGACTCTCGAGGTTGAGGTAAGTCCATAGGACTTACTTAGCTGTCATCCTTATATTGGATGTGTGCATGAGTGGTGTGTGTATATGCTTGATAGCCGTGTTATGATATTGTTATTACCGACCTATGGTCTATTGATTGCCCATTGTAGGGCCGTGACAACTTGTCTTTTCATCCCGCTGGGAGTCTGGAGGTTTTCTACGGGCAGACCAGTATGGTTCAGTGGGCCGGCCACCTGTCCACTCCCATAGGGTACATGGGAGGTGGGACCGGATCCCCACTCCAGCTGGTACTATTCCCGAGAGGCGAGAGTTATATTCCTCGTGTCACATACGTTCATATTGAGATATTTATATATATAAGTTGAGTGTTGGACTATGTTTATAAAGATAATAAACTGGGTAAATGCGTGATATCATGATGAGGTGTTTAGTACTTTCTGATGTGTGTTTGTGCTCCTGCATTTTCTTATATATGTGTATGGTTAGCTAACGGTTTTATACCGTGTTGTAGATACTTTGCAGGATAGGAGAACTGCAGAGTGATCCAGAGCGGGCGATCTGCTGAGGGCTCCGTACACTGGGTTGTACTCGTGGGCTACGGGTTATTTTGACCATGTATATACGTTATGTTTTGTTTGTACTCAATAGCGTTGTATAAACCTTTTGATACTTTTATAACAGTTTGATGTTTTGTATTTAATCTATCGGTGCATTGTTGTAAGATTCAGTGAACTTGTTGTCAGGCTAGGGTCAGGATCCATTGTGAAATCCTATCCCAGTAGCACCTCGAGTCCTACGGATTTGGGGTGTTACAATATCTAAATTACATCTTAACACGATTCATCACCCTCGACCCTACAAACTTGGGTGGATGAACGATCGTGGGAGAAACAAGGATAAATTGACAAGCTAATGTTTCCCTAAAGATTGGAGCATATGAGGATACTATATTATGTGATGTTACTCCTTTTCATGCTTGCCATATCTTACTTGGATGTCCTTGACAATATATTAGCGATGCAGATCACGAAGAAAAGACTAATTGTTATTGTTTTACATATTTGGGCAAAAATTTCATACTTAAGCCTATTATCACCAATGCAGAATCGACTATTATTTTGAGAAGAGGAAAAACAAGATCAAAGAGGAGGATACTAAGAAACAATCCCTCTTGATCACCAATACAAGATCGACGAATAGAGGACATGCCATCTTGATCACCAATGCAGAATCGACTATTAGAGATAATGCATCTACTAATGATGTTTCTAATTGTCCTATCTTGAGTTTTGTTTGCAGGGAATTTTTATCCTTCATGTATGATCTAGGAATTGTCAATACTTTCATCGAAAATCTCGGATTTTGACTTTTTCTTGGCAACACATAGCTTATCATTATCCCACTTGGAGTATGGTCATCACCTTTGAGGATCGTATGTGTAAGGCAACATTGATGACGGATTTGTCTCTCCTCACCCCCAACACGGGTATTCATATGGACCATATCACGGAAGTTTTCTCATCTCATCGCTATGAGAAACTGAGATTAATGGACGCTAAATTTTCACCCTCTTTAAATGGAAGATATGTGTTTGCACTTCATATAGGTATATTACAGGATGAGATGCCACCCCAGTTGGAGTCTATTCAAGACACCTCGGATTCCTAGACGAATCCTTTTAGAGAGGGAGGGAATAATGCAGGAGCATCTCGAAGATCAATACCACCTACAAGCAAGAGAAGAAAGCTAAAAACTAAGGAGATGATAAGAGAATAAGAATAAGAGGTAACAAGTGATCATATGGAGAAATAGGAGGAAACACTTGCATGGAACGAAGAGATGGACTCAGATAGATAGATCTTCATTTGCAAATCAACGAATGTATGTATGGAAGCTAGCAAATGGATGCAAGATCACGTGTAGAGGACGAATGAGTAGTTATGCACTACCATGCATGATCACTTAGAAGAGGGGACGAATCCATGTTGGTATTTGGATAGACATGCGTGGAATAGAGAGAGAATGGGCCAAATTTAGTGGCTGGATGATGTTTTAATTAAATCTTATTTTTAGCCCATAATTGACACTTTTTATCGTAGGTTTTGCTTCATATTTTTGGGCCTTTTAATTATATTTTCCAGCCCATGTTTTTAATTAAAATTCTAGCTAGTATGATTTCGATCCAATGCCTATAAGGCATTGAGGACACACATTTTTGGACCCAATTTGATAACATGTTTTATGCTATCTTTGTAGTGTTATTTTCATATGTTTTTCCTTAGTTTTTGCATGGGATAAGGCATTTACATCTTTGCTAGTGGTTAAATACATTATAATTTGTTTACTACCCTTGTGTTATGTGTCTTAGGTGTTTAAGGTCCAAGTTAAAAGGACAAAATCCATCAATGCTAAGGAGCCCTCAAGTCATCATGCAAGCAAGGAAAGAAGCAAGCAACAAGCCTCGGAGCACGGAGCTAAGAAAGTTCAAGAACCAACAAAGAAGATGGAAACCTTACCAAAGGAGAAGCCATGTTCACTGGATCGAGTGACACTTCACTCGACTGAAGAAGAAGTGGTTACTCACAAGAAGAAGAAGGACCCACTCGACTGAAGAAGAACCAACTCTCCCGACAAGAATGGAGTTTTGGCAAGAAGATCAAGTGAAATCCACTCGGGAGAAGAAAAAGTCTCCACTCGATCGATCACTAGATTGTGTCATATGCTTGAGCTAAAACTCCTCAAAATTTCCCTTTTACTTGATGCGAAAAGACTTGATTTTCGAATCTACTCAATCGAGTGAAGTTCAACATGGATCAAGTAAAATGGGGAATCGGACGATGAAGAAAACTCCTAGAATTTCCATTCTACTCGATCGAGTGAGTTGTTCAACGTCGATTGAGTGAAGTTCAACATGGATCGAGTAAAATGGGGAATCGGACGATGAAGAAAACTCCTAGAATTTCCATTCTACTTGATCGAGTGAGCTGTGCAACATCGATTGAGTGAAATGTGAAACTCGGACGAAGGCAAAACCATAAACGCCATCCACTTGCAAAGTTTGTTAGAGATTCCTTTTGCCATTTGGAAGGGGGATCACATGTAATTAGTTAGGCCTATATAAGGAGGCATAGGGTCTTTGAATTAGATATCACACATTTGGTTTTGATCAAGTTACAATTCTCTCACTCTTTTCTCTCTTCTAGATGTGTTCTTGTTAGCTGAAGGTGTTCTCGAAGAAAATCAATCCAGAAGTTAGTTTGATTATATTTCCAATCTCATTTTGCTCATATCTTTGGAGTGGTAAGTCCAATTGACCCGATTCTTTTTCCTACGTCCTCATTTCACTTCTAGTTTCACATCATGGATTTAAATATTTGATTTGAGATGTTTGAATCCTCAATGATCATGAGTGAGTAGTTCTTAAATTAGGGTTTACGGTGAAAACTCCAAATCCAAGCTATGTCCTCTTCAATTGATGTTGTGCCTTAGGAAATAAATGAGTATCAATGCATGTTTAATGAGCATATAGGAGTGATTTAGTCCATTTGACATGTTTAATCCACATTTACTTATAATATGAATGTCGGATGCTAGATCCATGATCTAGATTGTTCCTCTTATGCACATTTTTTAATTTCAAGCATGAGTTTACATATCTTATGACCGAACATTGTGGATGAGACTCACAAGATAATTCAATATATGGTGATGATTGTTAGATGTCAATCATGACAGAGTATGTATACCTAAGGCCGAAAGGATGGCTTGTATGCTTGTATTGTGTTTACCCATGCTAAACTAGATTGATTCATGCTTGCAAATAGAAAACACCATGTGATACTTGTATGTGTTGATTTAGAGCTTATTAGTGACTTATAGTTTCTTCTCAACATTTGTATAGCAAACACCATGTGACATTTGTCGATAGAATGACTCATGCTTTGATTCTCACATGACTAACATGTTACATTTGATTAGTAGCATACTTTTTACTTGAGAAATAAAGTTCTCATCTCCTTACATGGCACACTATCATATTCATTTGGCTAAGTGATGGTTTGGAAGATTTAACCCTAACCCCTTATAGTTTTCTCATACTTGATACTTGTTTTAGTCTTTAGTTGATCATTGTTTCTCACTCGATCCACTTGTTCTCGCTTAGTTCCCCACACGATCGTAGTTGACTTGATCACTCGATCAAAGTGAAAATCCCCTTGCATGCTTTTGATCACTTGATATTTCTTTTATCTTTCATTTTATACATTTGCATTTGATTAGAGACTTACCTAGAGCAAAGTAGGATAACATGGTCTCTTGGGAAACAACCTTGATGTGATACATCATATACTTATATTAGCAGGGCCATCATATGCGGTACTATATGGTCTCTCCAATGTGTTATCTTTTACTACTTGTACCGAAGACACGTCAATTATTAATCAAATTTAGTGGTTGAATATTTGTATGAAGGGAAAAGAAAAACTCTCATCAACTTCCTCATCTCTAACGTCTTATACTCTCTCTCGAGGATCAGATCCAAAAGGTTCGAACCCTAATTCTATATACAAATTGGCCTTAAGTAGGACCCACAAAAATCCCATGAGCTAGATTAGAGTTTTCATCCCGAAAAATAGGAAAAAAAACACGTGTCAATATTTGTTGGTGTAAAAATACGGCATGCAGGGTTAGAATACGGTCTAAGAAAAAAAGACAACTACGGTATGTAAACCGTTTTTCCCTAGCATTCAAACCGTATATACATATTTGTACATAAGCCGTATTTATGCACTAGTGACAATTAACTTATCTTGTTTCTTCTTTTCTTCTTTCTCCACCATGGATCTACCTCGAAATTTCGATCCTCAATCGATACAAATGTCTTCTATGATATTCTCGACCTTAGGGGGGGGGGGGGGAGGGGGGGGGGAGGGGGGGGGGGATTGAAACTCATACTTCGGCGTTTCCATGACATATCCCAAACAAAATGTAATTTATGTTATGCGGGGGATAACTTCACTTGATTGTCACATGCAAAATACATTTGCTTGTCATACTTCGAATGGGACTTTCACGTGCATAAGACTTCCGCTTATAAAACATTGAACGAAGTCTTCAGAGCATGAGTGACTCGACTATTGCATTTTTCCATCAACACCTTTAAACACATAGAAAAGGAATATTCCAAACTCGGCTCTCGCATTTTGCAAGGAACGATCCAAAGACTACCATAACTTTCAAAGATAAACATTCAACATTCACAAAATCATATATCAAAGCAGTCGGGTTCTCTAGACCCTAGAAAATATTGAATTAATCTAGACATGCTTGCATTAAACTCAAAAGCTTTATTAATCGAAGACGGGAAAATCCATTCGATCGGCCGGCTATAGTAACGACGTAGAGAAAACTAGAAAGAAGAATGAAAATAAAGGATGAAAAAACTAAGGCTGAATGCCTTAATTATATGGAGAATATTTAACATAATCCCCTAGGGTTTGCTAAGATCTATTAAAACTACCAAATCATATATTGTAATAAGATAGGATTTGTCCATAATGTATAAATACAAAGCAAATACACCCAAATGGACGGGACAAAATATATCCCAAAGTAAAAAGGGAAAGAAAGATAGACATCAAAACAATGTCCTCGATGAACTCGTCAATTAGCCTTGTGGACCTAGTCGATTGGCCTATTCCAGTGAAACTTTGTGGAATGCTTGCTCTTGACTAGTGGTCATATACAAGTCATGTTCCGGGTGAACGGATTTTAGTCGGTCGGCCAAGTATGATCCCGTCAATCGGCATGCACACTTCCCGATTAATTCTTCATCTTCACTCTCGTATCGCGGGAAGAACCTTAGTGTGTATGAGGTCATTTTGTCACAAATAGTTCCATTTATGCTCCACAATTGTCTAGAATGCCTACAACGACATAAGTTAACCGATAGATTTCCAAAACACAAAAGGGAAGGAAATAAGCCGATAAGCTATGCAATTGTTCTTAAAAGAGTAGGAGAATGGAATAGAATGAAGGTGGAAAATACGCTAGAATGATTATTTATAAAAACAAATAAACTAAAGTATTCATAAAAACAAAAATAAAAATAAAGAAAGACGAAAATAAGTTTCGGTTGATCGATCGATGTGACTGTTGATTGGTCTCAAATACTATACTCAACAAATACAAAACAAAAGCAAAGGGAAAGACAAAATAGAAGGTGGTCAATCGATCTCCAAGGGGTTGGTCGATGACCTTCGTAGTAAAATCTCGTAAATACAATATTAATAAGGTAGAGGGAAAATATAAAGTTTTTCGGGATTCAGAATCTTTAGAATTTGAGAATAACTCGACAAGAACAAGTAACCAACAAATAATAAGATAATATTTTTCTATAATGGATAACTACAAAGAAAACAAGTCCCATTGGACGGGCCAAAATATGGCCCAAAGTAAAAAGGAGAAAAGGGAAAGAAAGATAGACGTCAAAAGAGTCGTCGATCGGCCTGGTCCACTAAAAATTTGTGGAACACTTGCTCTTGACTAGCGGTCAAGTGCGAGACATGTGCTAGGTGAACTGAATTCAGTCGGTCGACCAAGGAGAATCTCATCGATCGGCCGACACACTTCCCGGTTGATTCTTCGTCTTCACTCTTGGAGCCTAGTCATTTCCTTCTCGACCTTTACTTCTTTGACCGCATGGAGACCATTAGGGTGTATGAGGTCATTTGTCACAAATACTTCCATTTACACTCTACAAATGCCTGTAATGACATAAGTTAACCAGTAGATCTCCAAAACACAAAGGGAAGGAAATAAGGTGATAAGCTATGAATCTATGCCTAAAAGAGTAAAATGATGAAATAAAATAAGGGTGAAAAAGACGCTAAAATGAGTGTTGTTAGAAACCAACTAATAAAAATTAAACAAGAACGAGACTCAACAACAAAAGGGCCGGTCGATCAATGTCACATGTCGACCAATCTAAGGCACAAGACTCGAACAAATAATAAAATACAAAAAACACAATTAATTGGGAAGAGAAACACAGACCGGTCGATCGAGTGACAAGGTATTGGTCGATTGACTAGTATGAGAAACTTGTAAAACATTAGTAGTAAGGGAGAGGACTAGTTTGTTGTTGTTTGATTCAGTATCACGGTCTTCGAAAGTAAAACAGAAGGAAGATAGAAACAACATTAATAAAGAAGGTCCAAGATCACCACAATATGCATACATAGATTTCAATTAATAAATCTATGTTAGAATGCAAATCTTGCAATGTGGGGGACAATTCTGCTTGATTTTCACGTAGACAACACTACTTGTTTGTCACACACGGATGAAATCTTCTGGGCACAAGTGACTCGATTCCCACATTTTTTCCATCAACACCTTGAAGCACATATAGTAATGAAAGCTTCCACACTTGTCTCTAGTACTTCACATAGAAAATTCCAAAACCACCATAACTGTCATAGATAAACACTAATTAAAGGTATATTTACATCATTATTAATATTATAGATCATTGTCTTTGTGCTCTGCAAACCCCAAACCAATGATTTAGCAAGACATACCTTAACACAAATTCATAATTTTATTAATTGAAGGGGAAAAGGACCGGTGAATCAACCAAAAGGGGTGGTCGATCGACCGGTGTTGCGGACTTCCACCGTGTAACCAAACCTTTCGAATGAAGACTAGATGAATAATCCTATGGCTGAAAAACCTTAATTGTAGGGAGGATATATAACCTAATCCTCCTAGGGTTTGCTAAAATCCATCTTATAAAGTTCTATCTTAAAAGATTGAATTGTGCAAAATTATGTAACAGATGGATTTCAAATCAAATCTAAATCTACCAAATTGTAAAAGATAGAATTTTCCGAATGGACTTGCTAAAAGACATAAACGTCCAATTGAACAAGCTAAAAAATAGCTTAAAATAAAAGGGATAAAAGATATAAGATTATCGACGAAGAGCGGGCCTATTGTGGGACCAGTCGGTCGATTTATGGGTCCTGGTCGGTTGACCTCCTCGGCTCCTCATAAGATGACAACATTGCGACACTTTAGTAAAAACTGGATTTTCCGTTGTTGTGATTCTAAATAGAAAACCCCCAAGTACTACTTTTGAAGGTAATTCAAAGATTTATAACGTTGTAGTTGACATGAAAGTCCAGATTGGTGATCTTCCATGGATAAATCGATCGACATCACACGCCATAATCGAGTGGTCTTTATTTCATTACTCTCGGATCTCGATTAATTCAGTTTGACCTAGTGGCGGAGCCAAAAAATTCTTGTTGGAGGGGCAAACAAAATCTTTGTATAAGATATTTCACATATTAACTCGCCTATTAATAATATATATTTAGTTTGTTTTGTAAATAAATTGTCAAATAAATTAGATAGTGGTTGGTGAATTATTGTATTTAAAATTATATTGTACTGATTACATTAGATTAACTAAGAGTGAAGTTAATAATAAAACTCACATAATCTCCATCTAAATATATGTATATTTTTAAGAAATAAAGATACAACTTATTTTGAATATTAATTTTAAAGTTGTCTTTTATGAATAATTTGTCAAATAAAACTAGATGATGGTTGATAAGCTAGTATATTAAAAATTATAGTGAGTTAATTTTATTAATTAAGAGTTAATATAAAAATAATGATAACAAAAATTACTCTTTTTCCGGCTCCCAAGACTTAAAATCTGGCACTTCAAGTTCCTCCTTCCCTCCATCAACCAGATGAGCTAGTAGATCAATATGAATAATTTCAGCCTAAGGAGTAATAATCTCGCTAGAAGCAAGGGCACAGTCCCTTCTCTTATCCCATTGAATCCGCCATTGGTTTGACCATGACTTCCTTGATCGAATGTTGATCTTTAGTGTGTAACAAGCATTCTTCCGAGATTAACTCCATTTTATCTCTACAAAAGGACTTGAATGCTTGTATTATCAATAAAGCACGAGTAGATCTCCAAAACACAAAAGGAAGCAAATCTACCGATATACAATAAAATTTTGCGCTAAATGCTCAAATAAGGGATAAAATTGATGGTGAAAAAAGACGCTAAAACAAGATCTATCAATGATAATCCAACATGTATCACTCAAATAGCTACAATATTCATGTGTTTATGACCACTGCTTTTGCAAATGATATTGTTTCGTTGATATCTCGCGATCGATATGGAAGTTAGTTGGTTATACATTTTATGGGCCCAAGCTACAAGCATCCATGTATGGATATGAATATTCTTTGTCTACACATCTCTTTAATATCCTCTCTTCATTATATCAACTTTTTGTTGTAATCAAAATAATGTATGGTCTTGGTGTAAGGGCCACCCTTCAACCATTTACCATGTGACTTGTCTCAACCATGAAACGTAACAATTTTGGACTCTCTTCAACTTATCTCTTGACTATGTTGCATCTAATTTTAAAAAGAGAATAATTTGTTGTCTAATTGGGACTAAACTATGCTTGTGAGGAAATGTGTGAAATTTGGCTAAGTGTAGAAAAAGGTGTTCTTGAGGCAACATGGAATAGTAGGTCTTATGACTAGATGTTTGTGGATTTTGATCATTCTAGATAAGAGCAGACATGGAATAGTAGGTTTCGGAATTTTCTTGAAATTTTTGGTATTTAGTAGAAGGTATATATCCTATGCCAAAGTAGGGAACTTGACTTGTTTCCTTAAGAAGCTTCCTTAGGATTTTGGCTTAAGTTGTAAGTTCGGGTAAGCTCTCAAACCCGTCATGGGTATTTTAGTTTTTAATATGTTGATGGGCTATAGCGAGAACTTATAATCTCTTTAGACCCTTTTCGAATTTTTTAGAAAAGTTAGAGGCATTTTGTAATTTCCTTAAAAGTTAGTGTTTCTTATTCTTTCTTTACAAAAACATCTTTGATAGTCTAGGAGCCTTCTAGAAGTTGCCTAGATGATAGAATATGTTGTTAAGACGTTTTTCCGTTTGATCGGGTCTTTGATATTGTTCGCACGTGTAGACAATAACGGCTAATGGCTTGTCAATCTATTCAGGTAAGTCTTACGGACTTGCTTAACTAGCTTTTCTTGTATTAGTGTGTGTTACTATAGTGGTGCTTGTTGGGTTCTTTATATTTATAACTTGAGTAGGATGACGGTACCATATGATTAGACCCAAGTGTATGATTAACGGGTCGTGGCATCAGTGCCCAACGCTGTCACGTTACAAGGAGGCTCTCTGCGACCAGACCACATTGGTATACGGTGAGATGCATGAGATCCATTCCGGTTGGTAAACGGGGACCGAAGTGAAGGTCGGGAGACAATCGTGTCACACAATTAGTTGAACAATTAGAACTGAATCACCTAAATGAAGATAATAATACGGTTTGAGTGTGAGCATGTTGTTTTGTTTAAATTCCGCATTATGTGTGATTTGCACTATAGAATACTATTAGATGCTTAGAATTGTTAGCTAACAGTTCCCACCGTCATGCTGTTAGATTTCTTGTAGGGTAAGAAAGTTGTAGAGTGATTCAAAGAGGTTGGTCGGGTGGGTCCACGTACTCATATAGTTTGGGTGGTCTTTCTTTTGTTGCATTCATATATTAGGCCTTTTGTTTCAGGATGTTCGTAGTTGTCGCGTACAAGACAGCCTCATGATACATTCACGACATTATTTTTGTACTGCATTTTTTCATTTGTTGTAATTACATTTGTGTTTTGTTGTAAGATCTAATTAAATTGTTGTCAAGCTAGGGGTCGGACCCATTGTGAGGTCCTAGCTCATGACATCCCAAATTTCTAGAATTTGAGGTGTTACATGGGTTTTGTCAAATCATCTGCAAACAAAACCATTTCAAAATATCATTTTTCGGTACTTGTTCATCATTGTCAGTGTTGTGTTGAACATAAGAAAGTATAGAAATTCAACAAATAAATTTATGGATGTTTATCCAAGATTGAATACGTTCACTTTAAAAATAGCTATTGAGGAGGTTTGGATTACATATTAACCAAATTATCTGGTCTAGGGATGACCTCTTCCCCTTAGGAATTCCTCGACCCCTTACTGAATATGTAAAGTGTGACATTTAAGGCATATCATAATTATCCAGACCAGATCATTTCGGTCAACGGTTCAGTTTACAATCCACCATTCCAAATCAGATTGTAATAAACGTTCTGTTATAGACCGTATGGGCAACCCATAAGCAAGATCAATCACATCATGTTCAAAGAAGACATGGTTCTTGTTGATAAAGGGTCAGTTGTGGAATCCAATCGGAAGTTTTGGGTCACATGAATTCCATAAGGGTCAGTTTTTGGGTCACATGAATTCCATGATGGGGCTCTCAACATCGTTAGTCAAAAGACATTGCTTAGACTTGTCTGTCGATCTCTAAAGATATTAGCATCGACTTTACGGCATGTTTTAACAAGTCAATGTAAAATTGTTTTCGGATTGGAACCCTAATAACCTTATAGGTTAGATTTAACTTGTTGCCTTAGGCACAACACCCCACATTATTGGTACTATTCTTGAACATGGCAAAAGGCAATATAAGGTCGGAGAAGTTGCAAAGCAAGCACATGACAGTTGAGCAATGAACTGACCACATCCAACCCAAACCCTAATCTGTTTTTTTTCAGCAGTATGCCACGAAAAGCTTCAACCTTACAATCTATAGATACTGTACATCCCTTTTTATTCCCAAATTTACCCTAATTTATACTCTTTTAAAATTACCACAAAATTTCCAAAGAATTTTAGAAGGTTAAACAAATTGTGATTCTCCTTGCTCATATACAAAGTGACATTCTCTGTTAAAACCCACTGGCTGATGTGCAAAATTCAGCCACCGCTAGCTCTGCCACCACTTCAAGTGGCCCAAATTCTTCCCACATGGATCTCCAAGTGTGTTCTATTTTTGTAAGCTAACCACCAAACATATTTCCCTTTTGATGGCCACTGATCCTTTGAAGCTCTGGACCCAGATTGGGAAAGAGAGGGTCCCCAGATTTAATTGGGGATTCCCCTCCAAGATTTCTATTCATTGCATTCCAATTCTCTTCTTTACCGATCTTCTACGAAAATCCTTCCTACAAAATCTTGGAATCTCCTCGAATAGAGTTTGGGATCCACAGCTGATATTGAGGTAGGATCAGCTTGCAGAGACTTGTAAGCGTGTTCTAGCTTCTTGCTGATGTCATAGTCTTGCAATATGTCAATGATCCCTAAGTATAGTATTACCTCATAGACCTCGCCACTGCTTGAAGGAATCAGGTTCCCGAATCCACCGGGTATGTATTGGTCAAAATCGCTCCTCCTGGCCACTCGCTCTACTCTAGCAGGCATGTTTGCCCCGAGTCTGATCAATGGCTTCCTGATACAAAGAACTATGGTCTCTTAGTTTTGGAAAAGACTGTATTATGCATAAATTTACACATGATTCAAGCATGACCCACAAAAATAATAGTGCCTTAATAGTATCCCCACAATATTAACACATACAACTCACACCACTTTCAATTATGAAGTATCCATCTCACCAAACAAAGTCAAATTGAACGGATGAGATCAATCCACAAGTGTGCGTATGCAATGGATGAAAATTGGCTAAAGCAAGTAAACACATAAAAAAAGGGGAAGAAGGTAAAAAAAAAAAATCATCTTTCAAAGCGAACATAAAAATTGAGTAGAATCTTAAGATTGCTAAGGAAAGAAAAGAGTCAACTAACATAAGACCATGTACTTGAGCCTAAAACTCAGTCTCTACTTGATTATTTTTTGGTTGAAAAGGTTTTTTGTTGTTTAGTTTTGAAATGTTCCAAAACATCAAACTGAAGTTGAAAGGAAGAAAAAGACGCACCGGCCAGCCAGCACACGATCCAAATCCTGCAGCTCAGCCTCGAGAAAGCGACATCCACGCATGAATTTCTCATTTTGGTAGGAATCTCTTTTGCCTGAAGAAAAGAAAAACAAAGGACATATGAGTCCATGTTCATATTGAACCACACATCTGTTTCCAGTCCATGTGACTGGAAAAACTAGATAATGACATTGATTAGTACCAGTTCGTAAAAGGAATGGTGACAAGCCCATTTTTTCTGCTCTGTTGTTATCGCGGAAGTGAATTCCAACAAGCAAGCTGTAATCCATTATTCTCTCTGCTTCCAAGAATTCGCAATCCCTTTCAATTTGCCTAACGGAATATCGTTCACGAGTTTAATAAACAAATCTTATCATGATACAAACCGAAAGAAATGAAAAAAGGCTTGGTAGTTTTGCTTACTTGATCAGTTCTTGGTACCAACTTTTTTGTAGGCGGAATGCTAAGTTAAGATCAAGGTCCTTGAGAGTGGTAGATTCATCTATCTCAACCTCAGGCTTCTCAGTTCGTCTTCCATGGCGAGACCCTTTCAGGTCAAACCGTTTATGGATACGGTACTCCGAACAAAATAAGTTGCCCATGATGATGAATCGAGTCTGGTTCATAAGTTAAGGAAATTAAAATTAACCTTCTGACTTGCAGTTTAGTGATTAAAAAAACAATTGTTACATCAAATTCAACGGTTTTATTAAGCTGAAATCGAACCTTTGGGCCGCCAACTGGCTTCACACAATGCAAACCATAGAACTTTGTAACGAGAGAATTCTCATAGCGGGAAACATGCTGGTAATAACTCGGCAGCATCTTAATAAGAACCTAAAGCCATATGCATCATCATAATTAGTGAAATGTCAATCTCTTCCTGAATTGAACTTTTAAAATTCATTCAGGACCTCACATGCAAGTGAGAATTAAATGAATGAATAGTTCCACTGCAAATAATTTATGAATAACTAATATTATATGATCAAATATTCACAAGTCAAAGAAATGGTAAACCAACCTTGACTTCAGATTTCTTCACTGTCTTTATCATGAATCTGTCATCCTGAGTAAGGTAAAAGGAACTTCCACTCTTGCCTGGAGAAGATAGCTCCCTAAGAGCATCATTTCCACATATGGCTAGCATATAATCTGCAGGATCTACTTGAAAAAGCTCTCTCAAATGCCTGAAGAACAAAATATTTCGGGTACTATGATCAGCCAAGTTACTTGAATAGAACTTCCAGTGTGAAATCCTATCCAACAAAGTTTTGTTTAATAGTAAAGCATCAAGTCTTCTGACTTACCCTTACCATTCAAACTTAAGTTTATCTTTCTAGCTATTCAAAGAATCTTATCTAAGGAATAATCGCTACCAGATTAACAGTAGGTGTCACTTTCAAAATCAGAATTAGGGTTTAAAACCGTATAAGCAACGACAGGCTTAAAGGAAGAGTTTTCGGAGAAACACAACCGGTAAAGCAATTCAGAAGACAATAATACCTGAACACAACAGGGCAATAATCTTTCCACCAAAAATCAGAAGACTGGTGAGTGGGAGTAAGCTTTGATCCGTCAGGGGGAAACCTTGTCCAGAACTTCTCCTTTGGATCAAAATCCTTGGGTTTAAGATCTCTCTTTATTGAAGCATGCTTCCCAATTGAATATCTATAACAAGCACACAAAAGAACATATCAAGTACTGAAAACTTGAAACATGAATCAAACAGTAATAAGAAAAGCAGCAGAAACACTTACCTAATACCCAATTGAAGATTAAGCATCAAATCATAGTTCTTATGCCCTTTGGAGATAGTCTGGCCAGGCTTCTTCCCTTCCTTAATGAAACAAGGAGGGTTCTTCCTCAACTGCTTATTATCAGTATAGATCATAGAAGCCTCAACACTATCAATAATCTCACATGTTATATCCCCAGCTTCACCATCACTATCCCATATACAAATCCTAGGCAGAACCCTTTCTCCACAACCTTCAATAGAAACCTTCTTTTTGGGATTCGCCGTTGCCAAGACCAAATCCTTCCAATCAGAACCCCAATTAGCAATATAAACACCACCATCAGCTCCCCAACTGAAATCCCCATTCCCTTTAGGAACCCCATTCTCCCAATTCCCTTCCAATCGATTTCCATTAGCCCAAATCAAAACCCCTTTACCCGAAATCAAACCGTTTTTCCAATCTCCCAAATACTCATTCCCATTCTTCCAAACATACCTGCCATGTCCATCCTGAGAATTCCGCTTCCAATTTCCTTCATAGATATCCCCATTAGCATACCTCTTCTCTCCATAGCCATGCTTCTTATCAGCGACCCAGCAACCCTTGTAAGTATCTCCATCCGAGCCGGTAAAAGTGCCGGATCCCTCCATACGACCCGACTTGAACTCGCCCTCGTAGGTCGCGCCTGAAGGCCACGAGAACCTCCCTTTCCCATTTGCTTTACCTTTCTTCCATCCGCCTTCGTACATACACCCATCAGCCCACAAATACTTGCCGGATCCATGGGGGACGTTCCCGAGAAAAGTACCAGTGTAGAGATCTCCGTTTGGGAGCCGTTTTTCAACGGTGGAGGAGGTCGCCGGTGTTACCCTTCTAGTGGTTGCCTGCGAACGGCTCCGAATAAGCTTAATTGCATCCTTTGGTGATTCTTCCCCTTCCGCCATGGATTCGTAAAAGGGAGAATCTTGAATCTGGGATCTGAGCAGGTAGAAAACGGGAGTTGTGGGAATAAATTGGATGTGGTACAGAGGAGTAGGATCGGGCAGATCTATAAGCCTAATCTAAGGCATTTTTAAACCGGCGGGTAAAGAGGAAGAGGGTGACGTCAGTGATACATACCCTTTCAAAATCAGAGCTTTTGTTTAGAGCTGAAATCTGTTGGATAGGATTAGGAAGATGACGAAGGAAGTAGTAGAAAGTAGCTGGTTCGGAAGCGATGAGCGAGAGATCCTACAATGAACAGTTGCCCAGGGGAGAAGAATGGGATTTGGGGCAAAGAAAGAGAGAAAGAAGGAGATGAACCGAATAAAATAATCCAAAATGGATTTATTTATCTTTATTATGATTTGGAATTAAAATTTTGATTTGTTTGAGGGGTAGGGTAGGAGCCGGCATTGGTCTTCCCGAGAGAGCTTTATGGCCAAGTTTATTTTAATGGCTTGTTTGGATTGCAACAAGCAAGATAAATATTTAATTATTATTTATCTTCAATCCGAAATAGAAAATTTAAATTAATGTCAATTTTTGTGCGTCGCCCGACAAAAGGCTTGAGATGAAAATAATGGAAGTATGATCCAATACGTTATTTATTTTGCAAACGAGGAATCGAGGGTCGAGTGCCTGTATTGTTGGCATGATTTGGCGCTGCAACAATTTTCAAGACTCACGGAAACTGGGTGACCTTGTTCGTAGGTGAAACATTATTGGATCCATTTCACTGTCTAGAATCTTATATGATGTTTAGCGGGTAAATCAAATCGTGTTTTTAATTTTAAATGCAAAATGATTAATTTATTTTTATTAAAGTTTTACGATTACTGTATAGAATCTTATATTAATGTTTGGCTGGTAAATCAACTCGAGTTTTCCTTGTCCGAAAGGCTGTTCCAACTTCCATGACGGTTAACTTGGATGTTAATTTTCTTGTTCATTCACCTCTTTATAAAATAAAATAAAAAGTAGTTTTTTTTAATTTTCATGTAAAATGATTGATTTATTTATATGAAAGTTTTACGATTAAAAGAATTGATATTATATTCTTTTCAATATACATATATTTGATACAAAAGATATTCTCTTATAAATTTTGTTTCAAGTGTTATTTTTTCGTGTTTTTCATTTTAAAATATACAAATTAAAAATTAATAAAAATTACTTATATAAACATAAATATCTTATTTTTATTTTTATTCTTATCACAATCTTCAACATATTTTTACTAATTATTTTTTTTAAAAATTTTTACTTTTATTTATAATATGATTAGATAATTCCTTATTTTAGCATGTAAATATATAGTTTTTATGTTAATTAGAAAATAATTAATAAATTAATAATTGTATAAATTATTGTAATTTAAAATATTACACTTTTTTAAAGATAATATTTAAAATTACTAAAATAATCTTTTTAATGTTTTTAATTTTAAATTTTACATTTTATTTTCTTATAAAAAAAACTTATTTCACTTTACTATGTTTACCATCTTCATGGTATATACTATTATATTATTTGTACACTTTTGTTTTATATAAAACACAAAAAGTTAGGATATTCACTATTTTTTAGATTAGTCTTTTTATATTTAAACTAAAACTATAGTTAATTTAATGATAAAATTTTAACTTCTCTTTAAATTAATTAAATCTTTATAATACGTTATTTTTTATTTAAATTTTAAAAAATTATTACCATTAAAATTTTAAAATTATATCCGTACACCTTGACACGTAAACTATACTAACCCACATTAATTTGGAAATTTATTACGCCGTTGCTTTTTCAGAAAAAAAAATTAAAAAAATCATCATTAGCGTGGGAAGAGTTCTTTGCTAATTGGTAAATACAAAATAGGGTAAATCAACGGTCCTCTTTAAAATAATGATTAATGAGTATGGTTGAAATATGAAAATAAAGTCAAAAATACTTATTTTCATACAAAGTTTCCAAAATTGAAATGATAAATTAATTGCTCACGGAAAGAGTATCGTTATAGAGATTTCTATTTTATGCAAATATTGTTTGTAATTATTCTTGTGTCCTAAAATTCAATCCATGTAGCCATGTGTAAAACGCGTTAATTTTCTAGGGTTAATATTGATTAGTAACTTACATTATATAAACTCCTCTAAACCCTAATATACATGAGGCTAATTAGGAAAAACATATTTAATGAAATAAAATATTTATTAATATATATAAATATTGATAATCCCAATTGGAGTATAAAGATGATTAATGTTCAACTTGTAAGGGAAATATAAAATTGATGATAATACGATATCTTAGTCATGGGAGATCTCAATGATATATGTAGTGATCAGCTCAATAACAAAGAGAAAATCAATATCTATGTATTTTGAACGATCATCAGGCAAGGTCAAAAAGAAACCTAATAAGACCCCAAAGATCAACATGTACTAAATCAAACAAATCATTTTCTTTATTATTGCTAAAAGGAAACGTCAAACGACTCTTTTTTGTAGCTAAATGAAAGAAACAAGGTTGACTACTTAACATCATAAAAACTAGAAATCGATCGATGAGATGAATGTTTGATGAAAGGTGAAAAGTGAGTTTTGGATCTCACAAGTAATTACAAGAAACAATCGTAGTAAAGGGTTATATGATGGAACACAAGAAAAAAAAGTACTCATCTGACAAAGGATACGGATCGATCATTAGAAAGGGTGAAGTCGGTCGATAGAGACAAAAAGTTGTATGATCGTATAGAGTAATTAAAAAAAAGTTGTGTAATTGTAGAAAACAATGAAAAGTCATCCAATCGATGGTCACAAGTCGGTCGTCTGATATGACAAGTGACAATCCGTATCCGTAAGGGGAAATAGAGTTTGTATCAAATAATCCAATACCAAGAAAATTGGGAGTAACATAAACTATAATCCAACAATGATAAAACCGTTCTACAATCCCAGTGTAATTCAATTCTCAATTGATCCCTTGATCCGTCCCTCAATTACATATATTGATACGGTGAAGGATTTGTGAGAATCTCTCCGCCAATATTTATCATTTGATTATGATCCTCGTATTCACCAACTTCCTACCAATATAACCTGTTGCAAAGTGAACAATCAAACTGTCGTGGCAACAATACCTTTGTGAAGAATTGGGAACAAATGTCACAATATTGACGTGTAAGTTTGGATGTGTAATTGCAACTTGAATAAGAAATTATAAGAGAAACGAGATCAAGCACAAGTTCATCGATTCTTGATAGTTTGGATTTAGCCACATATGAATTTTTATGGTCTAGCATATTTTGCTCAAGATTTATTACCGTATTTTAGTCGTGTTTACTCTCTTGTTGTACAAAAAGAGGAACATCAAAAGACCATTGTGTTTGCGTCCACAACTTGCTCTAGTTTTATTGCTTTTGTTGCAAACTGAGGCGCATCCTTTGTCAAATAATTTGTCTGGTGGACTACTAGGACCAACTCTGATGGGTCTAAACCGATGTGTAACTACCGTACATGATAAACTAGGGCAGATATGAGTACATGTTTCAAGTTAATTAGATTCTTCAAGTGGTGAAGCGATCTTCATCAATATTATCCCAATGTCATGCTCAATCATGACATTGATATTGTGGAGGCACCATTTCTTGCATCTCTTAGTGTTGGGAAAATTTGTTCAACTAATGGGACGGTCAATGTTATTGTTGGAACCTCACCAAATCATGTTGATGATGTAACATTTCGAAAAATTGTCATCCTGCATTGTTTGAATGGGATTTGTGATTAACTTATTAGGATGAGTTGCTACCCATGCCAACAAAAATTATTCTTTTCCAATGGTAGAGTGAGGACAAATAACACTGGAGTTAAGTGTGCTCGTGCAGGAGCAATTTCGGTATGGGTGGTCTCTTGGAAAGTTTATGCGCGTGCATGGTTGGCATGGTAAGACCCTGAGTCTTACATATGGTATGAGAGCTAACCCTAAGTTACGAGTGTGCTTGCCTTAGTAGGCGGTCGCTCGGCTCGGTGGACGGTTTTTGGCCTGACGTGGACGTCAGGAGTTTAAGTGGGGGAGATTGTAACATCCCGGAAAATTGTCATCCTTCATCGTTTGAATTGGGATTTCTGATTAACTAATAAGGATGAGTTACTACCCATGTCAACAAGAATTCTTATTTTCCAGTGGTAGAGTGATGACAAATAACTATGGAGTTAAGCGTGTTCGTGCATGCGGGAGCAATTTCGAGATTGGTGACCCCCTATGAAGTTTTTGCGCGTGCATGGTTAACAGGGGGACATCGTCCTTAAGACCTCGGGTCTTACGGATGAAACCACCTACATAATCAACAATCGGACAATAATGAATCCCGTCTTGTTTAGTTTTTACGGGCCTTCCATGATGGAAATGTTAAAACATTCCATGTCTTTGATCCTTCCAATGATCAATTGATGGGTAAGGATAGTAATTGATGATATTTTAATATGGGTTCTTCATATCATATAATGTATAAAAAAGAGTTTATATTTTATTTATTTCTTTGATGCCATTTCCGTTACCCGATGGCTCGGTGCCGATGGTTGATCACTTTGGAACAATTGTTTTAGGCCCTCTATGATTATTTCAAATGTCTTATTTGTGCTTGCATTTATTTGTAATTCGATATATTTTTCGAGTTTACTTAGTGAATGAGTAATATCATGAAATTAATTGATATACTATCAATTCTACTCGTAGTTGAACGCATCATCTTGGATAATACAATTGCTCGAAACGTGGGACATATCGGCCGATTAAAGATTCTTCATCGAGCAGTATTCATATCTTCACTCTCGCATCTGGATTATTTCAGTCTTGACCTCAACTAGGAATGTGAAAAATTGACCCGGACTGAAAACCCATACTAGGTTTTTACACTCTAGTTCATAATATTATGAATTTCCTGTCCCGGTCCGGTCCTAGTCCATAACATGAAAAAAGATAGTGGATAATGTCAATGGGTCGGATATGGGGTGGAGATCACCCTATTCATCCTCATCCCCGTTTAGTATAATGTCCCCCATCCCCATCTTCATACCCGTTCGAGTATTAAAAATTGTCCTCATCCCCATCCCCGTCGGATATTCAACCCCATCAGGGAATCCAGTCCCCGTTTAATTTTCACCATTTACATTTTGATGGTTTTCCCCGTAAAACTCTCTGTCCCCATCCCGTCCCGTTTAATTTGTAGGAGTTTGATAAAAACATTAACTCATATAATAAATGTGGAATTAGGCTATAAAATACAAAATTGTTACTTTGTTTAACTATATAAATAAAAAAACACAAGAAATAAAAAGAAGAGAATTCCATTTTTTTATAAAAAAATATACAAATTTGTTAAAATAAAGGTATACTATGTATATATATTAGATTTTGTTCGTTCAAGTATGATCAAGATCATAGTACGAACTAGTGTAAACTAAAATAATTATATCTTAATAACATTTATGTTACGATCTAAGATAAAGTGATATATTATTATATCATTTTAATATTACGGTTTAGGGTTTATGTTGCACCACCAAAACAAGTATATGAGACTAATACACACGTAAAAAAACACAACATGTAGTTTGTCATGTATTTGATCATCGTGAATCGTGATTTGACATATGACATATTTATAAACTTCACTAGGGTGTTATCCTTATATGATCAAAAACTAAATTAATATAGGTTAGTATTAACATGTACATAATTTACGCATATAATATACATACTAATTGAAATGTTATCCTCATATGTTTCAAATTATATTTTGTGTAAGTAGGAACGAGTATGATACTCTTAATTCTTAAAGTAAAAAAGTGTATATAGTTTACTAACCTTTACTTCATGATCACAAAATGTCAATTTATATTATATTAATATACATTTTTAATTGAAATTGTTGACGTGACTTAGTTGGTTGTTTAACGCATCACCTTATCCAATTTGCCAAAGTATAGGTATATTGTGTTTATATTAAGTTATGTTCTTACAAGTGGACCGAGACTCGTAGTACAAACTAGTGTAAACTAAAACTAATTATACTTTACTAACATTTAGATTACGATCTCAAGATACAATGTTATATTATTTTATCATTTTAATTTCACGGTTTAGGGTTTAAGTTGCACATCAAAACACGTATTTGAGAGAATAAGACACATAAAAAAAACACAACATGTAGTAAGTAGTGCATTTGATCATCGTGATTTGACATTTAGAACGTATTTAAAATCTTCGCAAGGGTGTTATCCTCATATGATCGAAAACCAAATTAATATCGGTTAGCATTAGCGTAATTTACACGTATAATTATCAAATAAATAATTAAACTTAAAATATATTTTGTGTAATTATGATACTACAAAGTCTAATATAAATACGATTTGTTTATTTATATATCTCCGATGAGATCCTCATCGGGTTTCCCAACGGGGATTCTCATATGATCGAAAACCAAATTAATATCGGTTAGCATTAGCGTAATTTACACGTATAATTATCAAATAAATAATTAAACTTAAAATATATATTTTGTGTAATTATGATACTATAATGAAAGTCTGATATAAATACAATTTGTTTATTTATATATCTCCGATGAGATCCTCATCGGGTTCCCCAACGGGGATTCTCATCGGGTTCCCCAACGGGGATCTCATCGAGTTCTCGGCGTGTTCGGGTACGGATCGGGGAGCGGGGTGAATACCCCTATCTTCATCCCCGTCCCCATCCCCAGGCGGGTAATCAAAATTCCCCATCCCCGTCCCCATGACGATAATACCCATGAATTTCGGAGAATCCCCGCCCCATTTACACCCCTAAGTGGATTGAGTTCGGACCAGAATTTTTGTTTTAATTTTAACCTTTTTTATAGAGTGGTTGGGTAATCAGATATCAAAAGTGAAACTTAGAAACTGAAACCTAGGGTTTTTTCTCACGAGTTTTGAATTGGTGATACTTGTATGTTGCGTCCCGCCTCTCTCGAACCTTGACCTCACCGGAGACAACTCTTGAACTTTGATTGCGTTTGGTGCTCTTGAGCCGATTTCTAGCGCGTTATAAGTCCAACCTCCTGTCCTCACTCCTCTTTGTCCCGTCCGTCTTGAGTTATTGAGTTTCTCTTCTAGAGTTCGAGAGCACAATAGTATAGGCGTGTATTGATTTATTGATGTTGTTATTGTTGGATATTTGTATTAATTTATTGATTAAGTAAATATTAATGATTTATTGACATTGTTATTGTTGTATATTTGTATTGATTTAATGATTACGTAAGTGCTAATGTTGATTAATTGATGTTGTTCTTGTTGTATATTTGTACTTGTGAGCACCTTCTTTTAAATTAGTGCAACGGTCCGGTCCTGGTTCGATCTTGTCAAATCCAGTCAAATTTAATGGGAAATCAAATACTTTTCTCGATATTTTATGGTATAGAGAGCACGATTTGCATGATGATTTTATGATGTTTATGGTTATCTTTATCCTTGGATTATATGTTTTAATTACTATGCTATGATAGTCCGACGGTCGTCCATTACAAGATGCAAGGGTTGCGCAATGATGATTTTTTTGTCTATTTGTTTTCCAGGGTGTTTGTTTGCAAGATATGAGAGTTGCGCGCATCAATTAATACCTTAACTTCATAAAGGAAGTGAGAGTTGAGTAGGAGTGTTTCCTTCTTAGCATGATTACAAAATATATATTATTCTCCCTTAACCCTTGTCGATCTCCTCTAGGGACTCAACCGATCGTTTCTCTTATGTCAACCGACTTTTGTCTTGTTGATCGATCCTATGTATTTTTACCATTTACTACGACGGGTCTTGTATTTATCTACGAGATATGATGTTCAAGTTTCAACCTTCATCAAATTGGCGTCGATGTTGGGGAGTTTGATTGTTCAGTTTATTTCATTAATTGTGTAACCCCCTATCTATTTGATTAGTTTCTTTTTATCTTTGATTCTAGGACTTGAGACTTTACAAGTTGATTAACCCCTCCACAACCTCTCTAAGAAAATGGAAGAGAGTAGATCCAAAAATGACCTAAAAGAAACGCGTTAAGGGAGAAAATGTTAATCCACTTTGTGAATAGCTTTTTACTTTTATCTTATTTGATACATGGAGGACAACGCATGATTGAAGTATGGGGTAGTCGACATTTTGGATTTTGCAGTCATTTTAAAATTTTAGATCCCTTCCTCTCGTCTTTTTTAGAAATAGTTCTCGCTTTGATTTAGCCTCGGTCGGTTGACTTGCCCATACCAGTTGGCTAATCGAGTACAAAACATCCTTGCATGCACGTTTTGTTTTATGATTTTCACCTTTCTCTCCTATCGAGCATAGATCGGCCGACCGACTTCCACTTGTCAACATGCATATTCTGTATTCAAATGTAATTTTATTCCAAGAAATTCAAATACTACTCCATGACTTTGTACTTGCTAACGATGCTTTAGATATTGTTTTCGATCTTGTTTATTCCATTGAGTTGTATGTATTACGATGAATATTTGAATTCTATGACATGACCCAATGAAGATTATTAGATTTTCGACACTATTTACATGTGTCTTACTTCTTTCATGAGTGTTATGCACTATGCTTTCGATTCCTTATAACTTACTATAGACCCTCTTTTGAGATTGCATGCTTGTTCTTGCTTTTAGAGATACGAACATGATTAAGTCATGCCTTTGTAAAGCCTATTGTTCCCTTCCTACGTTCTATTATTGTTTCCATATTTTTAGGCTCTTTTGGTTTGATTGACCTTTATTTTATAATTACTAAAACATCAATATAGAATATATGGTCAAAATCTTGGAGTTGTACACCGATCATCGGTTGGTATGTTATGGTCATCCAATCATTCCTTTGGCTCGAGCGATTTTCGTTTCTTCACTCTTATATATTAACCAACTTAGTCTTGAGATTGACTTCTTCTTTTTTATCGCAGGAGAACATTAGTGTATTGTTAACGTCCTTTCACTGATAGATCTATTTTAGCTCTTGGAATGCATATAATGCTTGTAATATCATAAAGGCACAAGTAGATCTCCAAAACACAAAAGGGAAGAAAATGTACCACAATGTAATGCAAATCTACACCATATGTTCAAGAGATAGATACTAATGAGGGTGTAAAAAACATTAAAATGGATGTTATCATATATCAAGGTGAAAATCCAGAACATCTCGCAACCTCTCCGGAATTGATTTTCATATAAGCAATAAGGAAAAGAATCAAGAGCATGTCACCAAAGCTAGAAGTGTTAGAGACTAAAATAGACGAACAGTAATATCAAGATAACCTCCAACACAACCCGAGCACAACCTACTAGGTTAGGTAAACGCCATAACATACCCTAAGGAGCGTAGCTAAACTTTTAGAAGTAAACAATCCTACATTTATGCACACATCTCGATCGGTTCAATCCCAATGCACGATTGGCTAAATCAACAACACCAATTTTTATCAACCACATCACCGGTTAAACTCAACCATGATCAAACAATCGACTTGATTATTCCGATGACTCAATATAGGGAAACAAATCCCCTCATCTACTCGCTTCCGAACTTGATGAGGTTGATAGGTATGACAATTCTCCCCAAGTTTAACCTACTAACATTATAATTGCATATTCAAAACATCCATCTAACATGGGGGTATCCACTCCCACTTCGTACCAAGTTTGACACCATTAATCAAAAGTTTATCCTTTCCTCCAACATTTGGTAATGATGTTGTCAATTTACATATCAATATCACTATTGGATTTCGTTCTCTATTACTTGATTAGCACACGATAAATCGAATAATAGATTGAAAAGAAACAAGTGATGTCCAAACATAGACAAGTACATTATCCCACCTTGAGGTTGTTGCTTCCAAGGTATCACCAAACCAGCCCGAGGTGCCACGAGCTATCCATAAGGATCATATCAACCGAGCTACATCGGCCATATTTTATATTAAAGAGGTTGACGTACATTAAGATCTCAACCGAGCTAAATTCATAGGATTAGATGTATCATTTATCCCTTGTTTGTTTCCGGAACTAGAAATTTTTATACAATGCATAACTTGATCGGCTCGATCTACACTAACGATTGACTAGATCGGGTGAAATTCTATCCAGTCATGTTTCTTTTTTACACATGTTCGATCGTCCCTCTGGTTTTGCTTGATCAACTCGATTAACCGGCCTTCTAAATCGTCCCGATTGATGTGTTTTGTCAATGTCTTGCATTTCATGTTAAAGATAAGATCGAGTCGTATGACATTGAGTCCCTCGAAGATTCTTTATGACCGTATTCATCTTATGATATTTCAGAGGTCTTGACTAAGCATCGCTAGGTTTTTATTTTCCTTTGGACATTTTTATATATGCCTTTACTTCATTTTAATGAGTGTTCTCCATTATGTGACATATTTTCTAGAACTTAATTTTAAGGTTGCATTGTTTATACCTACCTATACAATATACATATGTTAGATGCATGTATTTGTTAAGCTTGATTTTTTCCTATCTATCTATTATGAATATCCATCTTATTAGCCTAATTGGCCTTTTCTTTATAACTCCACAAATCAATCTTTTAGCTATGTTTTGCCTCATTTAACCCATCCTAAAACTAGAAGGAGAGCATAGTGAAAGTAGAGAAGATGTTGAAATTAAAGTATATTGTATATGGATTTATAATTATGTAATTGTTATGCCTAATTTCTACAAGCTTTCAAGTGGTGTTGTTTTTAAAAATAAAAATATTAAATAAAATGAGTTGTGACTTCTTTTATTCAATTTTCAATAAAAACGAAATTATGAATAACTTTAATGAGATCTCCAATATTTTAACTCGTAATGTGTAAGTCTTTTGTAAATTAAAAAAAAAATTGGAAGACTTTTAATCATATTAGAGAATACTTCTTCTCCTACCTCCAAATATTCGGAGGAAAAATTGAATAAAATATATGCATGATCATATCCTTAGTAGCCCAATCAATATATTATCATATGTTTATTATGTATATAAATAATAGGTGACAATTATGGAATTATTCTATTTGATATGAATATAATTATATAAATTGCATATGCATGCAATTACGAGTTTGAAGCGATTATTTAGATATGGTTCCTAACCACCTGTCACGTTGTCTCAAGCAATCATAATTATACACTTGTTATTAATGCTATCGATCTCCTTCAATCATATATATTATCCTCATCAATTTATTATTCTTTACAAAATAAAATAAAATAAAATTCGTCTGCTGGATATTGCTTCTATATTATTTTCTTCATTCGTATTTTGTAGAATATGTAGAGTGCAATATGATGTAATGAAACTATGTATTCTGCACATAATTTCTAAAACTATAAGAGTATGATTATTTGTATATTGGTTTATTTTCGGGTTTATACATTAAATGAGTTTATACGGGTTTATAGTTTATTTTCGGGTTTATTTCAATGGATTTATATATATAAATCATATAAGATTGTTTACTCGTAGTTTATTTTTTGGGTTTATATTTGTTCAAAATACACTTGTACCCCTACAAAAATCGAAAAACGACGGGAAATACATATAGATGAACAAAGAATATCGGGTTGGAAAAACACAAGATCAAAATCAGGTTTTAAACAAAAATAAACCCATCCAAGTAAAATGACCTTGCTCGGATAAGTTTATTTTTGAGTGCTTTATAAACCCGAATAAACTCATAGAGAATTAAACCAATTTCTAAATAAATACGCACAAAAATTAAACTAAAAGTTTATAAACTAAATGAAATAAAAATACGCTAAAAGGTAAACAGGCCTAACTCCATAATTGATTATTTTTCTCAGCCACACTGTTACAAAAATGATTTAAATTTTTTTAACTTGTTGAATTTTTGAAAAGGAAATTATATAGTGGTTGAAGATAACAACAATGAAGAAAAACTACATGCATTTTGAAAATAACCTCCTTCATAATGTTTAATCATTTTGGATGTGATTATACAGTCTGAAAGATTATTTTAAAAGATTATAAACACATAATAATCTTTAAATATTCCACTTTTTAAGCCTCGTAAAACAAACCCTTTTAACAAAGTCACGATATAAAAGGGTTTATATGAATTGAAACTTTTGCTTACTTGTTTGTATATTTTCCTCCTAAATTCTATCTTTAAAATATATAAATATTAGTCAAATATGTACTTGATATAAATATATGGTACCTTTTATTTTTGAGTATTTCCTCTTGGTGTCCTCAAGATTTGGACTTTTCCTCTTCGTATTCACCAAGTTTTAAAATTCCTCTTAGTATCCTCAAGGTTTTACTTGTTTCCTCCTTATACCTATTCTTAATATATTACATTAAAAAATCATTATAAAATAATTAAAAAATCATAAAAATAATTTAAAACTAATTATGACTTCATTAAATTTTAAAACTAATAAATTTATAATAGAATTAGTTTTATATAATTTTTATTTTTCGAATTGAATAATTTTTTTGAATTAAATTAATTTTTTTTTAATTTTTGATTTAAATAAAATATATAAATTTAAATTAAAAACAGTTTTTAAATTTTTTTGTGAAGTTAATTTTCAACAATTTATTTTAATTCGAAAATAAGATTATTATTTTTATGTTTAATTTTTATTTTTTTGGTTATAATATACTTTTCCATACTTTTAAATATTTTTTTTATTAAAAAACATATTTCTTTGAAAAAAATTCGAATTTAAATAAATTATATAAAATTAAATTTAAAAATAAATAAGAATTTACTATATTTTTAAATATCTAGACTCATTAAAAAAAATAAAAAACTGTTTTTAAGTTAAATTTATATATTTTATTTAAATCAAAAAATTTTTAAAAATAATTTTACTTCATTTTTTCTTAATTCGAAAAATAAAAATTATATATAAAACTAATTCTATTATAAATTTATTAGTTTTAAAATTTAATGAAGTCATAATTAGTTTTAAATTTATTTTTATGATTATTTTATTATTTTAAAATGATTTTTTAATGTAATATATTAAGAAGGGTTATAAGGAGGAAATAAGTAAAACCTTGAGGGTACCAAGAGGAATTTTAAAACTTGGTGGATACCAAGAGGAAAAGTCCAAACCTTGAGGGCACCAAGAGGAAAAACTATTTATTTTTTTGATAATGAAAAGCGGTTAGGTTAAACTACCTTCTAGAGGTAATCTAACCTAAAGCATCCTTTCGGATGAGAACAAGAAGTTCGGAATCATCAGAAAAATTGGTGTTGGGGGTCGAAATTCCCAGGTGGGTCAGTCGGTCAACAACATCGTTGATTTCTCTGAAAACATGTCTGATATGGATTTCGTCAAAAAAACAAAGATCCAGTCTAGAGTCGGAAATAATCATCTCGACATCCCACAGACAACTCCACAAACCTTGGAGTGCCATGATAACACACATATTGTCGCCTTCAATTTCAATCTTTTTTATATGTAGTCTGATTGCCTCTTGTAAACCAGCCTTAAGAGCGAAAGCTTTAGCTTTAATGACTGAGTTGAAATTGTGTTTCTTTGCATCAAGGCTAATAACATATCCATAATGATTTCGAATCACAAAATCAATGGATGTTACACCCGAATCAAGTTTTGAACCATCAAAATTGAGTTTATGGAAACCCGGTTTTGGTTTTTCCCATTTAATATTGTGTTTTTTCCTTGTTATCGGGTTAGTGTCCTTTTGTTGTCTTTTAATATCGTAATCATCTTCATCAGTGATTTAAGTTTTCCAGCAATGGATTTGGTTTTTAATGAATGCAATTAATTACCTTATTATCAGGTCCAATTGGTTCATTATTAAAGATCATTTTGTTCCTAAAAAACCAAATACTCCACCAAATAGTTGCGAGACACTCGAACTTTTTCATTCCAATTTTATTTTTTAATTCATGTAGGATTTCATAAGCTTTTTTATTTTGGATTATTATTTTGTTAAGTTCATTCAAAAATTTTCTATCGAATTTGGTAATAATTTGCTTAGTGGAAGGGCATTCGAGTATTAGATGGGGCAACTCTTCTAGGTGATGGTTGCAGAGTTCACAGTGCCTTGTTACGGCAATTTTCCTTTCATCCAATTTTTCTTTTGTCGGAATTCTGTTTATAGACATTTTCCAAATGAAGTTTTTAATTTTGGGTTGAGTATCGAGTTTCAAATCCATTTACAAGAATTATTAGGTTGGAAACTAGACTCCTCCTCGATCAAATCGGAAGCAGATTTAGTAGAGAACCAACCGTTTTTACTACATCTCCAATATAGTTTGTCTTGTAAATTGTTTTTGGGTATGATTGTTTCTTTTATTTTTTCCATAATATCTGGATTGATGATATTTTGTAGCTCGTTGTCAATTTTGTTGGTATCCCAGTTTCTTGAGTTGTTAATAAAGTGACTAACTTTTATATTTGTGTTAATTAGATTGGTATTTTAGACCATTTTTATTAGTGGTGTCGTTGTTACCCAATTGTCGTGCCAGTAATTGATTGTTTTACCATCACCGACTTTCCAGATAATACCTTTTTTGAATTCAGATTTAAGTTTCATCAGATTGTTCCATTGCCATGAAGCTGACCCTTTCTTTTGGTAGTGGAGAATATTCTTGTTTTTCAAGTATTTTTCGTTGATAATTTTAACCCAAATATTGGTCGGTTCTACTAGAATTTTCCTAATAGTTTCATTTGAAGGGCTTTATTTGTGATTATGGATTTCCTCAATCCCAAACCACCGCTCTTTTTTGATTTACATATTGTGTCCCAACTTATGATAGGTCTGTGTTGGTCTCCTTTATTCCAGAATAATTTTTTGTAAGTTTTATCAAGTTCCTCCAAGTTATGTTTTGGGAGTATAAAACTTTGCATGACAAAAGTCGGTTTGGTTGCCAAATTATGTTTTATGAGGGTGTTTCTGCCTTCTTGTGATAAAGAGTTTGCTTTCCATTTTAGAAGTTGTTGTTTTGTTTTAATGTTTATTTCACCAAAGGTTTCTTTTGTCACTCTTCCGTTTATAATTGGGCATCCAAGATATTTGTCAAGGGTTGTAGTATGACACATCCCCAACACATCTTTTAGCTGGGTAATATTGTTATGACTTGTGTTCTTTGTTGTTTGGAAAGCCGATTTTTCAAAGTTAATTTTTTGCCCTGAAATGGAGCAATACATTTTAAGGATTTGTTTTGTTCTTCGGCAAGAAGCCACATTAGCTTTTGCAAAAATGATCATATCATCGGCGAAAGAGAGGAAAGGGATTGATGTTGCTTGTCTGCATACGGAGATAAGGGGTCCCCTTGTCTGAGTCCTTTTTCAGGGAAGAATTGATTGGTTGGTCCGTTGTTAACAAGGACAGAGAAAGAGACTGTAGAGATACACTCTTTAATCCATCCAACAAATTTGTCATTGAAACCAAATTTTTTGAGAATGTTGATGATAAAATCCCAGTTAACTTGGTCAAATGTTTTTTCCATGTCGAGTTTAATGGCAGTCCAACCTTCCTTACTCTTGTTGGACTGAAAGGAGTGGAAAATTTCGTGGGCAATAAGGATATTGTCATGGATGGATCTATTGACCACAAATGCTCCTTGAAGAGGATGAATAAGTTTTGGCATAATAGATTCCATTCTCTTTATAATTATTTTAGCAATAATTTTATAAATTGTAGAGCAAAGACTTATAGGTCTAAAGTGGTTAATTGTTGTAGGGTTATCCGTTTTGGGGATAAGGGTTATAAAAGTATGATTGATTTGTTTAAGCATTTTTCCGCTTCTAAAGAAGCCTTTTATTGCCTTGGAGACATCCTTTCCAACAATATGCCAATATTTTTGGTAGAAACCCGCAGGCATACCATCTGGTCCGGAAGATTTATCACATCCAATATCGAAAACTGCAAACCTGATTTCCTCATTGGATGGGGGTTTGTAAGGTTCCTATTATCCTCTGGACTAACTTTGGTTTTGATAAATTGGAGTTTATCGTCAAAAAAAGCATGGTCTATTGTTGTTTTAGAGTATTTGCTTAACAATATCAAAATAGAATAACTAAAAGTCTAAAATATACGACGATTTATTTAAACTTATTGGTAATAACATGGGGAATTTCATAAAATCAATGGATATTTATGCTCTTGAGTGAGCCCTCCCTACTGCGAAGCACCAGCGGCGATGTACGACTCCATCTTGCGAAGAAACAAAACGACCAAGGACAAATAACTTTTTTTTTTTTTTAAATAAGAAACTGAAGGAAAGTTAAACAACAACATTTGTTTTAATAAAATGGGCACGTATAGGAATATGCTAAAACCCTAATGTCACCAACCAGAAAATTAAAACTTGGTGGACACCGATCGGAATTGACAAAACTTTAAGGGCACCAAACGGAATTATCCATACTCGTCATTTTTAACACGCTCAACTCTAAAATATTTGTAAGAAATTCACAAAATTATCCCGTTAGTTAGACATTATCCATACTTGTCATTTTTCTGTTTGACATTCTTGCGGAATCGGCCGACTCGATCGGTTTCGCTAGTCGAGTCGATCAAGGATAGTTGATGATGAACGTCCTCTTCTAGTTCAGGATTTGTTGTATTTATTACCGTACAACTAAGAGAACTAAAAAGACATAATCAAACTAGCAACAAAACAAAAGGTTTTACTATTAAGACAACAAAATACAATCTGTTCCACGGCAACAAAGTTGTTTTGACGAGTGTTTAAATATGAGCCTTATCTCTCGCAAAAGACTCAATGTAGTATATAGTTAATTCTGAACATAAAATGTGTGATGATTTGAATGATTAATAGTATAGCTCGAAAAAAAAACAGCTATAAACAAAAACAAAGGAGAGAGATCGAGTCGATTGAGAAAAGGGATTGACTCAATCGATATAAAAAAGTTATGGATCGAGTATATTAAAAAAAAAAGGGAAGAAGCATAGATAATCGAGTTGACTAGTGATATTAATCGACTCAATTTAGCTACATTAAGGGAAGAAGTGGGTATCGTGTATGGGGTTCTATCGAAACAAAAACAATCATAGGTTTATAGTAAAGGGCTTTTAGAATCTAAATAAGCACAACGATAAATGATCAATATTAATTAACAATGATCCATATCTAAAATCATATATGGTCATACTATAAAAAAAATATATATATATAGTTCTCGCATCATGTAATACCCTAAAGTATTAATCTACACAACTCTCGAAAACCACACTTTTAAGAACAAATAGAGCTAATGAACAATCATAGGTTTTGTTCTAAACTATAATTTCCTCCTTTCTACGCTTCATTGTTCCTTATGTGCAGGTTGAGCGGTTCTTACCTTCAACTTCCAAAGTCCTACAAGTTTGATACTAGAATAGATTTATCTTGAGTGTCATCTTCCAGATAGATTTTTTAATAAAAGAAAGTGGTTCGATATACTAGATGAATCAATGTTTAATGAATCGAAACGTCGATCAAATCGGCAGACGGACTAATTGTCATGAAGTAATGAAGGAACCATATCATACAAAGAAAAGGAAAACAAATCAAAACAAAACTTCGATCACAATGAGCCAGTTGAAGAGGAGTACTAAGGGAAACGCTAGCAAGCTAAGTGAGGAAGAAACAACGAGAACATGATTGTAAAAGTAGTGCAGAGTAGAGAAACAACACTCATGGACCAACGGTGGAAACCTCAAATTTTTACTCTTCTTCCGAACCTTCAGATTTCGATCACCTATCCTCGACTCCTTCATCAACTCCTTTTCCCAAAAATTCAACTCTTCGTCCAAACAAAGCAAGACGTACCCCATCCCATTAAACCACCAATCTCCGATTTGTTAAATTGTTAAGCAAATATAGAGTTGAAAACTCTTTCTACTTTTTTTTTTCTGGTTAGAGGAACCGTAAACTTTGAAAGTCTTAGTAGGTTCTCTTTTTTTTCTTTTACCTAGTTTAACATAATAAAAGAATTTTGATAATTGGGATTTTTGGCCCAATTAATTACTTGAAAAAGAGAGGTGCATGACAAAAAAATATACATAGTCAAAACCGCCATATTTCGATACATCAAGGATTGAGTCGCACTTGAACACACCTAGGAACAATGGTCGGAATTATGGAGAAGGAAAGGATGATCCGCACACGAATTTTTAATAGTTGTTCAATCATGACCATAACCTCGTTCAAGAGGACTTTGAATTCACCCGAACTTCAACCGAGGAACAAATCTATCAGAACTTCAATAGAGGCAAAGAATGGGGTAAAATACATAAATCCACAGAACTTCAGCCACAAAAGGATTTCTGGATTTCATTAGCATAGAACTAACACATTGTTTACTCAGATTTCATTTTGTTAATTGATTAGCCGTTAAGGCACTTGTTAACACAAAACGAGTTCATAGCTTGAATAAGAAGAGTTGGCATTAAAGAAGGTTCGGTTTATAAAGGAAAAGAGTAAAAGAGTGAAAGATTTGAATGAAATTCTAGTTAGGAACTTGGGTTCTCCAATTAAATTGATAAGGGGGTTTCCCTTTATAATTATTTTTTTGTGACTTCTGAGCCGGAGAGTGGTTACCAGAGAGTCGATGAACGGTGGCCGGAAAGCCCAAGAAGATGGCTTGTAAACCGGTTAGTAGTTATCGGAAAAGAGATAGTCGACAAAGGGTTGAGCTGTTGTGGAGATGATGGCTGTGTTTATCTATCTTCTAAATAGATTGATCAGTCTTCCATTCACCAAGACTATAAATGGACTTTATTACGTTGAATTGATTTGTTCATTACTATTTTGTATGGGATAATTTTTCATTATAGTTTAATTAGAAGTTCATTATATATTTTTGTCCAATTTTAATGATTTTCTATACAGATTTATTCAAATTCGAAATATTAATCAACCGAGTACTAACCACTTTTTCAATGAATTAATATAATAAAATTTTTCCTCTATCCCGTAATACGAAATTTAAGGTAGTCACCATAAATTCTCAATTTTTTTTATTCCCTCCAACATGCTTTTCCTTGAACGGGAAGTGACCTTCAAAAAAAGGAACGGAAAGTGCTATAAACCGAGTTTAAATGCAAGGGGAAAAAAGAGAGGTAATATATTCGTGATTTCCAGGGACTTTTATAGTGTTATTAGATGTAAGAAATAGAGTCGTGAATACACAATAATGAGATTTTTTATTTTTGAAAAGACACATTATGACACACCCTCCTTCAATAACTTAACGATTTATTTTATTTATTTATTATTTAATGATATTTGTAGGTAATTTAAACCATATATCTTATAAGAATAAGTTTATATCATGCCTAGATCCAAAATATGCTTCCATACATTGTTGTTAGTGAAAATCCTCGAAAGATTAAAAATTGATTAAAAAAGGATCATAATATTGGATACTATTTTATTTAAACTAGGATATTTGAATCACTACACTCAAAGACAATTTGAAACAATTAATTTCAGTTTAGATGTCTAGTTGTTTGTAAGAGTATTCCGAGGTCATCATCTCTTTAGCCCGTCACAAAATGTCAAGGCCCCCTTCATAGAAATCGGAATGTTCAATTTTGTCATATTTATCGAGAAGCGAACAAATGTTTTTATTTTTCTTAACTTCATTTGCTACTTCTTTTCCTTTAGGTTATCATAATTTACCCAAACCTTTTTCGGGTCTTTTATATTTAATGAACAACGATGCATGTGGTGTGGTGAGCCAAAGGGTTGTCCCATGTTAGCCGTATTTGTTTTGAATAAATCGGGTATGCTCCTGCATAGGCGTCTCACTCACCAAAAAAACAAGTCATAGTTTTTAATTTGTGTGAACGTAGTTGTTAATTCGTGAAAACATAGTTGTTCATTTGTACAAATATAATTTTTTATTGGTGTAAACACAAAGTAGTTCATTTTAGCTCACATCTAGTTCATCTATTTAAACATAGTTGTTCGATTGATTTCTGTAAGAGCCTTAGTTTTGGGAGCTAGTTTTGGCCTTAGCCGCCCCCGCGGGTCTGTGAGGCCGCCCCTGCGGCTTCCCTGTTGTTCCGCCCCTGCGGTCAGGAAACCCGCCCCTGCGGTTTCCGGCGGTTGCAGCCGGTTTTGTTGACCCTTTTGACTTGTGCTTTCCCCTTTCCTTTGCCTTCTCCCTTAAGCTTTCCCTTAGCTGCCTGAGCAAGGGTTTCACTCTGTTCTTTAGCTTCCCACGATCTTTTTGCTTCTCCTTCTCCTTCCCTTGAGTTTGATCTTGTGTATGAGTTTCTCTTGAAGTTTACAAGAGAGTTTGAGATGGCTTTGATGCTATGGATGCTGGTGGTTGTTGTCACTGGGCTTGAGCCCAGCTAGTGTGTGTGTGACCGTTCCCTGCAGCCTTAGACCACAAGTGTGGTAAGGATCTTCTTATTCTCTTCTTCTTTTCTTGTTCTTTCTCCCTAGCTTAGGATTAGATGGTTGCATATATGTGTATTAATGTTTGTATGTGTATGTATATGTATGTGCTTGACCCTGGATGAGAGAAGATGTGGTTGATCACGAGAAGAGCTGAGGAGAAATCGCATAACCGTTTCCTGCGTTGTCGCCGCCCCCGCGGCCGAGAGTCACTGCCCCGCGGCTACCGTGTCGCAGCACCTGCGTCATGTCAGCGGCGTGCCTGCGTTTGCCAGCGTCCCTTGTCACCGCTCCCGCGGCTACGTTCCGCCGCGCCCGCGACCGCTTGCCTTTCGCCCCTGCGCCCCTTTGTCACGCAGGTGCGCTTTGTCCCGGGTCTACCTAGAGCTATGTAGATCCTTTCCTTTCCTAGTATGAGCGATAGTAGCGTGCTAGGTACGAGTATGAGTTTAGAATGAGAGTGAGTACGGAATGGTTTATGTCGGTTATGGCTGTGAGGATTACGAGTTGGAATATGATCCTTATGGATTACTTAGGTCTAGGTGTGACCCTTTGTGTGATAGGGGTTTGATATTTATGTATGCCTTGTATAGGCCGTGTTATCCTCCAATTGGAGTGGACTGAGTTGAGGGTTGATCCAATGAGACGACTACGAGGTTGAGGTAAGTCCGTGGGACTTACTTAGTTTCCATTCCTATATTGGATGTGTGCATGAGTGGTGTTTGTTATATGTTTTATTGCATGCGTTATGATGGTCACCGACCTATGGTATATTGCTTGCCCATTGTAGGGCCGTGATAACTTGCCCTTTCATCCCGCCGGGAGTCTGGGAGGTTCTCTGTAGGCAGGCCAGACCTGGTAAACGGTTCGGGCACTCTCCATTCCCATAGGGTACACGGGGAGGTGTTCCAGGCACCATTCCAGCTAGCTATTGGACCCAGAGGCGAGGATTATATATTCCTCGTGTCACTTATGTTTATATGGATATTTATATATGAGTTGATTGCTGGACTTTATAAAGATAATGAACCGGGTAAATGTGTGAAAGCATGATGATGTGTTAAGATTTCTGATGTGTGTTTGTGCTCTAGCATATTCCTATATATGTGTATGGTTAGCTAACGGTTTTATACCGTGTTGTAGATACTTTGCAGGATAGGAGAGCTACAGAGTGATCCAGAGTGGGTGATCCGCTGAGGGCTCCGTACACTGGGGCGTTATCGGGGATATGGGTCTTTTGTTGTACAATATGGTTTTGTTTGTACTCAGCGGTACATTGTATTACCTTTTTGATATATATATATATATATATATATATATATATATATATATATATATATATCATTTTCATGTTTTGTTTTAATCTATCGGTGCCTTGTTGTAAGATCAGTGAAATTATTGTCAGGCTAGGGTCAGGATCCATTGTGAGATCCTAGTCCAGTAGCACTCTGAGTCCTACGGATTTGGGGTGTTACAATTTCACATCTTGTTCATCCACTTAATCCAAAAATAATCAAAGGTGAGAAGAACATTAAATATAAATACATAAATATCTGACATCGCATGTTGCGCTCAAACCAAAAGACATTAAATGAAAGGTCGATTACACATCCCTTTTTATTGCATGAACAATACGATCGTGCACCAATGAACAACACAATCGTACCCTTTGTATCACGATGGTGTACTTTTCTTTCCATGAACAACACGATCATATGTCATGTTTATGTTACATAGGTGATGCATATGTATAACATAACTATCATAGTTAGTTTTTGTCATGATACACGAAAACAAAGTAGGCGTTCTTATACAAAATTATATTTCTCCAACCCAATACACAATGAGTGTCCAACACTCATCTCATATATAAACATATACTATCTAACTCTGAAGACTTAGCAATGTAATCTCCAATGTTTATCACAATCCTTTGTTCTGAAGATTCGAAAACTTTGTAAGATGGGTTTCAAGTAAGCTTTACAGATATGTTGAGGGACGTACGATAATACGTTTATTTACGGTGGTGATCATCGTTAAATGACACTTGGCAATTAAGGCAGGTTTTTAGGATATGACAAGACGATGAGCGATAAATATTCTTGCAGAGGTAAAAAGAAACTTCCATTTTTGTTTTATTTGCATGACAAGTTTGACGGGTCCCCCCACTTTAATCTGTAGGCAACAATAGCCAGATGATACGATTCTCATATTATACGTATATACAACCATCACATCCAGGTTGGGCCTCCCCTGCGTCAAATGAATACAACTTCACGACTTGTATCTCTCTCGTTTAGGCCCGTTTTCGTGTGGTGTTGGTGCCCTCTGTCATGTGAATCAAGCCTTGCGCATCACCCATATGTTACACGTAAGGGCCTATATGAAATCCTTACATCATGGCATGCTCTACTATTGTGCACAATTGCCATCCGGTCCTGAAATGTAATTATCAAATCCAGTCCGGCCATGATATCACGGTTTGGTTCCATTCAAGTATAGTCCGGGTTTGGACCGGATTTATATATATATATATATATATAAATCAATACAGACCAGACCGTTAGAATCCGACCCATAAACCATTTCATACAAACAGTGAAACAGCCCAGCCTGTAAGATTACGGTCTGGTTCAGTCCGGACCGATTGCACATGTGATTGCTCTAGTTACAAAAGGGCCACAAGAGCACAAACCGTTGGAGATGGGAAAAACAAAATGCAAGGTAACAATTTTATCTGCTCGTTCTCTAATTTTCTTTTTCCTTCTGTGCAGGAAATACAAATTGTGGGATTATTACATCAAAAATCATGACCTAAGGACTATGGCTTATGTACATCTCACCTGCTTTAAAAAAATGTTTAGACAATATACAAGAAAATGAATATTAACTCTCAGCTTCAATTTGGCCAAATATGTCCGGGCAGGACTCCCAATTTCCTTGCTCCCTGGCTTCCCAGTAACCACCAGTGTAGCGGTACGTGTCGCTTTGATTATCTTTCGTGAACCACCGTGGTTTCCATCCCTGTTCTTGCATTTTCCTAGCCTGAAATTTTCAAGGAAACCAACTCAACTTCATTGGAAGAATGGATAACTCCACATCTAAAATGCCATCAGAATACTTCTGCTGAAATGATTCTAAATCTTAGGGCTTCTTTTGATGTATGATGCATGTTTTATGGCCTATAATCAAATATCAGTGGAAGTGCTGTCTGGATTCCATTACAGCTAGTGCTGAAAAACAATACACGTACTACCAATGCTACCTTCTACTCAAGAAACTGCATACTTTAATTTTGGAGCATAACATTGAACAACTGCTTTACAATGCATCAAATAAGCCCTTCATTCATACACAGGGGTCTGTTTGGATATCATAATTTTTTAAACAATAATCTAGTATTGGGCTGTAAAATTACACTATATAGGGTTTGTTTGGAGTCATGTTTTATAAATCATAAAGGTAGTACTAGAATTTAAAAGATAAATCATATCAATTGATTTATAAAGCAAGTGTTCTGCATCCAAACAAAAGGTTTACTTCTGACAGTTCCATGTCAGATTCCGAACAGATGTTGGTGTAAGCTTCTTACATAGATAGAAAGATTTTTTCTAAAAAAAAAGGGTAAGGCTTAAGTGAAATGTTCTTTAGACGGAATACAGCATAGAAGATCAGATAATTACCTGGCGCTGCCTCTGCTCAAGGCGCAACTTCTCACCATTTGCCTTATCAAACTCCCCACTTTCAAGGTACCGCTGGTCTGGCCTAAGCCTTGCATCTGTGGGTGGCAACTTCTCCTACAATTAGGAAAAGAAATTACATCAGACCTCAAAAAATATAGTTCCAAATAATAGGGATAATTAGTTGCAAAAGTTATTGGGCATAGTCTATTGCCTATAATTCAATTGTTCAATTTCTGCAGCCAAGAGAAACCTAATCCTGAGTATGCAATTATCTTTTGCAATTGTAGAGGTTAAATATGTGGGTAATAAGTTAACTATAGACCAATTGAACACCAAGAAGCCTGCAGGATTGACCTTTAATCCTGGAGTAAGCTCGTTTAATGTGATAGCAAAGCGAGTGAGGTTGTATCTTGTAGGGAACCTAGGTGGCATGCTTCGTTTCCATAAGCAGTGGGACGACAAGGTATCGGATCCTTTTCCCTTTCCCAAGTAATCTCCATTCACATAATGCATGCTCTCATCCCACTTTCCAAACAGAGATGCCATCGTCTTTCCCTGTTTATCTTGTACTACACCTTGTACCTACACAAACGTTGTTAAACATGGATCAGTTACTAATGAAAGAAGCATCATATACACAAAATAAACAAAAGAGAAGATAAAACATGAAAATGGCACCTGATGAGGAGTTCTATCGATTATAGACTGCTCTTTAAATTTCAACTTGCAACTGAAGTTGCGGTTTCCTTGTATACGCATTGTACCATAATGCTCACAATATAGTTTTCCCAGTATCAGGTTGTATATCGATGTTGTTACCTACAAATTCAAAGTAAATTCATCAGAACATGACAACCTTGAGTTGAATTACAGAATCATCATTGAGACCAACCTTGCTCCACTGGAAAACCTCGCCATCATCGAATTCCAAAGTCAAAACACCAACCGGATCAAGTTGTATTGACCGGCCCCAAAATTTGCTTTTCAAGTTGCTGTCTCCCCATAATCTCCAACCAGTTCCCTCACAGTGACAAGCAACAACCATAGGATGATGGCTAACCTGACTCAAAAAAGAACTAGTGTTATCCACAACACTTATAAAAGCAACAATTTTCTAGCAACTAAAATGTGTGTGCATCTGCTAAGTGGCCTAAAGCCTTTCATTGCAAAATATGAAATGTGACTTTAGTGATCCACGATATTGTTCTTGCAAAGAATGAAGAACCTCTCATGACCTTCTATTTTACATCAACATTCTTGTGATTATCATATACATAATCTTAGTTTTTATTTCCTACAGTGCATGTTTGTCCGAACATTGAAGAAGGATTTCTGTATGTGATTTTCGCCAGAGTCAAATGCTACTTATACCCTAAACTAGAGATATTCATAAGAAAGTCTCTCAGAGTCAACACCAGAAGTTAAAAAGCAACTTATGTAATGACCAATGAACAAGGAAATGTAGAATTTATTGACATCGTATTAGTCGAGAATAAAACCTTCTCTGAGAAAAACCGAAGGCCTTTATCAGGAAAATCAGCTTCATATGTCTCCCCCAATAATGGATTAAAGGGCTTGCAGATTCTTCCTTCTGTTGATGCATATCCAGAGACAGCAAAAGCAGCCACATTAAGAATTCTCATGAGGCTGTTACCCTGAAAAGGTCATCAGTGATATCAAATAAATACCATCTGGGGAAGAAATATTTACAAAATTTTCATATGCTTCCTCATGCAGTCAAGCACTTGTTGGTGGATCATGTCAACAAAAGTCTTTTAATTGTAAAGCATATAAAAAGAATCCATGACCATACCCAGCATGTAAGATCCTGCTAACGCTGATTGAGTGTATCATGTATAAAAAGAATGAGAGAAGACTTATTCCCTAAATAAACTCAAATTTGAACCTAATAAGAGTTAAACAAGAGAAGAAGATATACCAAGGCCAGAGGATGGATTTCAGCATAAAAATGAACTTTAACTCATTACAGGGGAGGCTGATGAGGATTGCCAATTACTTATACTAACAAGCAGACATGAGTGGGGAAAAGTATGGTAAATGTGGAAGATTGGCATGTTAAGATGAGTGGTATTTTATGGACCTAACATAAGTCACATCCCTCACGACATAAGATTGAAAGATCCAAACCAGAGCGTCAAGTCGCATAAAGGTATAACGGTCAACAATTTGCATCATAATTTTATACAGTTCAAAAGTTTCTATATTGACAGTGGACTAATTTGCTATGGATCATCCATACAATCACGGGTGAAAATTGTCAAATATATGCTAGAGTCGTATCGCAAAAACCTTACCTTTTTACCCCATTCATTTGCCCGGTCAAGAAGATAGGAATATTCTAATTCTTCGAAACACTTTTGAAGAGATGAAAGAGGTTCGTTAAAATATACTGGGAGGCAAACTTTCGTGAGATCTTTCCCGATATTATCCTTTATCATCGACCAAAGACTGACTCCTTTTTCCTTTTCAACAGGATCAGGCAATTTCTTACGCCGCTTGACAACCGCAAAGTTAGCTCCGGCAGATTTGATGTAGGGATCAACATCGTCATCAGACATAAGAGCGCTCAAGTCTTCATTGTCAGAAGAAAATGATGAAATCCGCAAATCAGAACCACTGCTCCTTAAAGAACAGGATGAAAGAAAATCACGAGTTTCAAAGAACGGGTTCTCCTCTTCATCAGTTTCCTCTTCTGCAGCATCAACTCTTTCAGTATCTTCGTCTGAATCACTTCCAGTAACATCTGCTGCTGGAGACGACCAAAAGAACAAAATTCTCAAGAAGCAATCAATATCTTGTATACTAGAGCATCAGTAAATAAATATGCATATAACAAACCTGAAAAGCAGTATATCATCATTTAAGAGTTAAGACATGGTAATTCCAAGGTCAGCAAAAACATAATTTACCTCATATGTTGTATACCAAGTTTTAACTTGATAGCTGAGGAATAAAATACAATCCAACATTGCTAGCTTAAGCTTCCTTAACCTAAACCTTTGTATAGAGATCACTCAAAGTACAACTACTATATGCTCGGACTCTCTTCCTGCAATGCTAAAGTTGGTATAACTACATCTTACAGCAACTTGATGCAAGATATGGCATGCATTTGGAAATCTTGCAATGATTTACTTCAGCTATTTTACTTCCATAAATTTAAGAAACGGATAGAAATGGTCAAAATAAGCCATCTTTTCATTCATAAACAAGAAACAAGTAACCCAAGCCTTATAGACAAGGCATAAAACTCCGACCTCCCAACACTGAGTAATACAACTGGGAAAAGTTATAAAACTATGCTTTCAACCAACAGGTAACACATAGCAAAACCAGATGAGCAACTCTCATGATACATACCGCTATCTTTGTCTTGCTTGGAGCTAGAGGAAGAAGCACCTTGCTCTTTTGATTGCTTTTGACTCTCATCGACAACTGTGTTCTCCAAATCAACTTTTTCTGTCTGCAGAAATAACAAAGCAATCAATTTGAAGTATGCAAAAGGGTCGGTGCACCCATCTGAGACAAAGAAGAAACAATTTTTAATGTAAAGCTAAGGTGCTATTAAGAATTTACTGACATATTGTAAGAAAGATATAAAGACATCTATATTCGGCATGACTTAGTGATCAAGATCGGACAAGGTAGTAATTGATTGCTGAAATATGTCATACATGGCCTTCGTAAACTAAAATGGTACCTCTCATACTCTCGCCATCCAATAGTTAGTTTAGTAAAACTACTATTAGCAATTCGTCAATAGTAATATAAGGAAAAGATGTATTCAACCTTCAGGAGTAAGAACTCAAAGCTTTAATCATAGCCTCCTTATAAATATCACCAATTTCGAAAAAATAATTAAAGCACAAACATTCTTCAACAGTATTTTAATGAATAATCAGAACTACCTTAAGCAATCATATAAAAATTACATATGCATGTAAGCAAACCCTCTAGCTTGTGTGTACATCAGACAGGGATGCCATAATAATTGGTCAAATATTACCAATCTACAGCATAAGGCATAACCTAGCCAATATGAAAGAAGTCGAACATGAGAAATGACCCTTCAATACCATCTATGTCAAATAGATATAACTATTCCATAGCTGCATACATATGCCATACCCTATGTAGCATTAGTTGTAGTAGTAGAAGAAGATAGCTCAGCTCTGAAGTATAGTACAATCCACAAACTAGGCCATGCCTCAACATGTATCTTATCATTATTTTTTTAACCTTTTTGGGGAGTATGGTCATGTTTTGGTTGATATTTTAACGACAATTGGTGTGAAAATTTTCTCTTTAGTTCAACTGCCACAGCCATGTGGATATGTCTCCATCTCACAATGCTACATTTTCTAAACAACCATTGTTTGACAATCAAAGAGGGGAAACGCAAGATTTCTGGTTATGGGTAATATTTAGTTGAGTAATGATTATTTAACAAAGGCTTTTGTTGCAAATAATCAAGCACACAATTCGATTCAGGCGTCTAGATTGAGTAATAACACAAGGAATTGGAGGCAGAGAAACTGAATAAAAAGTGCATTCTATTGGAAGAGGGTATTCTCACTACTAATGTACCTCTAAATGCCGTAGAGTATCCCGAAGTTGCCATTGCTTCTGCTTGAGCAACATAAGCTGACTTTGTAATGATGCAAACTCATTCTTCATGATCTGTTCACTATCCTGAATTGCCCCCTCGCTCACACCCTCATCCTGTAGGCGCTGCTTCAACTTTTCAGTTGATACAACAAAATTATTTACAGGTGCCATTAACTCACTGTTAGACATCCGAGGGAACATGTCCTTCACAGCTTGCAATGCATCCATCCATGTAGCTCTATCTTCTCGACATTCTGCCCTTAAATGTAGCCTTTTTGTGCCAGTGAAAATGGAAAACCTTTTGTCATCTGATCGACTTCCCCTAATGGATGAAACCTGCAAAAGTTACCTCTTGAAAATTAAGAAACCAAGAGCAGAAGCTTCAACAGTTACACCCTCTTTGGTTTAAAGGAATACAAAGATTTATTGTTAGATTAACCCATCTTTATGGCCTCATCGCATTAAATCAATCTAAATGTAGGATGCTTTTGACCTTTCCTTACAACAGAAGTAAGTCTGCACGGAACAAATCCTTCTAGCAGGCAATAATGATGAAGGAGATTCTCAACCTTCGTAGCCTTAATATTTCAAGGCATCCAATTAACTAATTCAGGAAGAACGCATAAAAGATCAGAATAATAACTCCTAATCTAATCGATTGGGCTACTCCTACTAAGACGAATATAGAATTTATTTGGCTTTCCAAGGGAATTCATACACATACACTTCGCTTAAACTTAAAGCATTCGAAATCCAGAAGAACAACTATGCTGAATCATACGTACGTTGATTGAAAACGGAAATCAATCAAGCAAAACACATCTCTTATATAAGGAATTATCTAGTAGGAACCAGAGGGCAACATATACTCAAGAGGCTAGGTAAGTTACGATCAGATGAACTCAAGCTGAAATTGAATCTCCATAAAACTGAGAGACATAAACAAATCAAGAAAACAGATAAAATCAACGAATTACAATTGAATACCTTAAGATGAATTTCACCGAAGGGTTTGCGGCGAAGATGAGAGTTGGCACTCTTGTGCTTTGCGATCTTACGCAGAGACTCCTCACCAATAACCTGGCAACCTTTCTCGGTCTCTTTACTGATGTAGATTTTGTCAGGTCCGTGGATCTTGTAATACGACAACACGCCATCTTGCAACACAAACCATCTCGGCCTCCAACCTTTGCCATAATTCACCCATTTATAAAGAACACCGCAAATCCCATTCCCGACAATATCATTGATCTTGACCTCCCTGGGATCGACGGCCGACAAATGATGGTGATTCTCACTGTTCTTCGTGATCCCTTCACTTGCCGACCGATTACTGGCAGTGCGGGGAACAGAGTGGAAGTTGAGTCTAGAAGCGGACGGAGGAGGGGGAGGGGGATGGGAGGGTGGCATTGGGCGGAAAGTGGATGGAGGATTGGGATCGGAGATTTGGGGTGTGCAACAGATTGGATGCATGTGAGAGGTGATCGACTTGGTATCAGATGATTATCGGAGGGTAAGATCGGAGCGGCGTCGGCGAGAGTTGAAGGCACTGAATTTGGTCAATTTGGGAGGGTTGGGAAAGGATAGAGGGAAACAAGGAATTTTCAATTTTGGGGAGGAAGAAAGCTGCTTGCCCACAATATTTTTTTTCTTGGAATAATTCCATGAAATATACCACCAACTATGGTTTGTTTTTTATAACCACCTTTCTCAACAATTATAAATCATCACGCGGACAAAATTTCAGGTAAAAGAAATATAATCCGAAATATTAATAATGAATTAATACATGAATATAATATTTTAAGTGAAAATGATATTGAGGAAATAAGAGGTTTGAATTGCATGTCATTTTTTATATTATATAATTTGTGTCGATCTTTATGTAAATGGTTCTGAATTCGGCTTATATAATTAGTGTTATTGCATGAAGTATATTATCAAAGACAAGATGAAAATAAACATTGTTTATGAGCGGTTTAATAAATATTTTATCTTCTATTATAATAGAACATTTATTTTATATTCGTCTCAATAAATGTAATAATAAATATAAAATAGATCATAGTTGACTGCTAGCACATATAGATAAGATTGATTTTCACAAGTTTGGTTTTTAAATTTATCCTAATTAATTTTAAGTATGTGACTATTCTAGAAATTATATACGACGTCAAAATTTTTTTTTGAAAAATCACAAAAAATAATTTCTTTATAGAGTAACATTAGAACAATAAATATTTCATGGCATAATAAAATGTTCCTCTATAGCCAACTTATTGAAGACATCGATCATGTCCTCCTTGAACGTCTTGTTTAAATATGTTTAACGATCGTTAAACGGGTTTAACTTATCGAGGGGATTCCTAACATTCGGTAATCTTGTTTAACCGCAAGTTAAACAAGTTTTGCCGGAGGTTAAACGGTTTAACCGGTCGTTAAATAAGCTTCTATGTAAAAATATATATAGGCTAACGTTCCTATGTAAAAACTAAAGAGTTATAACTTGTTTATTTATTATTAGTGTTTTAAATAGTTTGTAAAATATTTTGAATCTATTATCGCAATTCTATTATGGGCAATACAATATTCCGATCAATAATTATTTAAATATTATCATATATAACGATTAATCTTGGACGTTTATACAAAAAAAAAATCATATGGTTAATATAGGTCTCTACTCCCTACTTAAATGAAGGTTCCTACGTGATCATATCTCTCTTTTGAGTTGTGTTTTATGGGTTGAAAACAGATGGATCACATCTTGTGAGCTGCTATTGTTCCAATTCTGCCATTATTTATGGAACTCCGGTTCATTTTTATTTGGCGGGTGATGGATTTGTCTGTGGGTTGCTACTTGAATCAAATGAGCCTTATTGTTGGGTTAGGGTTGAGCAAAACTCGATCGGTTCACCCGAACCGAACCGAACCGAACCGAAACCAATATTTTCGGGTCCAACTGAACCGTAAATCGACTATTTCGGTTCGGTTAGCGGTTTCAAAATTATAGCATTTCGGTTTTCGGTTCGGTTAATGAACCAAACCGAAAACCGACGGTTCAGACCGAGTTTATTAAATAAATCAAGCGGCTGGAGCGGGGAGTTAGGGTTAAGGTTTGAGGCTTCCGCAAGTCTGCTTCTTCAGTTCACATTTTCAAGCCGCTTCTTTCGTATCAAGTTCCAGAGAGGAATCGGCGACTGCTCTTCTCCCACTCTCATCTCCCATCGGCCATCTCCGAGACTCCGACTTCCTGTTTCCCGACTTCCTCTTCCATCTCCGACTTCTTGTTTCCATAGAGGCATCGTCGACTTCTCTTCTCCCACTCACATCGGGGAGTTAGGGTTAAGGGGCTTCTTCAGTGAATTAGGTTCGTACTTCTCCTCTCTATTTCCCGAGTCTCGAGTCTTGACTCTTCCGTTTCTCCTCAATGTCGGATTGTTCTTCTACAGCCAAGGCAGACATGTTCGTTCTTTTGGCCTTCTGGGAGACTACGACTTCTCCAAAATCCATTTCTATATGTGCGAGGGAGTTGTGCGATTTTTCATCTCGTTCTCTCTTCAATTCTTCGTTTCTCTCGACTCTAGATTCGTCATCTTACCGACCATACATTTGATTGATGTTGTGAATGCTTGTAACTTGTGTTTGTTTCCGTTAAAGTGTTGAAAATTGTAATTGACGATGATGAAAGTCATTCGTGACTTTTGTTTATCTCCTCATATGTTATGTGAATATCTCACTGAAATTGGTCATATTTTCGGTTCAACCGAAAGCCGAACCAAAAAAATCGCTTCAAAACCGAACCTAAACCGACTATTTCGGTTGCGGGTTGCGGTTCATGTTTTATAGGTTTTTGATTTTTGGTTCGGTTCGGTCGGTTTTGAACCGATGTTCATCCCTATGTTGGAGAAGTAATGTCTATATAAAAATGGAGAAGTAATGTCTATATAAAAATGGGTTCCCTTAGCCAATGAAGAAAGGAGGCGAGTACTTACGGATTAGTGCTGGTGATAACCATTTTGTGGTTTGAGGAAGAAACAATTATGATTAAGTGGCTCTAGTGGCTTGGTTGATTGTTGGGGATACAACATGACTAAGAGTTACACTTTTGACTATGAAATCAGTTCTGAGTTCAATAGTGTGATTTTTAATCGATATGGATTTTTACTCGTAATAAGTTGAGTTGATCAATAGTTCATCCGAGAAGCTCAAGTCAAATAAAAACAGCAGCGTGAGTAAAGACAAGGTCATGCTTGAGGAGGGTTGATGACACTTGAACTTTCAAGACTCAATATCGAGACTTTGACCTTTTGATTTGAGATCGAACAACCGACAAATATTTTAATTAGAGATTCAACTACCAAGATTGATATCTTTATTGATATTCCCTTCAAAACCTAGTATGAGATCCTTATATAATTTAGTCTTCCTAAGATAGAATAAAGATAACGAGAATAAAAATAACTAATTATGGGCTTGGGCTAGCTAGGGTTGGGCTCTCATAATCCACACTCCCTTGAGTGAAGGCTTGCCCACAAGCCTTGAAAAATGGATGGCGTGCTAAGAGATCAACAAAATTCCCCCAGGTGGTTCCGTCGGACTTGTAGGGTTGGTCTTAGCAGAAAAGGCGTCCATCAAAAGCAATTGCGGAGTGACGCAACGATATCCAGGCTTGTAAGTTTCGTTGTAGTAAAAACCCCATCCCTTCTTTTCTATTGTTCAACCAAGTGAGGCGCTTGACACCAATAGGTAGTGCCGGGTTTTCTGGGAGTGGCTTAGGAAAAGTCGACTGAGAGGCCTGGACGGGTGATGGGTTGGTGCTGCTTCCGGGTTGTTGTTGTTGGAAGTAGGGTTGGTGTTGCTGGAAGTAGTGAAGGCTTTAGTGGCGGTAATTGCATCCTCTTGACATAATGCTAAGTTAAAGCATGGGATAAAGTGGTTGGGTCAAAAGACGGACTCCAGCTTGGATATCAGCTCTCAATCTTGATAGAAATAAACTAACTTGGTGGGTGTCTTGTAACCCAGGGACTAGGTTGATTATAGTTTCAAATTGTGGAATGTAGGATGAAATTGTTCCCGACTTAGTTAACTTAGATAAAACACTCATCGGGTCTAAGTTTTTGTTGAGTCCAAATCTCTTACACAGAGCCGTGGAAAACCGACGCCATTGATTGATGTAGCCATCAATACCAAGCTACTACATCACTGCGAAGGTGAATTGATGTGATAGTGACCCTTTGCTCAAGAGGTATTGGATTCAGCGCAAAAAATTGCTCCACCTGGATGATCCAGCCTTCGGGTTATGTTCCTTCAAATATGGGGAAGTCCAAACGAAGTGGTCGGCCTTGTATATGCGGTCGCTGCAGTATGGAGAATTGATGTTGTTGGCAAGGATCCGACTACAGAGGCGTCTTTCCTTTATCAGTAGAGGCAAATTTAGAGAGAATTTGCTTCAAGGTTTCTTAGATTTCAGCCAAGACAATAGAATGTTGCTGGATAGTTGCAGTATTTGTGGTGATGAGGCCTTCATGATGGAGGATGGTGATTTCTTCAAGATCTTTTACCGTCATTGTTGATGAAGATTTTTTTTTTTGTAGGATTTCAGACGTGCTCTGCTCTGATGATGAGACGTGATTTGCTTTGCTCTGTTACTAGATGATGAGACTTGAACCTTCAAGACTCGATACTAAGACTTTGACCTTTTGATTTGAGATCGAACAACTGATAAATCTTTTGATTAGAGATTCAACTAGCAAGATTGAAACTTTATTGATAATCCCTTCAAAACCTAGTATGAGATCCTTATATAATTTATTGTCTTTTTAAAAAATAAAATAAAGATAACGATAATAAAATAACTAATTATGGGTTTGGGCTCTCATCAAGAGCTCAATCTTTCACCTATTCCGAGCTATCTTAGTAATGCTTGCATCTATGCTTCATGCTCGGTTCTTAGCTAAAGAAGGCAGTGGTGTCTTTGCTGTTGTGTTCTCGTGCTCAAGATGGTGCATTTTCATCAATGATTTGTAGAACATTGCTTCTTTCAACATTACGTGAGACAGTTCTATATGCTATTTTGAGGAGCTCTTGAGGTTCACCGTTCACATGGTTAGAGTAGCACTTGTCTGATCTCGGCAACGGCAATGCTACCCCTGCCACCTATGTATCATCAAGTTACTCAACCCTAATCCCATTAGTAAACATGTCAATTTAGTTGAATCAAGTTAGCACTTATGTATATGTTAATTCTGCAGCATTAGGGCACTTAAACAAGAGAGGGATTTCTTAGTTGTGCACTCATCCTCGGAACATGCAACACGGTTCATGATCCAATGAAGTTGAGATTGAATTCTACAAGTGAAGTTGAGAAAACCCTATAAATGGTTGAACTATGAAATTAATATGACCATTGATTTAAAGATTAATTGCCAAAATTTGTCCAACTTCAATTGAACTTAAATGGTTGAACTTGAGCTGATTGAGTATGTAATGAAGAAATAAATAGTGACTCAATTTAGGCTAATGATTGCATAAGGATTTGATGCTTTTTTTCTTAGTTGTGCACTCATCCTCACAACATGCAACACTATTCATATTCGGGCTTGGGCCGGGCTTTGTGAAATTTTCGACCCGTTTATCCGGACTAAGCCCGGATGACGGGCCTACAATTTCTCCCGTATCCGGCCCGGCCGGGGGGCGGGCTGCCTCCGGGTATTCGTTTTATTTTTCTTTTTTAAAAATAATTTTAAAAAACCATTTTAAATATAAATTTTATTTAAAAATAAAATATATTTAAGGTATTATATGTAATATATATTAAATTTATGATAATTGTGCTAAATATTCTATAATTATATTTAATATTTTTAAATATGTACAATATAATATATATTTTAATTTTTAATATGGGCCGACGGGTCGGACTTTTCGGTCCGGCCGGGCCTATAGTGATGTTCGTACCCGGCCCGACGGGCTTTTCGGTCCGGTCGGACTTCCCATTGTGTCCATACCCGCCCGTTTTCCGGGCGGGCTGCCCGGATATCATCAAGTCTAATATATTAGTACGATTAACAACTATACAAATCCTTTACTCAGTTGGAACCTATGCACAATGAATGAGGGAGATCTTCAATGTAATCTCAAATCTTGAGTTTCAGGCGGTTCTATTTTTTTTCTCGTTTATGTTCCGATTTTATTTTTCTCAGATAATGCATACTACGATGGCAGATGTTCACATAAAGTTGTACCCTGATGAATGTTCAAGAACTGTGGAGAACTTTACGACTCATTGTCGAATCGGAACTTCGTTGTTATTTTGCTCATTTATTCCAAATTCTCCGACCCCTATGTGATGTTATGCTCACTGCATTCTGTAGTATAATCTTGTTTTACTTCATTGTTGTTAATTTGCTCCTTATTCCAAATCATTAAATCATGTAAGCTCATTAAAATCGTTTTTCGTATTAATTCAGGTTGTGTGTGCACGCGCGACACTTTTAGTGTGTGCATGTGTGTGTGCGTCGTCGAGCGGGAAGGAAGGCGGGGCAACAAGTTGTATCATCAACCCCTTTTGAATAACAAACCCGATTCTCATAAAAACTATATCTGAAAACCTAGGCGATACAACATAACCATGCAAGATCCGTTGCACCCTCTTGAGAATCTCGACATCGGACGCAATAAAATCATAAGTGTCAAAAGCGAACGGAAGAATTGGTTTTCGATGCAAGCCTTCTCATGCATAGTTACCTAATCAAAGGGTGTTCTGAGGGCCGCCTTATCCACCACAAAAGGTCAGTTACGCAAGTCCACCAGAGTGTCCGTTACCCAAACACAACAAAGGGGAAATTCTCGTCAAATTAATACAAACATGTTTTTACTCGTCCAACCAAACATTAAGACATGCCTCGATGTATAAAAAATATGACCAAGAAAAAGTATTAAAAAAATCGGTCTAATTTGTTATTGGATCGAACTTTGAGGTCCGGTTCAAGTCTGGACCAATTTGTCAATTTTAAAGGTTCAATTTTTGGTTCAAAAAGCCCAAAAAGTTTTTTTTAAAAAAATCTGACCTAACCAGTCCGAACATGGACCGTACTCGAATATTTGGTTCAGTTTCAAATCCGGTCCAATAACAAGTTTTCGGTCAGCTCCGGACCGAAAACAGTCCTAACCACATCAAGTTTGAGATAGAGTAATTAGTGGGGGATCTGCCAATCTCTTGCTTTGAAAGTTTTGTGTTGGGGGCTGGGGAAGTTGTTGACCGAATAAGATTTTTAAGTTGGATTATGCTCCAAATTTAAACAAATGTGGTTAACACTTTTTCTAGCTAATGTTAAGACCATTAACAAGGGAGAGTAGATGTCTTGCGAGACTCTCTCAATCCATCTGCAAGTGGTAATAGTTTATGCATTTACCTATTTGAATAAAATAAAATAAAGTTTAAAGTGTCAATTTTATCTATTTTATTTTATTTTATTTTATTACAACTAAATAAAATTCAGAAAGAGTTAGCAGCATAATTTGTTGTCCGTCTAACTTATAACTTGACGTAAGACTCAATTTTTTATTAAAATAAGATTAATTTATTTTAATGTATAATTTATTTTTATAAATTTAATATTATTACAGATTATTATACTTTTTATATTTCTCGTGTTGAGACGTAAAAAAAAAAAAGGTTTAATGTCACATGAAACAGTCTATTTAAAACACATGTATCATTAAATTTAAAACTAATATAGTGATTTTTCCCCCTTGAATAGTATATGTGATAATATGTAGGATAAGTTAAATTTAATGCATACTTTATTTTTATAAACATAATATTAATACAGATTATTATAATTTTTTTTATTCCTCGCATTGAGATGTAAAAAAAAAGATTTAATGTTACATGAAACAATCTATTTAAAACACATGTATCATTAAATTTAAAACTAATATAATGATTTTTTTTCTTAAATAAATGTGATAATATGTAGGATAAGTTAGTATTGAATTATGGTGTAGGAAACCTAACTAAGTAAAACTGCTATTTATTAAAAAATCAAGATAATCATTAAAAAAGAAGTTTAAGGAAAAACGAGAGAATAAGAGTTATTTGACTAAAGAAATATGTTTCCTTGAGCATGTTTGGTAGCACGAGATTATTAAGGTTATTGAAAATTATTAAAAGAGATTATTTTGAGATATTTTTTTAATATATTTGATTATTATTCTACATGTCTAAAATCAACACCTAGCCAATATGTTTGATTTTTTTTTAATGGTTTTGCACTAGAGTAAGACATATAGTGTCGATATGAGTGTCGAAAATCAACTAAATTGACCCTCCAATTTTCTCTTTAATATATTGCTAAGACTATTCTTGTCTAGATTTTTTAATTTGACTTTAGCAAGAAGATACTTTACCTACCCTAATTTGATTATTATTCTGCATGTTTGTCAAACTCCATGAGCTCGGTTAAGACTATAACCGCATTTTTTTTCTGTAATTAACAGTCACAATTTATTAAAAATAAAACTCGTAATCCAACTCAAAATAACATAGAACGATTCCAAGTGTTTTAAAACTTTCATTGTACTTTTTTCCTGATAAAACAACTATAACAACTAACATTTTTCATTGTGGTGCTCTTTTTTATGTTGGATCTATTTTCACAATTTTTTTAGTTGTCAAACATTTTCTGATAAAAACTGCTAAATCTAATGACAACAAATAGTAGAATCAACAATTTAGGGATGTAACTCTTCGAAAATGTATGGTCAATGAAATGGAGATAACACTCAATTGAAATAGCGAACAATAGAGAAAGATGAAACATACCTCCCCGTTGGTGTTCTCGTCAGAAATCATAACCAATTTCTCCACCGCCCTTCTCTATTATCTTGGTGAAAATGGAGTACTCGTGGTGGTAAAGAACAATCAAATGTTCGACATGCACTATTTCACTCACTGTTGGTTTTTATTTCTTCAGTAAGGGTACAAGTGAAATCATAGTTAATGATAGGATATTAATCTTGATAATACAAGGATTTTTTATATACATTTTTAATTCCTTTTAATCTCCTTTATAATTTTATCTATAATCTTCATCCTCAACCAAACACGTCCAAAAAACTAATTGTCCCAATTTAATATAAAACAACTTTCATTAATCCTACCAAACACACTTAAAGTATGGATACGTAATAGTCTAAACTTGTTTGGTTAGACTTGTAGTCTTCTTGTTTTTATTTGCCAATGTCACGTTGTCAAGTGTAGACTTTGATGTATGGAGTATAATTTTTTGCATATTGATCGGTTGAAAGTGAGTATAATTAACAACAACCTAACCACTCCTTATTATCAAAAAATAAAATAAATAAGTGATACAACCGATAAAAAAAAATTATAAAAGTATATATTTTACTATTTTAGTTCGTTAGTATAAAAGTATATTATTTTAGTAACACCATCAATCTACCAAAATTAAAGATAGTATTGTAAATTTGTATTAAATAAACTTATTAAAAAACCTCCTATCAAACACGCTAATACACTAATGTAGATTATTTTAAATTTTATAACATAGGATAATTATAAAATATCTAATAAGTTCTATCTAAATTAACCTTCTAAATAATGTCCATCTTATACCAAGAATACCGGAAAGAAAGATTATTTGATGGTGATTATTTTATTACTATTAGAAAAATTAAATTAAATTCGATTACACTTGAATAATCGATTATTTGAAAGATATACACTAATTAATACTCCATTAGTGAAGTAGCGTAGCTTATGCGATTCAATCTTTTCCACTGTACACCATACATTAAAGTCTACATATGACATTGAGTCATTGACAATTAAAAAAACAAAATTAAACAAGTTAATTTAACGATAAATTCCTTACTCGGATTCACTTTATATATAGTGAACCATTCAAAGCAACTTTCTACATAGCAACCAAGTATACCAATTCCAAATACAATATCGATCGAGTAACCAAATGGCAAACCATGTTAGTATTACTACAGAAGACGAGGCTAGGATTCACGCGATGCAGATCACTACCTCGGCGGCTTTGCCCATGGTGTTGAACTCGGCGATTGAGCTTGGCCTCCTCGACATCATAGCCAAGGCGGGACCTCAGGTTCAACTCTCGGCGAGTAAGATTGCTTCTTTTCTCCCTCTAGATACTCCTCAAGTCTCGTCTTCCATGATAGATCGGATATTGTACGCTCTTGCCACCTTCTCCATCGTCACATGCTCGTTGAGCGAAACGGATGGAGAAGGCGGATTGACCACTAGGGTTTATGGACTCGCACCCACCGGAAAATACTTTGTCAACGTTGGTCATGGATCACTCGCTCCCATCTTGCAACTCAATTGCTCACCAACTATCACGGAGAGTTGGTATGTTTTAACACATAAAATATCATGTTTTAAAACATAAAATCAATCGAATCATTTTCATTTATTTTATTTTTTTTCTCCGAACGAAGGTATCATTTGAAAGACGCCGTTGTTGAGGGCGGAGTTGCGTTCGTCAAGGCCCATGGAAAGCCAATCTTTCAGATAGCAAAAAGCGAGCCGAAACTGAACAAGCTCTTCAACCAAGCTATGGCCGGCATGACCAATATTACCATGGAGAAACTCATCGATGTTTATCAAGGATTTGAAGGTGTTAAGGTCTTGGTTGATGTTGCCGGTGGCGTCGGCGCACTGCTCAATGTTATCATAAGAAAGCACCCGAAAATCAAGGGTACTAACTTTGATTTGCCGCAGGTTATTTCAAATGCTCCATCCTATGCAGGTATTGAGCATGTCGGAGGAGATATGTTTGAAAGAGTTCCGAGCGGCGACGCAATTTTGTTGAGGGTAAGTAACTATTAACAGAAGATATATTGAACTAGTTGTAATTTGCTGTGATTTACGTGTGTGTTTGGTAAATTTAGGGTACAATTCATGATTGGGATGACTTAAGTTGCGTGAAGATCTTGAAAAAATGCTATGAAGCATTGGAGGAAAGTGGGAAGGTGATCATAATCGATTCGATTCTACCATTGAGAGCGGAGACGAGCGAGACGAGCAAGTATGCAGCTCAGCTAGACCTGATAATGATGGCTGTCCATGGCGGCGGTAAAGAGAGAACAGAAGAGGAGTTTAGAGCCATTTCTAAAGCAGCTGGCTTTACAAGATTTCAACTAGTTTGTTCAGTCAATGCAAATTCTGTCATAGAATTGATGAAATGAAGCCTATGGATATGATGCATAAGAACATATATGTAATAAGCTGTTGCAGCATTTTATTGACGAATCAAAATATCAAATAAAAACAGTAAGAGTGAGACTTTGTTCACTCTGAATTTTACCAACCCCAAAGACGGCTAAGATATATGAGTAACCACCAAGACCCGTTATTTGTTTTTCCTTGAAATGATTTTTTCTTAATGTGGAAAACTATCTCGCCTGAAATGGACTTGAACCTAAATTTGTATAAAATTTCAAGTTGAAGATAATTTTAATTTTGACATACTGATTGCTATCATGCGTAGTTATGCTATAAATTGGGACTCTTGCTGCAATTTCCACCAAGTCTTTTTCCAATTTGCTTCCCATGGCGGAAAACAAGAAACAATTTTGAAGAGATAACCTTCTTCAACCACCAGACGCCATTCTTTATCCAATTTCTCATTTTTCCAGATTGCAAATCTTCCGATTCCTCTTCACCTACAAATTCAAAATTAAACTCGTTTTAAAAATGGAAATAAACCCACAAATTGCAATTCTCTCATGTCTTTCCAACTTCCTCAATCGAGACCCATTGCTGAAGCCATTGCCGCCGCGAACCAAATCAACGTCTATTGGTGCCACCAATGCCGCCGCGCAGTCACCGTCATTTCCCCGTCGGAAATTCGCTGTCCTCACTGCTTCGGCCAATTCGTTGTGGAATTTCACTTCCCGCAGATACCTTCCCCTGAATCTCGCCTTCTAGAAGCCCTTTCCCTCATTCTCAATCCTACTGCTGATTTCCCCCGCCGCCGGATACGCTGGCCGTTATCCACCGGAGATGATCGCCGGTGGTTCGCTCGGAGGCGGGCCCGAGATGACCTGGACCTCGATTCCGGGAGGCAGCGGCAGTGGATCGTTTTCCGGCCACCGGGGAGGGTTGTTCCGGCACCGGCGACAGGGGATTACTTTTTGGGAGCAGGGCTGGACCAACTGATTGAGGAGATAACGGAGAATGATCGGACGGGGACGGCGCCAGCGGCGGAGACAACGATTGAAGCGTTGCCAGCAGTGAAGGTGAACGAGGGACACGTGGCGAGTGGTGGGTCGGAGTGCCCTGTGTGCAAGGAGGATTTTGAGATCGGGGAGGATGCGAGAGAAATGCCATGTCGACACGTGTACCACACCGATTGCATTGTGCCGTGGCTGAGGATTCACAACTCCTGCCCTGTTTGCCGGCGGGAGTTGCCGGATCTGCCTTGCGGGGAAGGGGTTGGCGGAGGTGGAACAACCCGTGAGTTGTCAACCTTGCTATCGAGTAGTGAGGAAGACGAGTCTGATAGGCGGCGGCGGCGAAGATGTTTGAATTGGAGCAGGTTGGCTTCACTTTGGCGGTTTCGGCCGAGATATCAACCGCTCTCCGGTGGGAACCTCGTCCGCGGTGCCATTCCTAATAGAGGTTAAATATTCTGACTTGACAGTTGACTATAAAGATATGAAGGCTAATTAGATTCCTTTGAAGGACAACTAACTCGACTATTTTGTGTGTAAAATCGTGCAGCATCGTCGCTCATTTTGACATGTGCATTGGTCTTCATCTTGGTTGCGCCAGTCATGGCCTACGCACTTAGACCCTTGTACCCAACTAATCGAGCTCGGAATTAAGCATTGACAAACTAGAGAAGAAAAAACAAGTGATTTCATTGGTATTGTAATTCTACATTCTTTACACGTGGAAGTAAAAAAGGATGAAACCAGTCGTAAAAGAAATCGTCGATCTTCAATTTCCAAGTACAAAGGAATATTATTGAGTAATTGTAATTCTACATTCTTTAGTGTCAAGGTTTACCGCAGAAATTAACCTCTTCTGAAACCTCCAAGGAAAGTCGGGCTAAACACGAGGATAAGGACTTTGAAATGGCAACTCCAAACAAACCAACTGATGGTACTAATGATCATCCTAGTGATGATAAATCCAAGGAACCACTTCTTTATGATGCAAACATAGGATTTGAAGTTGTGATTGAAGTTAATCTTTTAACTCATTTAACATAATAATTAGTTAATTACTCGTCTATAAAAAATTTAAAATATACGTCATGCATTTCAATCGAAATGGAAGTATTTCGAGTGAAATAGTGCAAAAAAGATCAAATTATCCTACATTTTGATCGAAATGAAAGTATTTTGAGATAGTGCAAATAAAAACATTCATACCGAAATCATAGAATTACGAACTAAACATGACAAATGTGCGATATTAATTTTATATAACACTTCATAATTTATGGGCAAATCTTTCATATAACTCTTTAATTAAGGTATATTAATAAATGATAAAATCTTTTATATAAATCTTCCTAATTTATGGACAAACTTAGGACGTTATTTTTTTTTTTATCAAACGACTATGATAGGTTCCTACTCACTACACATGAATATATTCCTACTCGATCCTATATATATACAACACATAAAAACGGATTTTATTGACGAGTAATTAAATCAAAATTTAAAGTTGAATTAAATACAAACTAGATTTATGAAGTATTTTAAAAAAATAAAGAGAATAAGTTTGCAAAAGAAATGAAGCAAGTGTCATCATGTCACGTCTCTATTTATAAAACTAAAACTATTTTATAAAAAAAAAATTTAAAAACAAAAACATGACTATATTGTTCTAACCATCTAGCTATTTATTAATCACTTGATTTGAATTTTTTTATTTTATTATTGACTACCGAAGAGTATAGCTTATTTGCGGTAAATATATTTTTTAAGATTTCATCAAAGTTTTGGTATAACTATACTCTTGATCAATAAATTCAATTTTCAGTTAAAAATACTTTTGATTTTTAGCGATTTGTATTAAATCACAAAGTCTTCAAATAAATATTCCATAATAGTAAATTTTAACAAATTCCGAGCAGTGCACAATTAATAAATATCGTATTGCTTTTGACTTTAACTAGTTAATAAATATAGTCATGCTTTTGGCTTCAGCAGTGTTTGGCGTTGTAGCCGAAAACACTAGTGGTAGTTTTTGTGAGTGTTTTAAGGGAGGTTTGAGTACTAGTGTTTAGTGTTTTGAAAAACTAACGAGTGTTTGGTATTAAATCATGTGCCTATCACGCGAGCAAAATTTATAAGGGGCTCATCATTTTTGACTGGTTTTCACCGAGAAAGAATTGAGGACGACAGAGAAGAGGACTCGAAAGAGCTTTGACTTCCTTGCTTCGACAAATGTTCGCCACCGTTTCATCCACCGTCTCCGGTTATACCACCTCCGTGCTTAGACAAATAAATGGAGATTTTAGATTAAAAAACCTACATTTCCCCCTATTTATTTTGGTATCTATTTCTCATTTCTAGGAAAATCCCAATTAATTTTTTTGGTCGGAAAAATCCCAATTAATTAGGACAGTGGCAAACTGGCATGGGACGGGTTAGACCAGCGAAAGAGCGCGTGGCTTAGACATGCGTGGCAGTTTTTTAGGTGGGACATCGTCCCACGTGTCTTCATCTTATTCGTAGACCACATCCACGTCACCGTGGACTGCGTTGGCACAATTGAAAGACTCACGCGCACATCTTGACGGGCGTCGCTACACACCCTTTCAAGTTTCAACCAAAGACGTGCGCTTTAGTGTGCAACATTTAGATCTCCATCTTCCAATTCCATGGTCGATTCGCCCCCAAAGAAAACCCCCTGAAAAATCCCTCGGAGCTGCACGATCTGCGATTTTCAAGGCTACGGAAGATAATATTGTCCTCGATTTAATAGCTGTAGAGGGAGATGGCGAGGGCTTCGATTTTGGGGTTAACGGTGTTTAATTTGTGTGTTCTAATGGCGAATTTGATGCTGCCACTAACGGATGCTGTGTGGTTAAATCTCCCAAGCTCAGGCACCAAGTGTGTCTCGGAGGAGATCCAGAACAACGTCGTCGTTTTGGCGGATTATGTTATCATCAAGGACGACAGTATCGGACAGCCGGCTGACCACAACATCACGGTTTCCGCCAAGGTAACTCGTTTCTTCGATTCATTTTCTCCTTCTCCGAGTTTTATGAATTTGTTTCCTGAGAGGTTTATATTACTGTTATCAAGTGGAATCTAGTTGATAGATTTATCGATTCGTAAGTTGGCTGGTTTGGTAGGGGTTTTGGCTTGATTTTGAATTTCGATTTGCAATTGAGCTTGAAGGAGTTTAAGAGGTGTTACTGTTATAATGCCATCAATCGACCGATTTTGACATCGCATTGAATTAGTCAACGCATTGATACGCGTCTCCATTTCTAGGGTTTAGTTTATCCTTTTGACAGTAGACCTCCCTACCGGAGATTCAGGACGAATTCATAACCAAATTGCAACTTCTTACAGAGGCAAATGTGATAATGTTTGAGTAGAGTTGTTGATTTATTTAATTATTTGATCTTTTCGATTGTGATCAGGTGACTTCGCCATATGGAAACACTCTATACCACAAGGAAAATGTGACATATGGTCAGTTTGCGTTCACAACCAGTGAGATCGGGAACTACCTGGCTTGCTTCTGGGTTGATGGTCATGAGGGGACATCTCTCAGCCTGGACTGGAAAATTGGTGTTAATGCCAAGGACTGGGATTCAGTTGCAAAGAAAGAACACATTGAGGTTTTACTTCTTTCTCATTAAAAATCTTATTGCTTCCTATTACATGATCATATGCTGACATGATTTTAACCTAATTTTGTTAGGGGGTTGAGCTTGAGTTGAGAAAACTGGAAGGCGCTGTAGAATCCATCCATCATAATTTACTGTACCTAAAACACAGGTACCCATCTTCCTCTTCCTACATTTTCATTCGTGGAAGAAATATACTATAGAGTGGCAATGAAAATGGCATCTTTGTATAACAAATCCGCAATTGTTTCTAGCTGGTTAATTGGTCAAGGATTGATCAAATGATGGAATTCTAACAAGTTACTAGGTTATTGAAGCTTCAAATTTGTTCTGTTATACTGATAACGTATCACTAGCCTAGATGCCAGAAACATTACAGTAGTGTTCAACAGTTCTACTTTATTAATCTTGCAGGGAGGAAGAGATGAGGGAAGTGAGTGAAAAGACAAATGCGAGAGTAGCTTGGTTCAGCATCATGTCTCTTGGCATCTGCATTACGGCCGCTGGCTTTCAAGTGCTGTATTTGAAACGCTACTTCAGGAAGAAGAAGCTCATATAGAAATAGAATCCATACTCATTTGATCTTGAATTTACAGGGAATGCTGATCGAGATCCGACATCCATTTTCACTTGGAAAGCAATACCTTTTTTTCCCTTATGGATTTTCGTAATTTGTTCTTTTAAACCCTAATCTTAGAACATGGCAATCGATCCTTATTGTTTATGTCCCGTTCTTGTCGATCAAACTCTTATGGAAGCAAATACAAGAAAGTCTCATTATGTTCTGTCATAGTCTATATTATTTTAGAAAGATTTTGAAAACAAATAACAGAGAACGACTGACATTCCTGGATAAGGTAAGCTTCCAAGAAAGATAAGACTGTTTATACTATAAGCAGGTGTCTGTTAAAACAATTTGCTGGGTATTGGAACAATACATGACGTTTGTGGTAAGTGCTTGGTAGTGAAGCATCAGTACAAAGTGGGTTAATGCTGTAAAAGGGCGTCAGCGACTTTCTGTTGGATCATTTCAACACTGAGACGAGGAGACCATCTGGGTATTCTCTCCTGCAAATATCAAGTACAAACATCCTCATTACACAAATTAGCATTGATACACAGCGGATAAGCAAGTACAAGCATCCACAGCACACGAATTAGCATAAACATCCATATTGAAATAAATCAATTCAAATCGATTTTCCTTAGCAAAAAATATTGAAATAAGCCGTTTCAGAAGGAGCAATTATGATATTTTCCATTCTCTAATTCCTTTATTTTTCCATGGATACCGACCATTATTTTATAAAATCAACGTATTTTTAACTTAAAACTTTAATTTATAATCTTAACCAACCACATTTCAATACCATTCCAACAGGTGTACCAAACTAAAAGTTCCCAAAGACTTCAATGCTAGGCTAAAACTTAGGCTCGGTTCAACTGATTCTGATATGATCATACCCGTGTACCGAACACCAAACGAGCACTCAAAGTTCCTAAAGACTTGTTAAAATTTAAGCATGACTCGACTCATTTGTAAAGTAGCCGAGTTTGAGCAAATGCTCGGTTCGTTAGGCTCCTATTATAGCCCTGTTGCATAGCATTGTATTGTGCTTTGCCTTTAAGCTTTAGGGTATAGAACATAAAGACATTAATCTCAAATTTGTCGATCAAATTGCACGACAAAGAAGAAACTCTCACACAGTAGACAATTTCAATCAAATTCAGTCTAACTAACCTCGGAACCATCAGAGCGTAGCTTAGCCAACACAGGTATTTCGTATTGGTATGCATTTTCCCACTCCGGATTTGTAGTAATATCCCTAACCTACAAGAACCACACGAATACATAATAAAAAGAAAAAGAAGATGATAAACCCTAAAAAAAATAAAATAAAATAGGTCAGGATACCTCCAGGTCGACATCATGGAGAGATAGGAGAGGTGAAGAGCTGAGAGAGAAAGCGGCGTTGATTTTCTCTTTGAGGCCGTCGCACAAACAGCATCCCGGCTTCGAGTATAGGATTAGCTTTCTTCGATTGGATGACGATATTGAAGAAGAGGAAGAATAAGAGCAGATTAATTTTCTTCCATGACGGACAAGCAGGTTCGTGCTCGCCATTGGAGAGATTGTAGTCCTTATCGCAGTCGGCATCGCCATTTCTGAGCAACTCCGAAGCTCAAAGCTCTACGAGATTGACGCATCTAAAGCGAGCAATTAAATTGGGCCTACTTCAATGGGCTTTCCTTAACTTGGGCCCGTTTCACATATAAAGATAGTTTGTTTAGTGTCTCGTTTATCTGGACGGTACTTTCAAGATATGAAGATGAACTTCCAACCAAACTAAGTCACTAGCAGTGACAAACTTAATTATATACTCACTATCAGCCAATTAGAATATCCTATATCAGTTATACATGTATTTCTATCGAGTGATTGGTTGAGGCTAAATAAATAAGGATTAAATTTTTATTTTTTTACGAAAAAAATAATAAACTATATAAATTTCACCAATCATGTACTAAGATACAAGGATACATATTAAAAGGGATACAAAAGATCTTAACTGACTATGCAAAGGGCTTGAAAACTGTTTTTGTTTCTTCGTTTTCCAAGACACTAGTGCAGTAGGGAATGTAGCATGATTTACAATCCAAGTCAATATGTAAAAATATCTAAAAATGAGTTGATTTAGAAAATTTAATGAGATAATGTCTGATATTTCCATACCTAGGAAAAAAGGAACCAAGACCAAATCCTTGATTGTAAAGGCTTGATCAAGAGCTACTTTTAGAGATTGAAAATCCAGAAGGGACACAACTAGTGATCATCATGTCATCTAACATAAATAAAAGAAATAATTAACCCATGAAAATAATGCTTATTGAAAATAGAATAGTCTTTCCTAGATTGAGCTAATCTAGCAGAACTCAATTGAATAAGCAACTTAGTAAGCTTAATATTTTATCGACAATTGGTTTGCTTAAGGCTTAAGGCCATACATGGATCCTCTAAGCCGACAAACTTGGTCAGATAACGCCTTGATATCTCCGTGAGAGGAATCATGTATACTTCTTCAGGGAATCCATTAAGAAGACCATTATTTATATCTTTAATATTCTACAAAGTAAGAGATGTTGAAACTATTGTACGAAATCATTGAAAAAGAGCAGAATTTAACAAACAAGAAAGACAACACACAAGTTTCTAGTGGTTCATCCAATAAAGGGCTACCTCTACTTTTCAAAGAGATTTTATTGAGGAGTTTCAAGTACAAATGAGAGGATAAATAGATTATAACTAGGTTATCTAGATGAACAAATTATAATTAGGTTATCTAGATATTCAGGTGATAAGATTAACAGATGATCAGATGTTAGGAGACTAAGAGAACCCTACAATATATATATAAGAACAAAATCCTTAGGTTTATAATTGAGCAGGTTTATACGTGACATGTTTTATACTTGGGTAGATACAAACTTGGAAGACAAGTATAAGACTGAGCCAAAAATATAAAAGGCTCAAACAGAAATAAACCTAATTCAAGACATATTCAAAAATCTCTACCTTTACTTGAATTCTTACAGATATATCAGATTGTATTAGTCAACGCCCGAACCAACTCCCCTCCTCACAGACATATCCGATGCATTAGTCAATAATCAAAACCTCAAATACATACGAGATGTATTGACCAATGCACAAATCAACCCCTCTAGATGCATTAGTCAATGCCCTTACCATATGCATTAGTCAATGCACATACTAGATGCATTAATCAATGCCCATATCAGATGCATTATCAATGCCCAAACCAAATATATTAAGTGTCTCATGAACTTGCTGACGACACTAACAACTTGTGCCAGATCTGGTCTTGTGCAAACCATATGATACATCAAACTTCCTATCGCACCAGCATAAGGGTCTCGTGACTAAAGCTGATACTATCCGGGCTTTTCCTCTCTTTTTTTTTTCGTCCGGATGTCCGGGCCGGGCTGCCCGCCGGGTACCTGGATTTTTTCTCACGTCTGTTTTTGCCTATCTAAAAATTTACATTCTACTTCATCATTATCTAATTAAAAACTACAATCTCTTGAAAATCAAAATAATTCAAATTTCTTTCAAACAAAATCAGTATTCAAATTTGCATTCAAAATAAAGATACGCCCCACTCAAATTTATAATCTAGACTAATATTGTTATTGATTGTTCGTCAATTCTAGTCAAAATATCTATAAGATCTGGTCGATTGTTATTAGGATTTTCACACGTGTAGGTTTCAAACAAAATCAGCATTCTAAACCTACATTATACTACAAATTTACAAACTAATAGAGAGACATTGAGAGAGAGGCGAGGAGAGTAAAGTGATAAGGGATTTCTGAAAAGTGAGAAGCCGGCGTGAAGACAGAGAAGTCAGTGACGCAGATACTCGTGAGCCCGAACTCGGTGAGGGATGAAGGTTTCGGTAAAATTGTTTGCGAGGGATGAAGAATCTGAGCGATGGATGAAGTCTATATCCGAGCGAAGGCTGAAGTATGGTTTTGAGAGAGAGAACCCGACGTTGAGAGAGATTCCGGCGAGTTAGGGTTTGAGCTTTCAATTGGCTATTTGAGAGAGAAGTAGAGAGAAATCGGTGTGAGTGAGAACTGAGGATTGAGGAACGGTTCTAGGTCTTAGTTAGGGTTTTAACTATATATATACATATTTGTTTTTATAATAATTATTTTATTAAAATTCGGGCCGGGCAAGCAGCCTGACCGGGATTTACACTCTAACCGGATCAGGCCCAGATGTTCGGCTGGGCTGGGCTTTTCGGCCCGTTCGGGCTTCTCGTCTTGTCCATATCCGCCCGTTTTTACGGGCGGGCGGGACGGGTTGGACGGGTTAGCCCGGGTTGTATCAGGTCTACATCTGATGTGCGTTTGAGTTTATGTTTCATGAACATAATATGTCCCAAGAAGGACTACACATAGTGGTTGTCCAAAAAGAACATCCAAGACTCAAAACACCAATGAAAATGTCGAAATCCTAGATTTTTCATGTTACAAAAATAGAAGGCCACTATTCATTTATTTGAAATAAAACAAAACGTGGAGAGAACACGTCTAATGAATCACACACATATGCACACGGGGTTCCTTTCTAAACCCATTTAACAATAGGAGGAGTAATCCATAAGCTTATATGCTATTCTCAAAATATCTCATGTTATCGATGTGGGACACATTTTCATCCCTTACATCTCAACACTCTCCCTCAAGTGTTAACTACCTGAAGTAGTTAACACTTGACACGAGTCAAGCATCTCAACCTCTTTATAGCTCGCCCACAATTTTTTGATGGGTTTTGCATCTCATTCTCAGTTTAACTAATCCCCAAACTCAAGAAAATTGATTCGGATTGGACCTTCTCTGATACCATGTAGAAATAAGAGATTGAAAGCCTGTTTTATTTCTTGACTTAAATCATTTATATCCACAATTGGTTATCTTCTAGTTAAGATATAAAAAATAATATATTAATGAATCTAAATCTATCTATTAACCTAATAGAAAGTATGATTCAACAACTCTAAGTTTAAGAGTATGAACTTGAAGTTATTTGGTAAACTGATGTTCCTCCTTACTTGCTTTTGAATATACTTTATTTATTAGAGGCAATGGGTCTTGAGCGAATGTTGTTGGAGGAAAGAGATGCATAAGGACTTGATGTACCTCCCTCACTTCTTTATCATTTGTTTTGTTGGCGTCAATAAGATGCCGGTAGCTAGGTTGGCGATGGCTTGTAGGTTGACGATAATAGCACGATGGTAGGTTAATGTCCCTATCGAATTTACTCTGTGTAGGTTGGCAATAATAACATGTCAATAGGTTGAGTTCTTGAACCGAACCTACTCTAATACAAGTTAATTATTCTTATATTTGTCACGGGTCAAAGACTTGGGAAACACATCTAGTGATCCGCACACATAAGCGCACAAGTTCCATCCTAAAACTAATTGACAATGAGATGAGTGACTCAGTCTCATAAGCTTATACGCCAGTCTCGCAATATCTTTTGTTATTGATATGAAACACATTTTCTTCACTTACTTCTCAACCGATCTTATAGGAGTTATAGCGAAAATTATATTGCTATCATAACAAAGTGTAATCTAGGATATCTTTCAAATACCTTTTATATATATATATATATATATATATATATATATATATATATATATATATATATATATATATATATATATATATATATAAAAGTCTAGTATTTCTAGGGGATATTATTCTAACCATATTAGGTTATGATATTATTTATCTTTAGGACTATATAATGATTAGCTTGCTATTAGGGTAATTTTTTACTAGAAAATACATACCCATTGCTAGAGTGAAAAAGACAAATTTAAAGCTTGTGTTTGAAGACTAGTTTGTGAGTTAAATGAATAAGGTTATGTATGTTGAAGGAGTGTAGTTCGTTTCAAACGGCGTAACCATTATAAGTGATCAATAAACTACAAATTAGTAAACTGAGGTTTACACTATAAGTCATTGTGTTATCTGCGTACTACTTATTGTACGTTTCTATTGATACGGACATCTCACGAGACGTACCTCTTCGTAATACTAAAAATATTACATGATCCAACGTTGACTCAGTTCGCCACAAATATGCTGATGCAGGAGCATCTCACAACCTGACCTCATCTCCATGCATCGAGGAGTACACAAGCAAGAAGCAACGAGTTGTTACCAAGGAAGACCGAGACGATCACGAGTTGGACGTGGAGAGAGTGACTAAAAGAAGATGCCGAGATGAAGACCGAGATGGGGAGAGGAGTAGCCGAGATCATGACCGAGACGTGGGAGAGAGGATGGGTCATGGTCCACTTGATCCATATGAAGAAGAGGTCCGTCGGGCTGCATTTGAAGGAAGAAGATTTCGGGTTAATTTAAGTGGCTAAATTAGGCCCAACTTGCTTATTGTTTTAAAGCCCATTCTTGGACATCTTTTAAATAAAATATGGGCTTGCTTTTAATTATTTATTTTGGGCTTTTTAAGACTTGTTAGTTTAGCCCGCTAGTTATTTTATTTCTCTTTTATTATTTGATCTTATCTCTTAGAGATTTGATCTTATCTTTTAAGCTAGAATGAGCTCGATCTTGGATCAAGCCCATAGCCCGTAGGAAACCCTAGAGGACGTCCAACATGCCTATATAAGGCCTTCGAGGACGTCATTCTTGTTTACCTTTGAATGAATTAAACACAAGTACTTTCGAGTATTGTTTCTCTTCTATCCCATATTCTTCTCGTGGAATCGAGACAACTTACTGTGTGAGCGGAATCCGTTTGCCCAACAACTTTGGTGCTGTTTTGAGTTGTGTCACTTGGATTGGCAAGTTGGTGCTCTCAATCATCTCCGGGTGACTTCTCGTGCTTTGGGGACAATCGATTTCCCCTCTGTGTGAGATTATAGCGGAAGGGCTTCTTCAAGTCATTCCAAGTTGTGTGTTAGGGCCTTAGTTTCCCTATCGTGCTCTTGGTTGCCTTAAGGGTTCGACCAGATCTATCCATATACCGATCCTTCACAATCATTGGATCATTCCTCCATCTTTTTTATTTTCAAGTTTCCACCTTTTATCCATTTTCTTCATTGCGAGTCTTGGTGTTGAAAGATCGGGCCAACTGACGGCTAACCCCGTATCAAATTGGTACCAGAACTTTAGGTTCATCAACACCTTCACACGTCCTATATAAAATACAAAAAAATTCGTGCTTTCAAGACCCGTCAAGGAAGTTCTACACAAAAAGAGTCACTGGAGCAGGATCCGTAACGGTTAGTTCTACTATTCTCGTTATTTTTCTGCAATTTTCAATTCCGCATTCAATTTCTTGAAAAGAAGGATTTTTGTGGCCTATTCTTAATTTGAATACATATTTTTGCCTAAGATTCGATCTTTTCTCGTTTTGATCGGAATCTCACCACCACAAAACATCCCGCCGCCCAAATACCCGCCGCTTGGCACCACCGGCGCCGCCCATCCAAGGCTCTGCCCTTGCGCAGCCTTCACCCGAGGCTACGGCCTCAGCCCTTGCCCGCCGCCCTTTCCCGCCGCACCTACAGGCGCCATCCTTTGCGCCGCCGCCCGAAGCCTCAGCCTCAGCCGAAACCCGAACCTATCCCGGCCGAGATTTCTATCCTTGCGCCGCAGCCGCCGCCCCCTCGAAACCCTACCCGAAACCCTAGCCGTCGCCTCCGGCGTCGCTAAACCCTAATCCTAGCCGTCGGGCCTCGTCAAACCGGCCCAACCCGACCCATCTCGGCCCATCACCGAGATCCACAAAAAAAAAATTCGGAACCGAACCAAAGAGGTTCAACCACCGGTCAGCCGACCGTCGCTCAGTCGCCGCCGCCCGCCGCCGCTCCACCGCCGCCTTGAGTAGTCTCGCAAGTGTCTAGTTAAAAAAAAAAAAAAAAAGAGAGAAGGCCAAAGGCCGTACAAAAAAAAAGAAAAAAGAAAAAGAGACGTTACTTGCGAGCTAAGTTGTTCAGTTTCCGCGGTTGTGTATCTTGTGCAAGTTTTGTTTCGGCAATCGTTCCCTTTTGAGCATTATTGATATATATTTGTTTCCTTAGTAGCTCCCTACATTGTTGCAGGGCAATCATATATTGCACTCCTTTCCATTTTTTCTTTTATCTTTTTCCCTTTTACCTTCCCTTTCCTTTTTGCTTATTTTCTTTTTTCCTTATTACCTTCTCTATTTTATTTTCCTTTTTCTTTTTGTATTTTAATTTTCAAAAACCCGCAAATTATCTTTTCTATTTTGAGATTATTGATTTGTTGATTGAGAATATTGCACGCGAGTTTAGTTTTGCTTTTCTTGCTAGCACCACATAAAAAACCTTTTCCCTTTGAGATCTGGTTCGTTCACCTTGTTTTCTTGCCTAAACGCATGGACCTGTTGATTGTTTGAGACATCTTTCTTGTAGATTCACAGTGATCCTCGCAAACCGGCTAAGAGGAAGTTGCGAAGCTTACGAGATAGGTTCTGAGCGAGACACTTGAAGAGGGTAGCCTACGAGTTTATCTTTAACTAACCTTAACAATTTTGTTTGCTTTGAGTCATGTCTGCAGGAAGAGAATACAGGAACCGGATACCTGACGCGCCACGAGTTGTGGGCCCCGAGGCTATGCTAGCCCGTATCTTGGAAATATTAGATAGACTAGAAGCACGGGATGAGAGGATGACAACAGATCAGGACGAACGCGTTCCAGGCGCCACGTGGAGGAGAGACGACCGAGACTACGGCCGAGATTTCGGCAGTCCCGACTGAGATGTGTTCCACCTGAACCGAGACGACGGCCGAGGTGTCGCAAGCTCCAGCCGAGACATCCGAACACCACCCCGGGTTGCACTTACCTTGGACAGAGCTACTACCTCGACACCACAGGGAACTAGATTTGGTCCGACCATAAGAGCTAGAGATATCCAGTGTTCCAAGTGTCAAGGACGAGGTCACACAACGCAAGAATGTCCTAATAAAAGGACAGTGATCATTAATGATCAAGGATATTACGAGTCAGATTCCGACTCCGACGAAGAAGACGAGAATGACGGTGAAAAAGGATATGCTTCCGGAAAATGCCTTCACTTAAGTACGATCGTTCCTGACCCTTACCCCATTTTGAGAAATATAGATTATGTATCTCCTATGATTCATATTGATGAGCATAAACTAGAAATACCTGCTGATTTTTCTAGTCATAGAAAGGAGATGTCTAAGTGCTTAAGGAATGAAACCATTACTGAAATAATTGCGCCTTCATCTATGTGTTTAAGTGATGAAATGCTTCCTACTATTAATGCTGAAATTAGGGGGCATATTACTGAAATTAATTCACACGCACTAGGCCCTGTTGATACGATTGATTCACTTACCAATTTTGTTGAGCATCTAGCTGATTTTAAGACAGAGGAAGCAACGGAAGATAACAAACAAAGGGTTAACTTGTTCTATACACGCTGTTTGGTTCAAGGAAAAGATTTTCACATGATCATTGACAGTGGGAGTTGCAGCAATCTAGTGAGCACGGAGGTTGTTAACCAGTTACAGTTGGATACCATACATCACCCACGGCCCTATAAACTTGGGTGGATGAGTGCCTGTGATGGACTTATGATCAACAAACAAGCCTGTATCACGCTAAAGATTGGAGCTTATGAAGATACGGTCTTGTGCGACATTGCACCTATAGACTCATGTCACATCTTGCTTGGTAGACCATGGGAGTATGACAGAGGTGTAACACGTATAGGAAAAACTAATCATTATTGTTTTACTTTTCAGGATAAAGACTTCATTCTAAAACCTATGACTCCCGCAGAAGGTGCTATTAAGACAAACGAAGAGAATGTTGAGGAAGAAGCGTTGCTTGTTTCTAACACAGATCCTCCTAGGAATTCAATTCCTGACCCTTATACATGCCCTACGTACAACTATGTTTATCAGGACATCTTATCTTCTTGGCAAAGTGTTGGCATGGTGGAGAGTCTAGTGGAGGCACTCCATGGACTTCGTAAAGCATTGTCTATTTACAATTGGAGTTATATGGCTAATGAATACCCAAATTTGGACATTTTCACTGATTTTAATGGTCTTGATGTACATTTGATTGCACAGATTGAGTTATCCACATGTATACCCACGGATTATCCATACAATATGGAAAACAGGGAGACTTTCTCATCTCTTAGATATAGAACATTAATAATTATGGATGTCGACCTTTTGCCTAAGACTTATGGATATTGTACCTTGACCATTGATGTAGAAACCGATGAATGGATGGAAGACGAGGAGCAATCGGATCAGGAAGATAGCACGTTCCAAAATAAGCCAGAAACGAACATCCCGGAATTAGAAGTAACACCCGAGGAGGATGTTGAGTGGGACATCATGGCACCCAACTACATAGTAGTTCCACCTGTTCCAGAACTGGAGGTAGCACCCAAAGAAGATGATGAGTACGTGGACATTATGGAGACTTCACATGAAGAATTTGTAGATTGGGAGATGCAGGAGCCAAATGAGGTGTATGACGAGGAAGAAGATCGACAGAGCCATCTTACTCTAGTCGCACTACTGGAGATTCAGACGGAGATTCCTCAAGCTCGAGTGGTTCAGCTGATCTATCTCAGCACGGTTCCAGTCTATACTCTACGGATTCGTGGTCGAATCCTTTTCAAGAGAGGGAGAATGATGCAGGAGCATCTCACAGCCTGACCTCATCTCCATGCATCGAGGAGTACACAAGCAAGAGGCAACGAGTTGTTACCAAGGAAGACTGAGACGATCACGAGTTGGACGTGGAGAGAGTGACTAAAAGAAGATGCCGAGATGAAGACCGAGATGGGGAGAGGAGTAGCCGAGATCATGACCGAGACGTGGGAGAGAGGATGGGTCATGGTCCACTTGATCCATATGAAGAAGAGGTCCGTCGGGCTGCATTTGAAGGAAGAAGATTTCGGGCTAATTTAAGTGGCTAAATTAGGCCCAACTTGCTTATTGTTTTAAAGCCCATTCTTGGACATCTTTTAAATAAAAGATGAGCTTGCTTTTAATTATTTGTTTTGGGCTTTTTAAGACTTGTTAGTTTAGCCCACTAGTTATTTTATTTCTCTTTTATTATTTGATCTTATCTCTTAGAGATTTGATCTTATCTTTTAAGCTAGAATGGGCTCGATCTTGGATCAAGCCCATAGCCCGTAAGAAACCCTAGAGGACGTCCAACATGCCTATATAAGGCCTTCGAGGACGTCATTCTTGTTTACCTTTGAATGAATTAAACACAAGTACTTTCGAGTATTGTTTCTCTTCTATCCCATATTCTTCTCGTGGAATCGAGACAACTTACTGTGTGAGCGAATCAGTTTGCCCATCAACTTTGGTGCTGTTTTGAGTTGTGTCACTTGGATTGGCAAGTTGATGCTCTCAATCATCTCCGGGTGACTTCTCGTGCTTTGGGGACAATCGCTTTCCCCTCTGTGTGAGATTATAGCGGAAGGGCTTCTTCAAGTCATTCCAAGTTGTGTGTTAGTGCCTTAGTTTCCCTATCGTGCTCTTGGTTGCCTTAAGAGTTCGACTAGATCTATCTATCTACCGATCCTTCACAATCATTGGATCATTCCTCCATCTTTTTATTTTCAAGTTTCCACCTTTTATCCATTTTTTTCATTGCGAGTCTTGGTGTTGAAAGATCGGGCCAACTGACGGCTAACCCCGTATCATATGCGACTAGCTATATGGAACACTTTCGATCCATAATTTTACGCTATATTTTGTGATAATTCTCGTAATAAAGATAACCAATGGGTATAAATAACAAAATTTAAAACTACACGGTCCATCATACTTCGTGAATCAACCTCAATTTTATTTTATTAAAATAAATTTCTTATCTTCACGTCTACTCTCGATTGTCCCACACAATGTAGGTTTCCATTTGACCGAGCTAGAAATGTTCAAAAGACACCAATCAAATCACTATTCCCAAAGCATAGTGCATGGGCAGGCAAGATATTTAGGTGCTTTTGCTTTTTATTCATCAAACCCCTGGTGGGTTGCACCAAATAATTGAAATGATATGTGTTATTTTCACTGTTTTTGGGTTCATTCCGTACCTTTTTCATTAACTTGATTCATATATTATTCATATAATTGATTACTTAGTTAAGGAAAAAAACCATATCGAGGCGCATAACTCATTGATTACCACGGTAGTGGAACCTTTTTTAAAAATATTAACTTTGTCCATATATTAAGAATATATTTTCAAAAGAAAATGTAAATATATATTAATATTACAGACCCAATAATTAAGTTTAGCGCAATAGGTCAACATATTTAAACGTAAGTTAAGAATAGACTAATGGATTTTTTCATGTAAATGTCCATAGGAAATATAATATTGAAAAGAGATTTCTATATTTATATTTAAAAACGTGAATAATATAATTGATTGACTTTGTGTGGAGCTACCTCGTTCATAAATGATAATCAGAAGTGGATAAAAATTGTAAAATACGTGTTGTGAAATATTAGGTTAAAATTTGAACACTAAAGTCAAGAAGAAATCTTCCCCCTTTTTTTGCAGAAGCGTCAAATGACATAAGCTATTCATGTTCATCTTCTTTTGTTCTGTTCTGCTATCAATTATTTAGTTAAGATCACTGCATAATTATTTCCTGTGACGTATAGAGAGATAAGATGAAGGGAAAGAAATGCTTTCCATAAAGTTTACATGCCTATCTTTCCTAAGCTTTTCAATTTCGTCGCATACATATACCTACAAAATTACAAATAATAAGTGTCGTAGGCATATAGCCATAAAATACAAGCTAGAATAATAGAGATTTTTTATATATAGAAGATAGGAAGTTATGGTCTTTATATAACGGTAGTCAAAATTAAAAACAGTAGTAAAATTCACCTTATTATTCTCAATAGATGGTATGCGTAGATCGAGTTAAGTTTATGATGTCGATGATTTTCGTCTCAAAGTGTGATGTTGTACAATTTGATCGGAGTGGAAGTTTTGGTCTTTGACAGCGACAAAAGGATATAGTAATGCAGTATGGGATGTTGAAAGTAATAAAGGAAGAAATGTAGAAGAAGGCAATACCATTTATACCAATAACGTCATTAAACTTAAGTTTTCATATGTATGTCAAATATTGTAGGAAACGTGTATATAAATTAGAGGTTCAATAGCTACCAAAAAAAATAAATAGAGATTGAATAGAAAGACGGTGGAGGTATCAAACTTGGTACCACGTGTCAACTGTAGGATTAGGGTTTATAATGTAGATTATATGTTTCTTTTATTATGGATGTGTTGGACTAAATAAGTGTTCTCACGTCGAAAGTTGGGGGCTATCCATACCTAGTATATAAGGTCAGCGGACTACTCCTTCTATAGCCAATTGGTTTTAAGATGAAACCTCATCAGGTTTATGTGTTGGGCTTGGGTCTAACGCGCATGTGTGCTCGGATGCACACGACCTCCGCTCTACCCGGTCCGTCTGTATCGGACTTTGACATGGTATCAGAGCGGTTAACCTCTACGTGGCTCGCGATCCTAACCTGTGGACAAGTGCAACTCAGTCTATATCCTCTAGTTGCACTTGCGGGGGCGTGTTGGACTAAATAAGTGTTCCCACATCGAAAGTTGGGGGCTATCCATACCTAGTATATAAGGTCGCCGGGCTAATCCTTCTATAGCCAATTGGTTTTAGGATGGAACCTCATCGGGTTTATGTGTTGAGCTTGAGTCTAACGCGCATGTGCGCTCGGATGCACACGACCTCCGCTCTACCCGGTCCGTCTGTATCGAACTTTGACAGGATGATTGATATTACGACTTAATGTATAACGGTATCTATAACTAATGAAATGTGATGCATGCATACACAAATCATATACATAATGAAAATAGTTTCCGGATCTAAGGATTTTTGGCGTTCCCCTCAAGTTGACGGTAAATTTACAATTTGAGTAGAAGATGATGACATTCTTATTGAGCGAGAGCCTTTATATTGATATCGGTTAGTAAATTATCCGACCCTATATGTAGTATATGTATTGTGCGATTTTGAACCTCATGACCAATGACATGATAATCAACGTACTTCAGTGTGCTTGTTGTGTTCGTAGAATACTGGATTTGAGGTAATGTGGTAATGTGTAAAGCGGCTTGATTGTTTCATCATAGGTTAATTGGTTAGTTGGCGGTGAATAATGTCGAGTGATGACAACAACGATTTGATCCATTTGAGTTCGCATGTGGTTGTGGTCATATTCCTATGTTTGGCTTCGACCGAAGATCTAGAGAGATTGTGGCATGATTCTTTATCTTTTAGGAGATTGGTGACCCGCCAATAAAAATATGAAATTTCGTTATAAAACGATGAGGTAAAGGACACGAAGTATAATCATAATTGCCGGTAAGTATTTAATTGTATTGAACTCAAGTTTGATAACATAATGTCTTGTACGGGATGAGTTTTCATAACATCGGTTTGCTAGTGTTGAGTGGTCGGTCTTTGCAAAAGGTGAGATAAGATGTGATTGGGTAATTGGAATCCGGGTGGGTATTGTGAGATAGGTGAGTCGGACGATGCACGGAGTTTATCGATTAAGATTAGAGTAGGGAGGCGAAGTATCCAAAGAAAGAGAGTGGCTTGGTTCGATCGGGAAAGATGTCGGTCGAGACCCTATATTTTTTGATTCATATAGTATGTTTACAATATATTTTCTTTGAGAAAGAAACAAACCTTGTGGGGCGGTTGTGACCTCAATACAAAGAAAGAGTAGTAGTTGTCCAAGGTCATTCATGTGGAAGTAGGAGTATATGATGTTTGAATCGAGTGATGTCAAAATTGTTGTTGTTTATAACAATTAGATCATCTACATATATAAGAATATGAATTATCGCGCTTGAAAATGGTAGGAAAATAAGGAGTTCTCTACATAGAATTGTACGAAGTTGATGTGTTTAGAGCGGAATGATAACATCCATTTTAGCGTCTTTTTTCTAATCATTTTTATCCGTCCCTTGAACATTTATTATAGATTTACAATGCATTTATTGTAGATTTCCTTCCCTTTTGTGTTTTGGTGATCTACTCGTGCACTTACAATACTGAAGGCATTCTAGTCATTCTAGGATCTAAAGTAGGTTATTCTTGGAAGAACGCTTGCTACACACTAAGGCTCATTCAATGATCAAGGAAGTCGATATTAAGACTGAAATGATTCAGATCAAAAAGTGAAAAAATGAAGACCGCTCGAGGAAGAAGTTCTAGTAAGACAATTTACCTCTACACGGCTTGCTCTTCGACGATATCTTTTATTCTCTTTCCCCCTTATATTTTAGGCTATCATTTAGCCTAGATGTTTGACCGTTTTTTACCTTTTTATTCTCTTTCCCCCTTCTATTAAATAGGTTCTTTTCATCCATTAGGTTTTTCATTCGAGTGTTTTAATAAAAAGCCGACCGATCGATTGTTTCCTTGTTGGTCGATCGACTAGTCCTTTTCTCTTCGATTAATAAAGCTTTGAATATGTGTTGACACATGTCTTGCTAAATTCAATCCGTTATAGGGTCTGGAGAGCCCGACTACATTGATTTATGATGTTGATAATGATGTATATATAACATTTATCTATGAGAGCTAGTTATGTTAGTCTTGAATTGTTCTATGCAAAATGAGATAGCCGAGTGTGAAACCTTTCACTTCTATATGTTCTTCAAGGTGTTGATGGAAAAATGAGAGAGCCGAGTGGAATTGTCCCCCACATAACATGGTTTACATTCTACCTTTGATTTATCAATAGAGATCTATATATGTATGTTGTGGTGATCTAGTCTTAAATTTCTTTTATTAATTGTTGATACTTTCTTCTTATTGTGATATTTTTGAAGTCCTTGATATTGAATCATGCAGCGATCAAACTCTCTTTCTCCCTTACTACTACTTTTTGTTACGAGTTTTATATATTGATCAATTGACTAGCTAGTGCCAAACGATCGAGTGGAGTTGTTTTCTCTCCTCCACGATTCATGTTTTCGTATTCTATTATTTGTTTGTCTAGTATCATACATCAATCCACTAATTAACGATAATCGATCAATTGACCCTTCTATTTTTATTTATTTATTTGTTTATTTCATTATTAATTTGTTAAATAAATTTATCTCATTCCTTGAGTTCGATCTTCACCCTTTTTCTATAATCAGGTCTTGTAAAGTATTAGCAAGATTTGAGACTATTGTTTCAACTCTCATCATAGTCGATGTGAGAATAAGATTTTCATTAAAGGTTTTTATATGTGCACTCCTCTTGGAAAGCAAGCTAGTAGACCTTGTTAAGAGAAGGTAATGTATTCTTACAAATCACATTAGGTTTGAGATTCTAATAGACATCATCAAGGCTAATAAGAAATCGGTAGAAATATTTATCATATCTTTCTTAGTGGTCAGGAATTTGGAGCAAGGAGCACATATGTCTTTGTGACAAGGAAGACACGAACACATTTCATACCATATACGCTGTTTTTTCCTTGTTTCCTGCATTGAGTGATATTCAAATTGGCGGCAAAAGTTGTTGTTCGATATCCAACCATAATTCCCGCCCTGAAGTAAGATTATAAATTGTCGATAGTAAGGAAGGGTCAACCAATTGTAATATACATATGATTAGGATGGAATTCACCATTTTCCAATGAACATAGTCAAAAGAGGTGGTGACCGGGTCGGTACTAGTGTCTTTTATGAACTAATTTTTCGATCATATAAAGCATTGACCATATTTCTATCGTTTTGAAAATATTGTCTCCTTTGAGAATCACCGAGAAGATAGAGAGACCCGGGTGATCCGAATGAAGAAGGTAGAATGAATTGGTAATGTCAAGAACGACATTGAGTGCCATGATCGAGTTTGACGGTTTTGATTTGGGTTTAGAGGATCGTTAATTTGTCTGATACCATGTAGGATTAGGGTTTATAATGTAGAATATATGCTTGCTTTATTATGAACGTCACATTAGACATAGAGTTGTTAAAAGTTGACATCAACCGTGAAATCGATCCGATGAACCTGAACACAAACCCGACCTGGCCTGGAAAATTCTAAAAAAAGAGAATATCTAGAACCGACCGGCTTGAAACTAATTTAACCCGAAGTAACACGACCTGAAGTAACCCAACCCGAATGACCCAATAGCCCGAAGTAAACCGACCCAAAGTAACCCGACACGAATGTCAATAACCTGAAGTAACCCGACCCGAATAACCCGGTAACCCAAAGTAATCCAACCCAAATTATTTTAAATATAACAAATTATTAAAATAATTTTGAAGAATATACATTGTGAAAACTTAGCTACGTGTCGCGTATAATATGAACGTAAGAATATAGAAATTTAAAATAAAAACTATGTAAATTAATCCACTAATCCATAATATAAGTATATATAATGAATCTATAATGACATGATTCGTAATATATGTTAATACTATAAGTCTATAATGACATAATCATATTATAAGTTTATACTATAAGTTAATGATGACATAATCCATACTATAAGTTTATACTGTAAGTTAATAATGACATAAATACATAATTCATAATATAAGTTTATACTATAAGTCTATAATGACATGATCCATAAAATAAGTCTATAATGACATATTACATAATCCATACTATAAGTCGGATATCCATATCTAGTTAAAGTCATTTCAATCAAATGGATCATGCTAAAATCATTTTCATTAAACAAATCACCTAAAATACGTGAATAATTATCCAATCTGACTAAAGTTGTTTTTAGATAAATACATAATTCATACTATAACTTTTAAGAATATACATTTTAAAGATAAATTTTTTATTTACTATATTGTCTATATATACATAAGTACATAATATATATATATATATATATATATATATATATATATATATATATATATATATATATATATATATATATATATATATATATATATATATATATATATATATATATAGGGATAGGATCATGTAGGAATATCTCGTAGAGTAGGAAGTAGGGACTTATAATAGCCATTGGATTAATATAGATGAACGTCCAAGGTTTAACATTATTTATGGTAATAATTAATCAAATTATTATATTGCCCATAATAGAATTCTGATAATGTTAAGTTTTCAATGTTCAAAAACTAATATATTTATTGTTAACGAAAATGGTACTATATTTTAACGACTAATATTTCCCCTAACGACCAAAACAAAATTTAACGTTCAATTATAACAAATTTAATCACCATTTTTTTCATATTACAAATTTTAACGACCAAATTTAATGACCAAATTTTAACGACCAAAATTTCACGACCAAATTTATCGATCAAATTTTAACGACCAGTTTTAACGACCAAATTTTAACGACCACATTTGACGACCAAATTTTAACGACCAAAACAAAATTTAACGACCAGACATAACAAATTTAACCAACATTCTTTCCATATGACAAATTTTAACGATCAAATTTAACGACCAAAATAAAATTTAACGACCAATCCTAAGAAATTTAACCAACATTCTTTCCATATTATAATTTTAACGACCAATCCTAATAGAACTTAACGACCAAACAAAATTTAACGACTAGTATACTTATTATTAACGAACGTAAACCTACGTTACATGTAAGAAAAACAATCGTTACATACGTAATGGTCGTTAGTTTTGCTATCAAAAAAAGAACGTTAATTTTTTGTTCTTATAAAACATCCATTTCAACCATAAATAAAATATATTATTACCTAAATATCTTTATATTTATTGCTAGTGTATTTTTTAAATCCAATCCAATGAAACTCCCCTATGAACACTTAGTATGGTGCTTTAATCATGTTCGTTCAATTTTTAATCCGATGGATGTTAAAGGTTCCTACTCCCTACTCTAAGAGAGGTTCCTACCGGATCCTAACTCTCTCTCTCTCCCTCTCTCTATATATATATCATGTATCAGTTTCCCCATTTTTTTAATGCACAACACAACAAAGAGACCCCTTCTTTGTTTGTTTTTGGGGCTAAAATTCCAACACAAAAGTTTTAAAACGATTGTGACAACTACGACAATCATATTGGTTTGTGTATGTGCAGACAAGGAACCACAATCCCGTTTGTGTCGTAGGTAGACGAGATGATCATTTTTCTAACTGTATTATCCAATTAAAAATATTTTTGCTATGAACCGCACTACTACCCTCGACAAATATCTTGGATGTCTCATCATTAATGGAAGAGTGACAAAAAATACATTTGATGATATTAACATAAAAACAAAGCAACATCTTTCAAAATGGAAATCCAACTCACTCTCGCAAGAAGGTAGAAATACCATAATAAAATACAATTTGGCTTCCAAACCTATTTTTGATATGCAAAGCTATATTCTTCCAACGTGTGTGGGTCGTTAAGCTAAGTTCAAGTATAACCATTATTCATTTCAAATTAATATTTGTTATGTTGGTCGTTAAGCTAACATGTGTGGGTCCGTTGACCTACTATTATATAGGTCTTCTATATAGTTTTAAAAATATTACGGATAAGTATTTGATTTTGTTGTTTCATTTAACAAAGTCAAGTACGTATATTTTTTGTATAATATTTATTTTACTTTTTTTTCCCTTCTTATAATTATTTATGATATCATTTCTTATCCACACATTTTTTTTAAAATTCGGCCATGTTTTCATGTATTTTACTTGTAAGAGCCTTAGTTTTTTGGACCGAGTTTGCCTTAGCCGAGATTTAGCTTTGGCCGAGATCGACCTTAGCCGCCTCTGCGGGCTTGTGTGCCGCCCCAACGGGTTCCCCGCTCCCGCGGTCCAATGAACCGCCCCCGCGGTTTCCTGCGGCTGCAACCGGTTTTGTTAACCGTTTGACCCGTGCATTACTCTCTTCTCTTGTTACCTTGGGGAGCAAGGGTTTTTCCTTCACTTCTCATTCCCAATCCAGCCTTTCACGTCCTCCTTGCTTCTCCTTCCTCCATCTTGATCTTGTTCTTGGTTTGCCTTAGAGTTTGTGGTGTGGCCTTGCTGAGGTTGATGTGTGCTTGTGTTGCTGAGCTTGAGAGCTAGCTGTGGAAGTGGTTGATCCTTCCTTGCAGGCTAGGACCACAAGTGTGGTATGTCTTCTTGCTTCTTCTTCCTTGATTCCTTTGCTTAGCTTAGGATTAGATGTATGTGGATGTAGTTTGATGTTGGTATGTGTATGTATATTGCTGTGTATGACTTTGGAATGGAGAAGATGTGATTTGATCACGTGAAGAGCCGAGGAAGAGTCGCGGGATCACATTCTACACTGTCGCCGCCCCCGCGCCTGGAAGCCGCCGCCCCTGCGGAAGCCGTGCCGCAGCGCCCGCGCCGTGCCTGTGCCGTGCCTTGCGTTGCCTGCGGCCTTTGTCACCGCGCCCGCGGCTGAGTCTTGCCGCGCCTGCGGGTTACCTTGCTCCGCCCCTGCGTCTCTTGTGTCACGCAGGTGCGTCTTGTCCTGGGTCTACCTAGAGTTAGGTAGATCCCTTCCTTTCCTAGTATAAGCGGTAGTAGCATGCTAGGTATATGTTGAGGATATATGGTTGATGAGTATGTTTCGGTTTGCCTTGTTGCTAGGCAGTGTTATCCTCCAAATTGGAGTGGACCGTGTTTGAGGTTGATTGAGTTGAGACGACTTCGAGGTTGAAGTAAGTACATAGGACTTACTTAGTTGTCATCCCTATATTGGATGTGTGCATGAGTGGTGTGTGGTATATGCTTGATAGCATGCGTTATGGTTTATTACCGATCTATGGTATATTGCTTGCCCATTGTAGGGCCGTGATAACTTGCCCTTTCATCCGCCGGGAGTCTGGGAGGTTCTCTGTAGGCAGGCCAAACCTGGTAAACGGTTCGGGCACTCTCCATTCCCTTAGGGTACACGGGGAGGTGTTCCAGGCACCATTCCAGCTGACTATTGGACCCAGAGGCGAGGATTATATATTCCTCGTGTCACATATGTTTATATGGATATATATACGAGTTGAGTGTTGGACTTTATAAAGATAATGAACCGGGTAAATGTGTGATAGCATGTTGACGTGTTTAGTATTCTTTGATGTGTGTATGTTCTCTGCATCTCTTATATATGTGTATGGTTAGCTAACGGTTTTATACCGTGTTGTAGATCCTTTGCAGGGTAGGAGAGCTGCAGAGTGATCCAAAGTGGGTGATCCGCTGAGGGCTCCGTACACTGGGCCGTTATCGGGGATATGAGACCTTTTTGTTGTACAGTGTTGTTTTTATTTGTACACAGCGGTACTTTTGTATTACCTTTTGATATATATATATATATCAGTTTCATGTTTTGTATTTAATCTATATGTGCCTTGTTGTAAGATTCAGTGAACTTGTTGTCAGGCTAGGGTAAGGATCCATTGTGAGATCCTAGCTCAGTAGCACTCGAGTCCTACGGATTTGGGGTGTTACAAAGTTGGTATCAGAGGCAGGTTGACAACATGGCACTTGTAATCTGTGATAAAAGTCGAATAGATAAATAAACAGAACCAAAAAGGGGTATGACTTTTCAAAAGGTTTTGGTTTTGAAATGAGTACAAATGTTTTGGGATACCGTGTACGTGAGCCATCGCCCCTCTGAAGACCTCGACAATATAGATATATATAGATAGTCTGTTGTGATTGATTTGATATATATTTATACATATGGCATATATATAGCCTTCTAAGATAGGTTTACGTCTTCTGCGGATGGTTCAGAGTAGAGCCTTATCTGCAGCTAGACGAGGTAGAGGTAAACCCCCTCTAGGTAGAGGACGGGGTAGGACTCCTGCTGCGGTTCACATGCAACGGAGAGATTCACGAGGAGGTTGCTGAGAGCGTCGTTCCTGAGACTGGGAACGGTGCATCTGAGATACAGGGGCACATAGAGCCCATTCTGGTGATTCTGATCGTGTCTCCATGGGGGATCAGAGTTCCGTGCTTATATCAAACGAGTAGAGGAGGTTGCCAGAGCCGGTAGATGTGCCCCAAATTTACAGGCACAAGAAGGACCATCTGAGAGAGGTCCCATGGAGTGACTCAGGTGCCAGCTGCACCGGCACCTGTTGCTGAGATTGTTAGAGCTACAGAGGAGCATATAGGCCCTAGACCAGACACTTGGTTGAAGGATTTTCATCAGATGGGTGTACCCCCTTTCACTGGGAAGGTGGGGTTAGAGGTTGAGCTCTAGATTGGACATGTGGACTCAGCTCTGGAGTCCATTAGATGTCCAGTGGACATACATATCGAGTTGGTGCAGACTTTATTCCGGGATCTGGCACAACATTGGTGGAGGTCTGTACGGGGTCAGGTTAGTAGTTATGACCAGATGAGGACTCTGATTAGAGAGCGTTTCTGCCCTGCCTCACTGAGGAGGGAGAAACTGCGGGATTTTGTGGAGGCTGGGTTGAGGATGTACCAGTCTCCGAGGCTATCAGGAGGTTCCAGGAGGAGCTGGCTTTGCTGGGTCCAGCTGCACCTCCTGTAGATCAACATGTATATCTGTTTTCCCGACGACTGAGGGATGCTACCCGGACTTATATGGCAGGGTTTCACTATGAGACCTTGGTTGATTATCAGGACCGGGCTTCTAATTATGAGAGAGAGAGAGAGCTTGCCAGAGGAGAGCTTCTCAGACCGGAGGGTTTGAGAAGAGACAGCGGACTGGGCAGACCAGTGATACTGGTGGAGCTGCTGGTTCAGGGCGAGGCCAAAGTCGCCAGAGTCATCCTTCATCTGCGCAGGGTGCAGATAAGGGAGTACACTGCTTCAACTGCAGTGAGTATGGGCATATGAGATTAAAGTGTACGAAGAAGCCGGTGACCTGCTTCACTTGTGGCAGACCTGGTCACAGAGCTACCTTCTGTAGACGAGGGAGAGCTTCATCACAACAGGATTCTTCTCCTGCTAGTGCAGCAGGAGGTGGACAAGGCCACCTCAGCAGCAGCAGATGCAGGGACAACAAAAGAGTCCCAAATCGCCCTACGACTCAAGGATCTGCTCCTGGGCCGAGTAGAGACAGATGTCGTGGTGGAGAACCACTGACACCCGAGGCCCACAGAGCCGAGTTTTTGAGCTGAGGAGTGCAGAGGAGCCAGCTGCACCGACTGCTACAGGTACCATTCTGATTCATGGTTTACCTGTTAGAGTCTTATTTGATACTGGTGCTACACATTCTTTTATTTTTGATGCCTGTGTAGAGCGTCTGAGTCTAGATACGGTTGAGGGATGCCCTTTATTATAGGGTTACCCGATGGTGGTAGGGTCAGAGGTACCCGTGAGATTCATGATTGTCCCATTTTTGTAGGACCCGTGTGTTACTAGTTGACTTCTTTGTCATGCCGTTAGAGCATGAGGAAGTCATTCTAGGTATGGATTGGATGGATAGACATTTTGTTGTCTTAGATGTAGGTAGGAGGACTATTACCCTCTCTACCGAGTTAGGTCAGATAGAGGTTTTCCGAGGTTGGGACCTTGGAAAGACAGGGCACGATTATCAGTGCGTTACGGGCAGCTAGATTGATTGCACAGGGTTGTGATGCCTTCTGGTGTTATGCCATGAAGGAGGGGGAGAGTCCAACATTAGAGGATATCCCTGTGGTTTGCGAGTTTACAGATGTATTTGCTGAGCCGTCCAGTTTGCCACCTCAGAGGAGTGTGGACTTTGGCATTGAGTTAGAGCCTGGTACGAGACCAATCTCGAAGGCCACATACCGGATGGCGCCTGTCGAGATGTTGGAGCTTAAGAAGCAATTGGAGGAACTGGCTGAGAAGGGCATCATTCGCCCTAGCGTGTCCCCATGGGGAGCACCTGTCCTCTTCGTATGGAAGAAGGACGGATCGTTGAGACTGTGTATTGATTACAGAGAGCTGAACAAGGTGACCATCAAGAACAAGTATCCATTGCCGCGTATTGATGACTTGTTAGATCAACTTCAGGGAGCGACAGTGTTCTCCAGGATTGATCTGCGTTCCGGGTATCACCAGCTGAGGGTGAGAGAGCAGGATGTGCACATGACATCATTCAGGACCAGATATGGACACTACGAGTTTGTAGTGATGCCAGTTGGACTTACGAATGCCCCAACAGTTTTTATGGAGTTGATGAACAATATCTTCATCGACTTCCTGGACCAGTTTGTGGTGGTCTTCATAGATGACATGGTGTACTCGCAGTAAAGAGGAGCATGCAGGACAGCTGAGGATTGTATTGCAGGTTTTACGGGATAAAGAACTTTATGCTAAGTTTTCTAAGTGCGAGTTCTGGATGCCAGAGGTAGCATTCCTGGGTCACATTGTATCCGCCGAGGGGATCACGGTTGATCCGGTGAAGATAGAGGCAGTAGCAGCATGGACTACACTGACGAACGTCGAGGAAGTACGTAGCTTTTTTGGCTTAGCCGGTTATTACCGACGTTTTGTGGAGGGATTTTTTTGTGATTGCCTGTCCACTGACGAGTTTGCTGAGGAAGACTACCAGATTTGTGTGGTCTGATCAGTGTATGCAGAGTTTTGAGGAGCTGAAGAGACGTATGACTTCTGCTCCTGTTGTGGCACAGCCAGAGGGTACAGAGGATTTTGCGGTATACAATGATGCATCCAAGCTAGGCTTGGGATGTGTGTTGATGCAGCGGGGCAGAGTGATTGCATATGCGTCTAGACAGATGAAGACGTATGAGGAGAACTACCCGACTCATGATCTGGAGTTGCAGCGGTAGTTCATGCACTGAAGATCTGGAGACATTACCTGTATGGTGTTACATGTCAGATATTCACAGACCATCAGAGTCTGAAGTACATTTTCACGCAGCGGGAATTGAATAACTGGCATCATAGGTGGCTTGAGCTGATGAAGGATTTTGATCTGGAGATTCTGTATTATCCGGGGAAGGTGAACGTTGTCGCCGACGCCCTGAGTAGGAAGACGCCTCGAGAGCAGGCGATTGCGAGGCTGACAATTCAGCAGCAGTTACAGAGGGATTTGATCTGGTTAGAGTTGGTCATCCAGTTTCCGGATGAGGATGCCCGGCTGAGCACTTTAGAGGTTCTTCCTGATTTGTTGGGTGAGATCCAACAGAAGCAGGAGACCTGTCCGACACTGATGAGGATACGAGATACGATGTCTCGAGATGAGCCACCACAATTTCTTCTGTGAGCAGATGGAGTATTGAGACGCCGGGTCGCGTCTGTGTACCTGCTGATGCAGATCTACGACAAAGGATATTACAGGAGGCTCACTGTACACCTTACTCTGTATATCCCGGTACGGGTAAGATGTATCAGGACTTGAGACGTTCATATTGTTGGGGAGGGCTGAAGTCCGATGTGTCCAAAATTGTGGCACAGTGTGCGACCTGTCAGCAGGTCAAGATAGAGCATTGCAGACCTGGAGGTGAGCTCCATCCACTTCCTTTCCACAGAGGAAGTGGGAAGACGTCACCATGGACTTTGTGACTGGACTGAGGCTGAGCCGGAGTTTTGATGCTATCTGGGTCATAGTGGACAGATTGACGAAGACGGCACGTTTCATTCCTATTAAGAGACGTGGCCAGTGAGCAGATTAGCAGAGGAGTACACTAGGCAGATAGTGAGACTCCATGGAGTACGAGGACGATCGTCTCAGACAGAGATGGGCGATTTACCTCGAGATTCTGGCAGCAGATTCAGACTGCTCTAGGGACGAGTTTGCACTTCACGACTGCGTTCCATCCTCAGACAGATGGTCAGTCAAAGAGGACCATTCAAACACTGGAGGATATGCTGCGAGCTTGTGTGTTGGATTGGGGACAAGTGTGGACGGATCATTTCCCACTTGTTGAGTGCTCATACAACAACAGCTGGCATGCATCGATTGGGATGACCCCATATGAGGCACTGTATGGACAGAGATGTCGTACCCCATTATGGTGGGATGAGCAAAGCAGTGTTAGTTTAACACCTGATCAGATTCAGGATGATGTAGCTCGAGTAGCACTGATTCGAGAGCGGATGCTGACTGCCCAGAGCCGTCAGAAATCTTACGCTGATAGGAGGCGTAGACCTCTAGAGTTCAGAATTGGAACCCATGTATGGCTGAGAGTGTCCCCGACATGAGGTGTTAGACGTTTTGGCATTAAGGGGAAGTTGAGTCCCCGATATGTCGGACCGTTCGAGATTCTGGATCGGGTTGGGAGCAGCTTATAGGTTAGCCTTGCCTCCGAGATTAGAGGGTGTTCACCATGTATTTCACGTGTCTCAGTTGAGGGAGTACATACCAGATCCGAGACATATTGTTAGTTATGATGATTTGGTGGTTGAGCCGGACCACACTTTTGTTGAGCATCCGATTGCAGTCCTAGAACGAGGTATGAGACGCCTGCGTTCGAAGGACATTCCTATGCTGAGGATACAATGGTCGAGACGTAGACCTGATGAGGCTACATGGGAGACTGAGGATAGTATCTAGAGGAACTATCTAGAGTTTTATGCTGAGTTAGATGTACCAGTAGGGTCGCCGAGTAGATCTTAGTACTACCTTGGTGAGTATTATGTGCTTATATGCTTATATGCTATGATGTGTTTATTTTCATACTAGCTTTTGATGTGATATGATCTTATTAGATCTTGTTGTGTTAGTCTGATTATTGTTTATAGCTGGAGATGGTTCTTTCCTCCATGCTATTGTGATGTTGGTTGGCTAGAGATGGTTCCTCTATGCATTGGATAGTGTTTTGTGCTGGAGTCGATTGTTTCCTCCATGTTTATGTTTGAGGTTATAGAGAGAGTTGTACCTCGGCTTATGAGTCCGAGTGAGTTGAGGATTTCACAAGTTTCGGGACGAAACTTGTTTTTAGGGGGGTGAGATGTAAGAGCCTTAGTCTTTTGGCCGAGTTTGCCTAAGCTGAGATTTAGCTTTGGCCGAGATCGACCTTAGCCGCCCCGCGGGCTTGTGTGCCGCCCAGCGGGTTTCCGCACACGCGGCCCAGTGAACCCCCCCCCCGCGCGGTTTCCTACGGCTACAGCCGGTTTTTGTTGACCGTTTGACCCGTGCTTTACTCTCTTCTCTTCTTACCCTTGGGAGCAAGGGTTTTTCCTTCACTTCTCATTCCCAATCCAACCTTTCACGTCCTCCTTGCTTCTCCTTCCTCCATCTTGATCTTGTTCTGGGTTTGCCTAGAGTTTGGAAGAGAGTTTTTGGTGTGGCCTTGCTGAGGTTGATGTGTGCTTGTGTTGCTGAGCTTGAGAGCTAGCTGTGTGGAAGTGGTTGATCCTTCCTTGCAGCCTAGGACCACAAGTGAGGTATGTCTTCTTGCTTCTTCTTTCTTTCTTCTTCCTTGATTCCTTTGCTTAGCTTAGGATTAGATGTATGTGGATGTAGTTTGATGTTGGTATGTGTATGTATATGGCTGTGTATGACTTTGGAATGGAGAAGACGTGATTTGATCACGTGAAGAACCGAGGAAGAGTCGCGGGATCACATTCTACACTGTCGCCCGCCCCCCTTGGAAGCCTCCGCCCCTGCGAAGCCGTGCTGCAGCGCCGCGCCTTTGCCTGCGCCGTGCCTTGCGTTGCCTGCGGCCTTTGTCACCGCGCCCGCGCCCGCTGCTGCCTGGCGCCTGCGGTTTACCTTGCTCCGCCCCTGCGTCTCTTGTGTTACGCAGGTGCGTCTTGTCCGGGTCTACCTAGAGTTAGGTAGATCCCTTCCTTTCCTAGTATGAGCGGTAGTAGCATGCTAGGTATATGTTGAGGATAGATGGTTGATGAGTGTGTTTTTCGTTATGCCTTGTTGCTAGGCAGTGTTTATCCTCCAGATTGAGTGGACCGTGTTTGAGGGTTGATTGAGTTGAGACGACTTCGAGGTTGAAGTAAGTCCATAGGACTTACTTAGTTGCCATCCCTATATTGGATGTGTGCATGAGTGGTGTGTGGTATATGCTTGATAGCATGCGTTATGGTTTATTACCGATCTATGGTATATTGCTTGCCCATTGTAGGGCCGTGATAACTTGCCCTTTCATCCCGCCGGGAGTCTGGAGGTTCTCTGTAGGCAGCGCCAAACCTGGTAAACGTTTGGGCACTCTCCATTCCTTAGGGTACACGGGGAGGTGTTCCAGGCACCATTCCAGCTGACTATTGGACCAGAGGCGAGGATTATATATTCTCGTGTCACATATGTTTATATGGATATATATTACGAGTTGAGTGTTGGATTTTATAAAGATAATGAACCGGGTAAATGTGTGATAGCATGTTGACGTGTTTAGTATTCTTTGATGTGTGTATGTTCTCTGCATCTCTTATATATGTGTATGGTTAGCTAACGGTTTTATACCGTGTTGTAGATCCTTTGCAGGGTAGGAGAGCTGCAGAGTTGATCCAAAGTGGGTGATCGCTGAGAGCTCCGTACACTGGGCGTTATCGGGGATATGAGACCTTTTTGTTGTACAGTGTTGTTTTATTTGTAAACAGCGGTACTTTTTTATTATCTTTTGATATATATATATATATACCTAAAAATATTATAAATAATAAAGTTCAACTCAATTCCGCACGGTTAATATTAGCGTGTATCATCGTTGTATGTAAGATTGATACATTCCTATTTTTTAAATTATTTTTAAATTTATTTTTAAATTTCAATAATGTCGTATAAAATTAGCTAAAATATCACCGTGCACCTTACTCGTGTGTTTTCTACTTTTCGGTAAATAATCAAAGGTTACATTCTTTCTATACGTATCAAAATGTTTGTTACAGTTAACAAATCGTGTTAAAAACATATTAGTTCTTGTTACACATGGGGATACTACAAAGCTAAATGATTATAAAGTCGATTGAAATTAAGAACGCAATATAGTACAAAATCAAAAAAGAAAGAATCCACTACCAAAATTGATATCATAAATATTTGTACTTTTGTAATAAAAATATAAATGAGTAGACTTTTGTTTTTTTGTTGTAGTGTATTGTTTTTTGGGGGGAACGTTTAGTGGGTATTTGTTGTTTATATTTAGCAGTACATAAAATGGATAAGATGACTAACAAAAACACTAACAAGAAAAACCGTAAAGAGTGGTATTTACAAGTTTCTAGAAGGACCTAAAGATGTAGGATCATATAGCCGGTAGCAAGAAGTTGATATCAATTCTCATAGAAATAACACAATGGAATAAACATGTAAAAACTAGTTATTTTTTTTAAACGAAACGTATGATTAAATGTTGAAAGCTGGCGATACAAGATGGTAAAACACCATCGAAGATATGTCCGTCTCTGCCATAAGTGTGACATTTGCAAGACTGTCCATCAAAATATTAACAAAACAAAAAAAATGTGTTTTTACGGAAAAACAATCCAAGGAAATACTAAGAAACTTGACATCTTCCATAATTACATTATCGTAAACTCAATTTATGTGTGTCAGAGAGTTCGTTTTCATGATAGCTTTGTGTAATCCGTTCAATGGACAAATCTAGATTTTAATATTCGGGTAAAAGGAATTACTAGAAGATTTGAAATTAAAGGAGTTATTGCAAATGGAATTATTAGAAGATTTGAAACCTTGACCACTTGTACAAATGAATATTTAAAGATGTAATCAATCATTATGTCATGTTAGTTTTAACGAACTTTTAAATTATACAAAATATATATTTGCTTGAAATTTTGGGGTGGGTTCGAGCAAACACTACCCTATCCTTAAATCCGTGTTTGACCCCACCTCAAAGCTTCTTGCACCCAAATCTTAATACCTCCGCTTCAGCCCCACCAAACTAACCACTTCCCCTTTAGCCGCCTCACCCTCGCTCCCACCACGTCGCCAAGGGAGTTCCTCATAACAATACTCCGTCCCATACCATCTTCATTAGTAGAGGAGTCGATGTTGACCTTAACCAAGTCAGCCTCTGAAGGAGCCCACCAAACATGGTTTCTTGAAATAGCAGAAGCTTTATCAACCCTTCCATTGTAGTCTTTCGTAAGCATAATGAAGTTGTCATGTAAAAGGGGAATGCATGGTGGAAATATCATCAAATAATGTTTGATTTCAGCAAGACCATGCAATTCAAACCTAACCACAAAATTTTCAAGTGTCATAACCCCTAAAACGGATCATAACACCCATCAATAGTTCTCCAAGGCTACAAGAAAGGAAGAGAAAAGCTTGTTGCGATGCCTCATAATTTTTCCGCACCACTCTCCAATGGGGGAAGGGATAAGAGCAAGATAGAGCGACCCTGAGAAGCCCGAGCACCTAACACAATAGAGATCATTCACAATCTGTCATGACGCCAGATTCGTCTTCAAATGAAGAATGTCATTTTGTATCACCAAGCAAAAAAAATTTACTTTGCGATGAACCACCATTTTCCAAATATAGCATATAAAATCAAGTTGGACTCCATGTAACCTCTCTTGCTAATCCTCCAAGTGGCCCACTTGGAGGATTAGCAAGAGAGGTTACATGGAGTCCAACTTGACCAAGCAAACTGATGGTTAATTACACCTTCCAAACCAATATGTAGATTTAACTGAGAACATACCGTTCAAGCAAGGCCACCAACTCCTTATATCCTCAATGCTTCCAATACAATATGGTGTGGTAAGGATATCTTTTGCATCCTTTGAGCAAAATGTAGATCATACAAAATCTCAATTCCATGTGCTCGTTGCATCATCCCAGCAAATTACACACTTTCATTTTAGCATTCATAACCACTCTTTCCAATGGCATGCGCAATATGTTTCCACCTCCCCCCTTCCCTCCCCCACATGCTCCCCAAGAGTAGCTCGGATCGTTCCCCAATCGAGCATTCAGACAAGATGAATCCTTGAAATAACAAACTTTCATTAATGTGTCATGTACAAGAGAAATATTCTCCATAACCATTCTACACCCTTGTTACGCAAATAGTGTTTCGTTAAAGACCTTGAGATCCCTAAATCTCATTCCTTCCGGGTCCTTTGGCAAACATAATGCTTTATAATTCCTCCAATGATTTTTCTTCCTTTCACTACTTGCATCCTCCCAAAAGCTTGCCATCATTGAGTGAATTTCATCAATCAAGTTTGTTAAAAATCTAAATACGTTGATCACAAAGGTTGGAGTGCATTGAATAATCGATTTGAGTAGTACCTCTCTCCCGACTTGTGATATCATGTGTTCCTTCCATCCCCGCAACTTCCTCATAACCCTATCATTTATAACCCTCAAAGTCCTCTTTTTCATTAGCAAATAACAGTTGGAAGTCCCACGTACTTCCCATGTTTGTTGACCTTCATGACACCAACAATTCCAACTGGGTGAGGTACATTCATTGCTGACACATTCTTTCTAAACGAAACCTCTGATTTAGCGTGATTAATTATCTGACCTGATGTCCTTTCGTATAATCTGATTACACCCGCGATAATAGAGCATTAGTTGAAAATCAATGAATTAAATGAGATTAAAAACATTCTTATTAGTTTGAATCATAAAGGATTTTAAAATCACATATTTGTTATTATTACCTTTTTTTTACTAGATTTATAAAGATATCTTATGACTTAATTTGTAAAGTTCCATACTATATCTACTTATTAAATCGATTAATATGGACAACAACAATATCTAAGTACTGAAGTATATGCCTTTCTTCATTTCATTTTTAGACATATTACGTCGTTTGAATTGTAAGAAGTTCTTAGGGACGTGTAAGTGAGAACTCACTTGTTATGTCAGACTTCAAACACAATTATAGATTACTTATTTTGGTTATACGGTAGCACTTGAGCTACGCTCCTCCAAATCCAGATAGCATAATTCAATATAACATCAGTAAGTCCGCCTGAAAAGCTTTTGCCTTCTTTCTTCAAACTTCTTGAACACCTCGAGCCCTTAAGCTTGAACTCTATCTTCGAATAGATATATAATGATGTGCAAGACGTTAACCTAAGATAAGATAATACTTTAACTACATTAATATCTTTAGATTACAAATTTGACTAATAAACTAACAATATCTCCTAGATACAAAATATCCTAAAATAGATATATAATGATGTGAAGTCATTGACTTACAACAAGATGCAAGTTTTGAATGCTCGAACTTGTATTCCTTCTAACCCTGAAACAAAGTTAAATATATAGATTTACAATTGGTTAACTAACTAAATATCTTTTCACATTAACTCCCCTCTAAAAAATTTAGATTGTGTTTTAAAGATAACTTGTTGAGATTTTTACTATACCCTAACGTTTTTACCCTCTTTTTCTCATATTTTTGTATCCGACTGAGTTTGAAAACTTTCTATTTTTACTAACTCTGTAATTTCTTCTCTCAAACGACTTTTTTTATAAGGATCTAATATTTTTCTTGTTTTCACAAATTCCCACTTTCTTACCCTTCCCGATGAGGTGGTAAGTACGTCTATAGTGTGGATTTGTGCACATTTCTTTTTCCATTATATGTCACTGTGAATCCTCTTCATACCTTTAAACAAACATGTAAAAAGGGTAAATGTTGGCTTAGTACTATCCAAAGTAAAGTGTTTTCTTTCGTTGGGGTTCCCGAAGTGTTGGTGAGGACACTATTTTAGTTCTTTGACACTTGTACAATCAACAAAGCAACAAAAACACCTTATATATAGATCATGTCAAAGTTTGATAATTGAAGGGTTTTATTTGCCAAAGACAATATTTTCAAAGACAATTGAGTTTTAAAACTACCATACGTGAAAGTAAAAAATCAAAATGGGTAAAAAGAGAACCACACGTATAAAAAAAAACAATTCAATACTTCTACAAAAAGTGCTTCGAAAACTTCCAAAAATATTGTTGACTTTGAGTCGTTTCAAAGGTATGCAACTTATGTCTCTATTTGTTACGTTGCTCCTGCCCAACCTTACTTTAATATGGGAGTCACATCTTCTTTGTTTTGTTGTTTCAAACAATTGTCATGAAAAAAACAGTTTTTTCAAACTCTAAATACATTTTTATTTTTTGTTTAAATTTTTTTTACGCTATCCTTATTTTATTTTAGAAAGTTAAACTCATAGAAAAAGTGAAAAGATTATAACCAGGCCCATTAAGACCCAATTACACTAGGTAACAAAGTATATGTATATGTTTGCGACCTGATGTCTATGGCTGAATAACAAATATAGAGTATACCAAAGAGGCATGTAATCCTCTTGAACATACCTGCTACCTTGAAGCCTAAAGAAACACAACCAAGTTGGTGGAGGTTAGCAGGTTCGTCTACCTTCGGGAAAGCCATCAACAAACAACAACACTCACAAGCCAAACAATCGTCCAAATTTCGGGACAATAGGCAGTCCACCTTCGGCAATGCCATCAGTGGAACTAAGTCAAGCTCGGAACATATATCAAAAACTAATACATCAAAGTATGGAGCAGAATACAACTCGGTAAATACCTACTACTAGATGTAATCTTTCTCTAGCTCTTGCAGGAATAACTTCATGTAACAAGGTATAAAAGTTGGTCTTGATTAATTGTATGAGGATATATTTATCTGTATTCTGTTTTGATCAAATACCAAGATATTCCTAGAATACCAAATATAGTAGACCATGGCAGAAAACGCGTACATCCTAGATCTTCTCGTCCAACCCCGTCATGTGCAGTGTGAGTCATCCAATCCAAAACCTCTGATTTGGTGGTAATATCTCATGGGATACCAAAGTTCACACCAACTTGTCTCCAAACCTCACGTGCATATCTGAAACCAAATATCAAGTGGTCATGGACTTACTCTCACTTGTGCACCAAATACATGTAGAATCAATACCAAGGAACAATAATCTATCTTTGGTAGACAATTGGCCAATAACCTCCATCCATATTATAAAGCAGTGTTTTGGTGTATTGCCTGGATCCCACACAACTCTGAACCACTCCACCTCCTCACACCGCGGTCTAAGCATCTCAAATGCCTCTTTTACTCGAAATATCCCACCCTAACAACATGAATCAAGTATCTATCTCAAAGGTGTCTCCTCACTAGTTAGGACAACCATCTCAAATCTAGCACGAATGATTGTCTTCACCAACAATGAATCTCTAGGGGTGACGATCCAATGCTCGGGCTCATTGGTGTATAAATATATGTGAAGAATCCATCTACTCCAAAAGTTGTCACACTGAGCATGAATGTGCTAGTAATACTTACACATAAATGCTACCTGCCAAGACCTGAGGTCCAGTAGCCCTTATATACCTTCCTCCGTCTTCGCAAGCAAATTCAAGACCATGCAATCCGTGACCAACTCCAAAAAAATTATCTACATATGCTAGTAAGTTTGTCAAAAACCAAAACTAGGACAGAGAGAAGTGATAGCCATGAGCTCTCTAATCCCACTTCTATGTAATGGTATATGTGAAACTAATTTGACTTAGCAAGATTTCTCCTTTTCCTGTGTTCTAACTTTTATATGGCTCATATCAATGTATAAAAAAAAAAATGAATTAGGTTAAGCAAAAAATCCAAGTCTAATTAGTTACTAACCAAAAAATATAAACTTAGTATTAAATATAACGTAGGATTTTAAATATACCATACCCCTTTTTAGAGGAATACATAATTGAGTGGTACACAAGATATTGTCACGTTCTGTGAAACCGTTTTAGAAGCAAGTGGGTAATTTACAATACAAGTGGATCCGTTTAATTTTAGAAAAAGTTATATTTTTTATAAATAATTCTCCTCGACGCTAACCGTAATTTGAAATTTCTCCCTAACTAAAATAAATGTAAATACTCGTGCTAACCGTAATGTTTTGTGATTGAAATTAAAAAGAAAGGATAAAGATAGGTAATGAAGTAAAGTAAAGCTAGTTAAGTGCCAAATTGGAACTCTCTTGCTTTTGGAAATGTGTATATAAAGGAAGCTCTTCTCTCATTTGGTTCTCAAGCTTTGCCTATTTCCAACATATTATCTCAAAACCTCATTTTTAGTGTTTGCTAAATACACCAAAAACATAGAGATGGGACTTGGTAAGATAGGAAATTGGCTAGCCAAAATGAAAGCCTATGTAGCCATAATTTCCCTTCAATTTGGGTATGCAGGCATGTTTATCATCACAACCATTTGCCTCAAGAAGGGCATGAACCACTTTGTACTATCAGTCTATCGCCACGTGTTTGCCACCCTGGCTATCGGCCCTTTCGCCCTTTTCCTCGAAAGGTACTTTTCTGTCGACCACCATGTCACCACCTACACCGCCGATTCCTCACCACCATCGTCAATTTACTGTATTTACTTTTGGTGTGTTTGTGTGTTGCAGGAAAATAAGACCGAAGATGACACTCTCAGTTTTCCTCAAGATAATGCTCCTTGGACTTCTCGAGTAATGCTTCTTTAGCCCCTAAGTAAAAAAAATAAAGTATATAATATTTGCATGCAAAAGAAGTCTGCTTTTATAGTGGAATATCACCGACGACAACAGTTAACGTATCAAAAACTAAATATTTAAGATTTAATGATATGCATCATGATTTGAATATCAACGACCGGATATGTCCGTGCGATACACATAGCCAGACAATTGTGTTTTCTATAAACTTTTGTTAATTAGTGATTTAATATTATTAATGATTAATACTTATCCCTGCAGGCCAGTGATTGATCAAAAATCTCTACTATCTGGGGCTCAAGGCTACGTCAGCAACGTTTGTTTCTGCCATCATCAACGTCCTTCCGGCCATTACCTTCATCCTGGCCACCATTTTTAGGTATATATATAATTTTACTCTACTGTCGTAAGAATATAATTAAAGATCCAATATTTATATGATTTCAATATTAAAAAAGGTAAAAATCAGTCGAAATAATTCAATTTTTTTTAAACATAAGTCAGAAAATAAAATATATATCAAAAGGCTATATTAATCGAGAGAAATTGTGCAATCAATTGCAATGAGGCAGAAAACCAACATTGTAATCCATGTAAAGATGATGATGTCACGAGAATACGATATGTTGCACTTATTTTTCCCAGCTGTCCATCATTCATATAACATCAGGGTAAAAGATAACTCCTATGCTTGTTGTGGATGCTGATTGAGCCGACCAGTTAAAATCATAAATATGCGTGTAGTCCATTTATCTCAAACTTAAAATTAAAGCTCTAGATAATAATATAAGATCACGATGATGATGATGATAATTTTACTATTATATATAAATTCATATCAATGATTAAAAAACTTGTTCTAGCTAGTCTAAGTTTTAAAGTTGGTGGAGATTACTTTTGAATCTCTTTCTGTCAGATTCCATTATAGACACATAAATATAAATATAGGTATAACACTTGTTTCATATGAACTGAAAATGAAATTTGCTTATAATTTGTGGAAAAAATATTATATTATGTGTGTTGTAGGTTGGAAAAGGTAAACATAAGACAGATACCAAGCCAAGCAAAGATAGTAGGAACTATAGTGACAGTGGGAGGGGCTATGGCTATGACACTCTACAAAGGCCCATTGTGGACCTCTTCTTCACCGGTCACAACGCGCACCATGCCGCTGCCGCCACCTCCTCCGGCCAACACTGGGTCGCCGGAACCCTCATGCTCCTAGCCTGTTGCTTTGGTTGGGCCAGCTTCTTTATCCTCCAAGTAAGTTTCATTCACATGGTTATTTAATTTGTAAGGTTCTTACATGTGGGTTAAAAGAAAATTGAGTAATTGTTGAGATGTAAGGGAAGAAGATGTTATACTGATAACACAATACATTATACATTGTGAATCTAATATATAAGTCCATAGACTACTTTTCGTATTGTTAATTGATTTTAAGACGGACACAGTCATTAAATACGGGCCGGTATTTTTTTTGTGTGGTGTATGGACGCAGTCATTCACCTTGAAGCAATACCCAGCAGAGCTATCTTTAACAGCATTGGTGTGCTTGATGGGCGCAGTCCAAGAGCCGCAGTGACGCTAGTCGTGGAGCGCGACATGAGCGCATGGGCACTCGGCTGGGACTCTCGCCTTCTCGCTTCTGTTTATTCTGTAAGCATCGATCTCACTTTTTCTAATCAGTTTTGTATTAAGATATGTGTATCGGACACTTGTAATATGAGTCGGTGGATTAGGGCGTGGTCTGCTCCGGCATTGCGTACTACGTGCAAGGAGTCGTGAACAGGGAACGAGGTCCGGTTTTCGTAACCGCCTTCAGTCCTCTTTGCATGATCATCACTGCGGTTTAGTGCCCTCATCTTAGCCGAGCAGCTACACTTAGGAAAGGTAGGTACTCTGATTGTTGTTTTAAATTTATACTTTAACTCATTTTTAGTTATTTTGTACTTCATCTTTACACATTTATCCCTCGAATCATTAATACTTATTCGAATCATTAATACTTATTTAAAGTAAAAGGTAAGAATATTTTGGGGTTAAATGGCATATTTTGATAGTTTTCTTATTAAGTATATATTGTCGGAGCTAACCGTTCCTTATGGGTATACAGTATAATTTGAGCTGTGGTCATAATGATGGGGTTGTACACCGTCGTCTGGGGAAGAGCAAGGATCCAAAGGGCTCCGACGAGAGCTTCACAGACGAAAAGTCGAACATTCATGTTCAAGAGCTACCGGTGACGGTCAGCGTTGATCGTCAGAGCAATCCGACATATACGTATTGATCGACTCATCCGTCACCATCACCATCTTTATAACATAACTTTGGATGCTCAATCCATTTTCCTTACGTTATGTCTATCCTACCGTTTATGTAGCAATCACTTAAATTATGACTGATCATCAACCCTACAAGAATGTATCTTTTTAAGATGAAAGAGGATATTGAATACTTGCTTTCTATAAAGCTCTCATATATATATATATATATATATATATATATATATATATAATATATATATATATATATATATATATTATATATCACCCAAGTGGAAATTGTTTTTTTCCTTTTATGCCTAATACATTGTTACGATTTATATAAAGCAATTCATAAAATTCAACTAGTTCAATTCGTCAAGCTCTTTTTCTACCAAATCAAATAGGACATCCAGCGTACACGTATCTCAAGTGCGTACGTATGTTCAACTAGTTACATGATTGCTTATGTCAAAACTTGTTCAATACGTATTTTCATATTCTTTTCAAGAATCAACAGTACATTCATCATCACTAAATAATGCCTAATTACTAAGTAATAATGTCTAGTTCAAGATTCATTACTCCTTTACCATACTTATCAATTTACATTTGCTTCATACAACTTCAAACCTATCTTTCGTATGCACTGTTTATGGAGTTTCTATATACGAAATGTTCTTATATGACGACGTCAAAAAGGCACACATAACACACAACATTCACATTATCTCATGCAAAAAACATACACATTGACAACTACAGTCTACAGGAAATCCACTAAGCCACCAAAAAGAGCAACTTCAAACCTATTTTTCCTAGATGATTTTTCTCTCACCTTATCCTTAATTATAACCACAAGCTGACCACGCTAGAGATTATGACTACAGAATCACGCCTTACCCTCTCAATTATATACGTTTGTGACAAAATCACATGTTGTGCAAAATATGAGACTTGATTCAACATACAGATAGAAGGGGGGGGGGGGGGGAAGAGAGAAGAAGAAAAAAAAAATTCCACATATTTATGGCAATTTATTTAAATTTGACTACTTCCATTTTTAGAGAGATTTTAATAAATTAAGAGTTCGGGTTATAGATGAAACATTTATTCAGAGGCATGGTTAACAAAATTTAGGTATGATCTACTTTTTTTTGCGGTTGGATTTTTTTTATAATGTGTTAGTTGACATATTGAAGTTTGACATGTTTGAATTTGGAGAATATACAAAAAGTTTAATTAGAAGTTATGATTGCGTAAAGTTGGGCCGGAGGCAACTTTGGGTTTTTGGTCTAAAAATTGTGGATAGGAAATTGTGAGATTGGTTTTCTTCTAACCTAGAGTATATATGGCCTAGCTAGTATGCCTATAGATTTTCCTTTGAATTTTTAAGAGTGTACAAGAGTAGATATCTAAGGTCAAAGTAGTATACTTGACTAGTTTGCTTGCAAAAGTTTTTAAGCGTTTCTTAGTGAGTTTTGAAAGTTCGGAAAACTTTCAATCTTGTTTTGGGATCGTTTAGCCGTTTATAACATGTGGATGGACTATATTTGGAAGTTTAGAGCCTTTTAGACTCTTTTGTAATTTAAGAAAAGTTAGGGGTAAAACCATCATTTCCTTCAAGTTAGGCTAATCATGTAATTTCTTTCTGAGTAGTCCTTTCTAGACTAGAAGCGTTCTAGAATCTTCTAGAAGATAGACCTGTGATGTTGAGATGGTTTTCCGGTTTGACCAGGCATTTGAGGTCATATACGTGTGGAACCGACACTTAGTGGTAGTCGGATTTGGATCGGTTCAGGTAAGTTTTATGGACTTTTACTTATCCAGTTTTCCTCATATTAGTGTGTTACTATTTGGGTTGTTCACCGGTCTGGACCTGGACCGGACCGGACGCCGGACCGGAAAAGGGAGGACCGGATGGACCGGATTTTTTTTATTTTTATTTTTTTTTAAAAAAAAATTATTTTTTTTTTCTCATTTTTTCCGCACAAGCCTATTGCGACCGATCGGACCGGGGTTAATTAGTTAATTTAAATATTTTATTTCACTAAAATTTCAATATATTTATAATATTTTATAAATAAAAAAAATTTCTTTTTTTTTTTTTAAAAAATATCGGTCCGGTCCAGGTCCGGTCCGGTCCAAAACCCGGACCGGACCGAAAATTGAACAGCCCTAGTTACTATAGTGGTGTGTGTTTGGTGGTTTATAATTATAACTTGAATATGACAATGTTACTTTATTACGAGACCCAAGTACATGTACAATAGGTCGTGGCATCACTCCTCAACTCTGATATGAGACTGCTGGGAGGCTCTCCGCGACTAATCCACTCAAGTTTATGGACAAATGCATTAGTACCTCTCTTTGGTATAAGGGGGACAGAGGAGAGGGTCAGAAGACCCTCATGCCACACAATAATTTGAATCTAGAATGATACACCTAATAAAATATATTTAACGAGGTTTTGTGTACAAGCTTGTTGTTGTGTTTATGGTTGTGTTTGTTGGTTTTCTTAAAACACTAGGGTTTGTGTTTTTTAGTGTTTTAGGGTGTGATTGTGTTTTTTTAGTGTTGTGGTTTGTAAAAAAACTGATACTTGTTTGTTATGACTTGTGTTTTTTTCAGAGTGTTTTTCATAACAAATTCCACATATTTATGGGCAATTTATTTAAATTTGACTACTTCCATTTAGAGAGATTTTAATAAATTAAGAGTTCGGGTTATAGATGAAACATTTATTCAGAGGCATGGTTAACAAAATTTAGGTATGATCTACTTATTTTTTGCGGTTGGATTTTTTTTATATGTGTTAGTTGACATATTGAAGTTTGACATGTTTGAATTTGGAGAATATACAAAAGTTTAATTAGAAGTTATGATTGCGTAAAGTTGGGCCGGAGGCAACTTTGGTTTTTGGTCTAAAATTGTGGATAGGAAATGTGAGATTGGTTTCTTCTAACCTAGAGTATATATGGCCTAGCTAGTATGCCTATAGATTTTCCTTTGAATTTTTAAGAGTGTACAAGAGTAGATATCTAAGGTCAAAGTAGTATACTTGACTAGTTTGCTTGCAAAGTTTTAAGCGTTTCTTAGTGAGTTTGAAAGTTCGAAAAACTTTCAATCTTGTTTTGGATCGTTTAGCGTTTATAAACATGTGGATGGACTATATTTGGAAGTTTAGAGCCTTTTAGACTCTTTTGTAATTTAAGAAAAGTTAGGGTAAAACCATCATTTCCTTCAAGTTAGGCTAATCATGTAATTTCTTTCTGAGTAGTCCTTTCTAGACTAGAAGCGTTCTAGAATCTTCTAGAAGATAGACCTGTGATGTTGAGATGGTTTTCCGGTTTGACCAGGCATTTGAGGTCATATACGTGTGGAACCGACACTTAGTGGTAGTCGGATTTTGGATCGGTTCAGGTAAGTTTTATGGACTTACTTATCCAGTTTTCCTCATATTAGTGTGTTACTATTTGGGTTGTTCACCGGTCCGGACCTGGACCGGACCGGACCGGACCGGAAAAGGGAGGACCGGATGGACCGGATTTTTTTTATTTTTATTTTTTTAAAAAAAAATTATTTTTTTTCTCATTTTTTCCGCACCAAGCCTATTGCGACCGGATCGGACCGAGACTTAATTAGTTAATTTAAATATTTTTATTTCACTAAAATTTCAATATATTTATAATATTTTATAAATAAAAAAAATTTCTTTTTTTTTTTTTAAAATATCGGTCCGGTCCAGGTCCGGTCCGGTCCAAAACCCGGACCGGACCGAAAAATGAACAGCCCTAGTTACTATAGTGGTGTGTGTTTGGTGGTTTATAATTATAACTTGAATATGACAATGTTACTTTATTACGAGACCCAAGTACATGTACAATAGGTCGTGGCATCACTCCTCAACTCTGATATGAGACTGGGAGGCTCTCCGCGACTAATCCACTCAAGTTTATGGACAAATGCATTAGTACCTCTCTTGTTGGTATAAGGGAACAGAGGAGAGGTCAGAAGACCCTCATGCCACACAATAATTTGAATCTAGAATGATACACCTAATAAAATATATTTAACGAGGTTTTGTGTACAAGCTTGTTGTTGTGTTTATGGTTGTGTTTGTTGGTTTTCTAAAAACACTAGGGTTTGTGTTTTTTAGTGTTTTTAGGGTGTGATTGTGTTTTTTTAGTGTTGTGGTTTGTAAAAAAACTGATACTTGTTTGTTATGACTTGTGTTTTTTTTCAGAGTGTTTTTCATAACAAATTCCACATATTTATGGCAATTTATTTAAATTTGACTACTTCCATTTAGAGAGATTTTAATAAATTAAGAGTTCGGGTTATAGATGAAACATTTATTCAGAGGCATGGTTAACAAAATTTAGGTATGATCTACTTATTTTTTGCGGTTGGATTTTTTTTATATGTGTTAGTTGACATATTGAAGTTTGACATGTTTGAATTTGGAGAATATACAAAAGTTTAATTAGAAGTTAATGATTGCGTAAAGTTGGGCCGGAGGCAACTTTGGGTTTTTGGTCTAAAAATTGTGGATAGGAAATTGTGAGATTGGTTTCTTCTAACCTAGAGTATATATGGCCTAGCTAGTATGCCTATAGATTTTCCTTTGAATTTTTAAGAGTGTACAAGAGTAGATATCTAAGGTCAAAGTAGTATACTTGACTAGTTTGCTTGCAAAGTTTTAAGCGTTTCTTAGTGAGTTTGAAAGTTCGGAAAACTTTCAATCTTGTTTTGGATCGTTTAGCGTTTATAACATGTGGATGGACTATATTTGGAAGTTTAGAGCCTTTTAGACTCTTTTGTAATTTAAGAAAAGTTAGGGGTAAAACCATCATTTCCTTCAAGTTAGGCTAATCATGTAATTTCTTTCTGAGTAGTCCTTTCTAGACTAGAAGCGTTCTAGAATCTTCTAGAAGATAGACCTGTGATGTTGAGATGGTTTTCCGGTTTGACCAGGCATTTGAGGTCATATACGTGTGGAACCGACACTTAGTGGTAGTCGGATTTTGGATCGGTTCAGGTAAGTTTTATGGACTTACTTATCCAGTTTTCCTCATATTAGTGTGTTACTATTTGGGTTGTTCACCGGTCCGGACCTGGACCGGACCGGACCGGACCGGAAAAGGGAGGACCGGATGGACCGGATTTTTTTTATTTTTTATTTTTTTAAAAAAAAATTATTTTTTTTTCTCATTTTTTCCGCACCAAGCCTATTGCGACCGGATCGGACCGAGACTTAATTAGTTAATTTAAATATTTTTATTTCACTAAAATTTCAATATATTTATAATATTTTATAAAAAAAAAAATTTCTTTTTTTTTTTTTTTAAAATATCGGTCCGGTCCAGGTCCGGTCCGGTCCAAAACCCGGACCGGACCGAAAAATGAACAGCCCTAGTTACTATAGTGGTGTGTGTTTGGTGGTTTATAATTATAACTTGAATATGACAATGTTACTTTATTACGAGACCCAAGTACATGTACAATAGGTCGTGGCATCACTCCTCAACTCTGATATGAGACTGGGAGGCTCTCCGCGACTAATCCACTCAAGTTTATGGACAAATGCATTAGTACCTCTCTTGTTGGTATAAGGGGACAGAGGAGAGGGTCAGAAGACCCTCATGCCACACAATAATTTGAATCTAGAATGATACACCTAATAAAAATATATTTAACGAGGTTTTGTGTACAAGCTTGTTGTTGTGTTTATGGTTGTGTTTGTTGGTTTTCTTAAAAACACTAGGGTTTGTGTTTTTTAGTGTTTTTAGGGTGTGATTGTGTTTTTTTAGTGTTGTGGTTTGTAAAAAAACTGATACTTGTTTGTTATGACTTGTGTTTTTTTTCAGAGTGTTTTTCATAACAAATTCCACATATTTATGGCAATTTATTTAAATTTGACTACTTCCATTTAGAGAGATTTTAATAAATTAAGAGTTCGGGTTATAGATGAAACATTTATTCAGAGGCATGGTTAACAAAATTTAGGTATGATCTACTTATTTTTTGCGGTTGGATTTTTTTTATATGTGTTAGTTGACATATTGAAGTTTGACATGTTTGAATTTGGAGAATATACAAAAGTTTAATTAGAAGTTATGATTGCGTAAAGTTGGGCCGGAGGCAACTTTGGGTTTTTGGTCTAAAAATTGTGGATAGGAAATTGTGAGATTGGTTTCTTCTAACCTAGAGTATATATGGCCTAGCTAGTATGCCTATAGATTTTCCTTTGAATTTTTAAGAGTGTACAAGAGTAGATATCTAAGGTCAAAGTAGTATACTTGACTAGTTTGCTTGCAAAGTTTTAAGCGTTTCTTAGTGAGTTTGAAAGTTCGGAAAACTTTCAATCTTGTTTTGGATTTTAGCGTTTATAACATGTGGATGGACTATATTTGGAAGTTTAGAGCCTTTTAGACTCTTTTGTAATTTAAGAAAAGTTAGGGGTAAAACCATCATTTCCTTCAAGTTAGGCTAATCATGTAATTTCTTTCTGAGTAGTCCTTTCTAGACTAGAAGCGTTCTAGAATCTTCTAGAAGATAGACCTGTGATGTTGAGATGGTTTTCCGGTTTGACCAGGCATTTGAGGTCATATACGTGTGGAACCGACACTTAGTGGTAGTCGGATTTTGGATCGGTTCAGGTAAGTTTTATGGACTTACTTATCCAGTTTTCCTCATATTAGTGTGTTACTATTTGGGTTGTTCACCGGTCCGGACCTGGACCGGACCGGACCGGACCGGAAAAGGGAGGACCGGATGGACCGGATTTTTTTATTTTTATTTTTTTAAAAAAAATTATTTTTTTTTTTCTCATTTTTTCCGCACCAAGCCTATTGCGACCGGATCGGACCGAGACTTAATTAGTTAATTTAAAATATTTTTATTTCACTAAAATTTCAATATATTTATAATATTTTATAAATAAAAAAAATTTCTTTTTTTTTTTTTTAAAATATCGGTCCGGTCCAGGTCCGGTCCGGTCCAAAACCCGGACCGGACCGAAAAAATGAACAGCCCTAGTTACTATAGTGGTGTGTGTTTGGTGGTTTATAATTATAACTTGAATATGACAATGTTACTTTATTACGAGACCCAAGTACATGTACAATAGGTCGTGGCATCACTCCTCAACTCTGATATGAGACTGGGAGGCTCTCCGCGACTAATCCACTCAAGTTTATGGACAAATGCATTAGTACCTCTCTTGTTGGTATAAGGGGACAGAGGAGAGGGTCAGAAGACCCTCATGCCACACAATAATTTGAATCTAGAATGATACACCTAATAAAATATATTTAACGAGGTTTTGTGTACAAGCTTGTTGTTGTGTTTATGGTTGTGTTTGTTGGTTTTCTTAAAAACACTAGGGTTTGTGTTTTTAGTGTTTTTAGGGTGTGATTGTGTTTTTTTAGTGTTGTGGTTTGTAAAAAAACTGATACTTGTTTGTTATGACTTGTGTTTTTTTTCAGAGTGTTTTTCATAACAAAAAGACCGTTTTATCCCTACTTGTCAACTTAATTACATCACGTACCATATATATATATTATATATATATATATATATATATATATATATATATATATATATACCAAAAGTTTCTTCCTCTAAAATCTTCTCGTCTCACCTCGTCGTTGACACGCCTCTTCCTCTCCAAAACATGAAACCTCGTATCATCTTCGTATTTCTCTCTGCAAACATTTACCTCCTCCTACGACTCCCCAATTTTGCTTTATTTGCATTTCCTTGTTTTCTATTTCAAATCAAGGATCACCTCCTGCCATCTCCAATTCAGCTTCTGTTTGATTTCGATGTTTGCTTGTAGTGCTATCTTATTCTCCAATTCAGCTTCACAATCTTGAACAACACCAACTGTAAAATTCAACCACCATTATTTTCTTTTAAGTATTTTTCTATTAGAATTCCTTAGATAAAATAAATAAAAATTAAAAAAAAACACAAAGCGAACAGAAACTTCCAAACCACTCATATCTCTTTCCATCTCTCTCATGTTGTTTGAAACAGAGCATCACCTCAAAAAGTCCTTAACAATGGCTAAAAGTTTTTCAGTTGAAGAAAACAAAATTAAAAAACAGCTAGTCAAGATAGCTTCTTCTCAACAAATAAAGATCTCTTCCGTTCACCAAATTAAACCCACAATTTTAGTTTTCTTATCCAGAACCATTAAATAAAGAAAAGCAATAATCAAGAACATCACAATTTCGAGGACGCATCAAGTTGATCAAGTTTTCAGCTCCATAACAATCCACTGAATACTGTGATTCAATTAGCTCACTGAACCATTAAATAAAGAAAGACAATAATCAAGAACAGCATGCAAGGCAATAATCAGGAAGAATAGCAAAGAAGGCAAAATTGTGCTAACAGTGTGAGAACATCACTTCCAGGATTTTGATGGAAACAAATTTACCTCATTAATAGCTTCGACAAGGATGACTATTCTTCAAATCCTAACAAGAGTACCGAATTCATCGTCACATGTACATGAACCTTGATGGTGAAGTCCAGATGCACAAACATGTCTATTCTTGTATTCCTCACTGGTTCCATGCTGAACATTTTGTGATCTCAGCAAGTACACAAAAACATGTTCAATATTTAAGATAGCATAAGCAAATTACACCTAAACATCAACAACCACCCAATTTTGATCGATTTCAACTTATCTCCTTGGACTTATCCAGTGATCCAGTGGAAATATATTCCAAAAAAGGAAGTGAAGTCTAAGTTGAAGAATGAAAATGAAACGAAAGATGGGATGTTGAACCTTAGTACTTCTGGGAATCAAACCTTACCATAATGTTTTAATTTCCAAATGAAAGTGACAATTGACAAATAACTGTATCTAACCCAATGCAATTAGTTGTATAGTGCCAAGTGCAAGCACCAAAGCCGATTCAATCTAGAATGTGTACCTGATTTCATTTTACCCCCCGTTTGGTTGTAACTCCGAAAACGGAAACGGAATGGAAACGAATCTAGTCAACATATGTACTTTGTTCATGGAATCATTCCGGTTGGTTTAATGCAAAATGCACTTGCTTCCTCCTACTTTGTTACCCTATAGTATATTAAAACTAATCAAATTCTACTACAAATAGTTCAAGCAACAAGGAATGATTCCCAACAACTTCATGAACAAGGATGTACGTATGGACTAGATTCGTTTCCATTTCGTTTCCGTTTCCGGAGTTTAAACCAAACGGGCCCTTAATCTATTGTTGTTTAAGTGTAGGCACCAGTGAGCGGTTTCATACAGACCCATCCTTTAATTAACACGTGGTGTTCCTCATCTTGGATTGAAGAATCTCATAGCACTTAGACCAATAATCAGATTAGCAATATACCTGGAGGAGTTTGAGTTCTTTCTCCGTGACCAATGAATTCATTTGGAACACATAACCAAACATGGCAAGCAATGAGACACCGGATACCTTGACAACCTTGAACCTAATTCCGGGAATATCTCCGACATCATGGCCCTTATGCTCAAACCCGACAATTAGAACCTCGACCTGCAAGACCAAGCCATAATTACATAAGAGTAATGTTAGTCAATTTGTGATGCTAAATTAAGCAACAAACAAATGTAGTTTAAACAACCATCATTTGAAACAAAGGCAACAATAATCATTCCATTCTTACAAGATGAAGATCACAAAGAAACATAACAGGATTTTTCAACTTTAAAATTACAAGAGCATTAGTGCCAATTGCAAGTCGTCTTGCAGTGCTCATCTCAGATCTCATCTTTCAATCAGAGATAGATGAGTATCATTCTACAGTGCTCATGAGTTCCAATTAGATAAGAAGTTGAACAAAAGATAAATAAAATTACAAGAGCATTGTTTTCTCAAAATCAAAGCCTAATTTGTCTAACTTGTATTATGAGATGAACACTCCATAATCAAACTTCCCAATAGTCATTTACCTTCAACATTTTGGGCATTTCCCCAATCATCCGCCACCTCTCTTCCCCGCTTATACCACTAACGGTCGCCGCCTCATCAAGGTCATTTTGGATGGGATATACCACACCCCAATCATCCGCCGCCTCTCTTCCCCGCTTATACCATACCCCAATCATTATTTACCTTCAACATTTTGGATGGCTCGACTGAGAAGAAGAAAATCATGGCCGAGAAAGAAAGTAAGGGGTTATCTAGAAGAAGAGATTATTGTCAGAAACTAGAGCGACCGATGATAGCGACGGCGGTGGAGTCGAGGAAAGTACAAACGGTGGCCAGGCGAAACCAGGGCGATTATCGGTGGAGTCGATAGAAGAACAAATAGTGTCCGTCGATGGAAGAAGAATGTAGCATATAAACTTGGTACATTCGTAAATATGATGAATATAATAAGAACAACTACGTAATTTTGTTTCCAAAAACACTCCCTAAAAACTAAAACCCTCCTTCATTCTAGGGTTTTTAAAACACTCAAAAGAAACAAAAACCACTAGTATTTCCTGTGCAAGCAAACAACAATATATCGTAAACACACAAAAACACTCAAAATCACTTGTGTTGTGACCATAGCAAACACAACTAATATCCGCATCGACGTGTGTTTTTGCTATTTTATTGTTATCTGACACTTAGGATTTCTAGCTAACGGTTTTTATTGTTATGTTGTTAGACACATTGCAAGATAGAATAGTTGTAAGTGATCCGAAGTAGGGTGGTCAGCCGGGTTCTAGTACGTGTAGGTCGGGAGCTTGGGTTTCCTTTTCTTGTGACAAGAATATTTTATGTCTTTCCTTTTTGGATTGTGTCAACATGTTGTGTCCGGATGACAATTGTTTCCCTTTTCATGACTACTTCATAAGTTTTAGACTTTTATTCAGTTTTCTTTTATTTGTGTCTTGTAAAAAATCCAGTGAAATTGTTGTCACGCTAGGGATGAACCCATTGTGAGGTCCTAACCCATAACACCCAAATCGAGTTCCAATAATTTGGGTTGTTACGCTAGTGATTCGATACCCAATATACTACATTTGATCTCGTAATACTTGTGGGTGAGGTTGTTGTTAACTATTCGGTTAAACTTCCACATCAATTCGCACATCATTAGGCTAATGGGGCATACAAGCTATTTATTTAAAGCACTAATCACGAAGTAGAATTTGCACACCATAAACTACACATTCATGCACTTGAGCTATTTCCATGAAATATTCTTCCAAGCTAACAGGTCACAAGGATCAGACAAGCAAAAAACGGTTCAAGAAAAGTCCATCACAAAGTTATGCATCCCTATTGATATCATATGAGTTTTCTAGTACTGATGTATTTCAAGTCAGAATTGATAAAAACGGATTATTTGACAACAATCAGATGGAAAACCAAAGTAAATTTACTATGGAAATGAAATTGCAAATTAAAGCGGAAGAGAGCAAGGAGCAGAGAGAAGAATTTCAGGAATTTGTTATAAAAACAACAGGAAAGAAGCATCGTGTAAGGGTACCTTTGATATACAATGTAGTTGAATCAACAAAAATCCAGAAATCCAAATTGTAAGATAGTTGTCATCTTATAATATGAAGACAATAGAACCGTAAGGTAGGTAACTCGGTCTTTCTATTAAGCCCAATGTAGAATGTTACTTATTATTAACCGTTGGACAAAGTAAAATCCTTCATTACCATCTTTTGTATTCCTCACTTAACTAATTTCCAAACTAAGAAACATAAAGAGTCTTAAATGTGTCTTCTAACAATCTGAAATGGGTTATTAGCTAAAATAAACATAAAAGCATACAATATAAAACATTAGTGTAAACGGATTACGATAACCATAATAGTTGAAAGTAACACATTATCTATCTATAATCACCATTAACAACAATAAAAGCATGACCATACTAGTTAAAGTAACACATCAAGTTAAATTAATATAGCAGACACGGAAATTGACTAAAATTGGTCAATAGAAAAAACCTACAAGAAGAATGTGCGCTCACCAGATCCAAAGAAACTTACAATTTCTCACTAGTGTCCAATGATTCGGCACACAAGTCACCATTTATACACGAAGATTTGAAAACGAAGCAGAACGAGAGTGAAGAAGAATGGATATACGAAGGATGGAGATGCGTGTAGTTACCTATACCAACGAATCATATGCCATAATTCCGAGCTAATAGAACAAGAGCGGAGAAAATGGAGATTGAAAAGTGGATAAGAATGGAGATGCAAGGGTTTAAGCGCAAAGAGTGTCGGGGAGAGAGATATTTCAAAATACGATCATGTTTACGAAGGAATAGATATTGTTACCCGCAAAACAAGGAGAGGAAATGATTAAGGCTCAGAAATGGAATTATTTATTTTAGATGCTCAAACAAACATCCATATTTAAATTAGGCCGAAATGAAACCATTCCAAACCCACTTTTTCACTAACCAAATGGGCCCTAAAAGTCTTAGAATCTGTATCCAAAGTTTTCTTGCAAAAATATTTAAAAAGTTGTAATAAGAATGAAGTTGTATGAAGAAGCTATTGACTTTGCCATGTTTCGGGTAAAGGATGGAATGTTATTCTCATGATGGACAAGTTTTGTAGGGTCCTGATTGCGTTGGAGAATGTGCGGTTGAAATTACTATGCTAAAAAAAAGAGCTTGATGAGCAAGATTATGGGGCGAGTTTCAATAGATTACCCAATAAAATGGTACATCAAATAAAAGATTTTTAAAAAAAAGACTATCAAGATCTATCGGACACTTAGTTGATCTTTATGTGCTAGCTTATATCTTTTCCTAATAAGATTGGTCTCATCTAGGGGTGAAAATGGGATGTGGATTCTCCGAAATTCACGGCATTACCCGTTATGTGGACGGGGATGGAAATTTTAAACGGGGACGGGAACGGGAATGGGAAAAACTTTGATTCCCCGCTTGGGGATGGAGACAGGGATAAAGATAGGTGTATTCGCCCCGCTCCCTGATCCGAACCTGGAGGGAAACTCAATGGAGGTCCCCCAATGTGTACACAGTTGGGATACATAAATAAACTAACTGTATTTATGTTATATTTTCATTGTAGTTTCAAATTTAATTCAAAAATTGCCGACTCTTACTACACTTTAGTATCATACTCGTTCGGTCGTTCCTACTTACGCAAAATGTATTTTAAGTTTAAATATTTATTTGATAAATATGTGTAAATTATGATAATTCTAACTTATATAAATTTGGTTTTCGATCATATGAGGATAACATCGTCACAAAATTTTTTATTACGTCCAAACATCAAATCACGATGATCAAATGCACGACACACTACAAGTTGTGTTTTCTTTATGTGTCTTACTCCCTCAAATATGTGTTTTGATGTGCAACCTAAATTCTAAATCGTAAAATTAAAATGTTAAAATAATATAACATTTTGGAATCGTAATCTAAATGTTCGTAAGATATAATTATTTTAGTTTACACTATTTTGTACTACGAGTCTCGATCCTACTTGAACAAACGAAAATTAATATATACACAATATACCTATACTTTGGCAAATTCGATAAGGTGATGCGTTAAACAATCAACTAAGTCACGTCAACATGTTAACTAAAAATGTATTTTAATATAATATAAATTGACTTTTATCTTGTAATCATGAAACCAAAGGTTAGTAAACTATATACAGTTTTGTACTTTAAGACTTAAGAGTATTGTTCGTTGGTTTTACACACCTATAAACTCCTATCAAAAGAGATAGAAATCCACAAGATAGCAAAACAACAAGCCTGCTTTAAATTTATATTTCCGTGATATTACTCAATGCAGTGAACCCACAATGTATGTATCGGATGCAGCAATAGCAAGTATTCCGGAGTCGATCTCAGGGACTAAGTTAGATTGATAATGAAAATGATCTAGAATAGTATAAATCTAGAATAAGAAGGGGATTGGAAAGGAATAGGAAGAATGTCGCAAAAGGTTTTGAGAAGGTTTGGTGGACTCGCAATCAATTTCCTGAATCGATTGAAAGTCAAAAGCAAACAAACAAAGATCAAATGAGGCAAATATGCAATTTCAGGGATTCAAGATCATTATTTATACATATGGACTCAGGATATAATGAAATCACACGTGGCATATAAAAGAATAAAACGCTTTGGATGAATGTTTCTTAACCTATTCTCTTTTACAGTGACGTCTCAAGAACACAAAGGTACGCAACCTAAATATTATAGCTTTCAAGATAATGAGGGAGAAATATATAAACAAACCTTATTCTTTCAATCAAGGAAACACAATAACCCTTTATAGTTACGTCTCAGGAATTATTTGTCTCAAAGGAAAGAATAATGGCACATTCTATCCAATAAAGATTAAACATTTATTACCTAGGAACAAGTTCTCTTATGTATCTAAATAGGAATATCTCAGTTACGACTCAATTCTTATAGGTTAAGGTCGTTTAGATTGAGTCTAAACCTGCAAAGACCGAACCTTTCCATAGGATTTAAAGCGATTTACACAAACTAGAAAATAAGAACAATTCAATCCATCATAGTCCAAGGTATAAACAAATCTCTATCTACCCTGAAACCACATAAGGGTTCTAGCCACTAAAGCTCATGGCTAATCCTGAATTTGATTTGATAAGGGAAAGCAAACGAATTGAATAAGAAAAGGGAATGGAGAAAGTACCCGCTTTATTGAAACTCAAAACAAACTGTCTTCAAACTGTAATCTCTAACAAACTTTCAAAAAAACTCCAACAGATCTTCCTCTAATTAACAATGGTGGGAAGAAAAAAAAAGAACAAAGGAATAGACTTTTCTCTCAACAATCGAATTCTCGCTTTCCAAACCTAAACAATCTTCTTTCTTCTCTTCGGTGGGCGTCCTTTTTTCGGACTTCAAAACTCTACTTTATATAGCCTAGAACATGTCGAGAGATGTGGGTTGGGCTGAAGGTCCGAAATAAAATAAGAATCGATGCTTAGGGAAATATCTCGGTCTGGATCTCGTCCGAGATTGGTCGACGTCGGGGATGAGCTTTCGACTTCGTACTTCAGCGTCATGGGATCTCGGTCTGGTCACCCGAGATGGTGACCGAGATTTTACTGTAGTGACTTCCAAGCCTTCCGTCTCGGACCGAGATAGATGGATCTCGGCCGAGATGCTTCATGACCTCGGGCACTTTGTCTCGGTTGCTCCAAAAACATAGTCTTCTCCCTTCCAATGCTCGTATGACAACTCTTATACGTCCACTCCGAGACTTAGTCCTCAAATGCATCGTTTTAGGCCAAAATACCTACAACGTAACCAAAAGTGTCTGTAGACATTCATACTTGCAAATTAACACTAAACAAGCATAAAAGACACAAACTATGGCTAAAACATGCATGTGGAAAGGGAAAAAATTACCTATATGATCAACTAAACTATGTCAATAAATCATGTTATCAAGTATCATGCTCGAACCTGCTTACACAAAATGTATTTTGAAAATATGAGGATAACATTTAAAATAAAATGTATATTATATGCATAAATTATGTACATGTTAATGTTAACCTGTGTTAACTTGATTTTCGATGATATGAGGATAAGACCCTTTTGAATTTTTGAATACGTCATAAACGTCAAAGTACGATGATCATTTGCATGACAAACTACATGTTTTTTTTTACGTGTGTATAAGTCTCACATACATATATTTTTTGGTTGTTCAACCTAAATTCTAAACCGTAAAATTAAAAATATATAATAATATATCCCTTTATCTTAGATCGTAATTTAAATTTTAATAAGATATAGTTATTTTGTTGCACTAGTTTGTACAATGAGTCTCGATCCTACTTGAACGAAACCTAATATATACACGGTATACATTTACTTTGCAAATTTGTTTTTTTAAAAAAATGGAGTTATCTTATTATTTTTTCCTCGTGTTTTTTATTTATAAAGTTACAAAGTAACCATTTTGTATTTTATGGCATAATTTCACATTTATTATCCGAGTTAACATTATCAAATTATTGAAAGTTAAACGTGATGGGATGGAGACGGAAAGTTTTCTGGGAAAAAATCCATAAAAAATTTTTAAGTGAGGAAAATTAAACGGAGATGGGGATTCTCCGATGGGATGAATATCCGACAAGGACGGAGATTGAGCCAATGTTCAATACCGAATGCGTACGGTATGAAAATAGAGGGTATTACACTAAACGGTGATGGGGATGAATAGGGTAGCCTAAAATCCAACACATTAATATCCCTCGTCTCATCTACAAATTTTTTAAAATAGACAATAATTTGCCTTTTAAGTGATAACATATAAGTTTTTTAAACTCACCGAAATATTTGGAAAGAGGTGATGAAAAGATTAAAAAAAATTTCCTATCAAGCTATTATTCTTTGTTGAATTCATGCTTTATCTCATTAACAAAATACATTGCTTTTATTTAATTTTGATGTTGAGCTAAATTTCTATGTATGGATTGGTCGAACGCAAACCAAAGAAGAAGAAAAAAGGGGACTAATTAAGGGCCTTTAGTGGCCTATAGTGTCTTTCTCGCGAGTGTTTTGTACGTTTCAGGTATTAAATGTGCGTTCGTATTAGAGGCGATTGGACATAGAAGAGCTTTTCCTAACCCAATGATATATTAATTGATGGCTTTGTATATGAATTGTTCAACTCTAACTTAGTTGAATAAGTGTTTTACTCTAGTGAGATTTCTGTCACTTACTTTTATCATAGGTAGATTTTGATCGTTTTGTGAGTATACTCTAAGAAGCAACATTTGACTAATTATGAATAGATATAGACCAGTTTTCTACAAGAGTGTGTTAATTTTATTAAATCGACTAGTATTGAACTTGATTTAGGATGTGACAACATTTATCCTAAATACCCTTAATTGTCGTAGTTCTATAATATTTATCTTATTTTGTCTTTTTATGCGAGTGTATGTTTATTTTGGTGTACGTTTTGAATTATAATTTATAGGTTCTCAAAACGGTTACTTATATTTTACAACAACCGCGAGAGCGTGTATGCTTCTGTTAGACATGATTTTTGCGCATCAATAAGTGCTAGAGGCAATATTACATGGTTACCTACACTTTATAATAATTGAATTCATTATATTAATATATACTTGATCGTTAATTGAAATTGTTGTGATAGTACCATATTCCTTAGATTATATATATATATGGATAGGATAAAGTAAGAACCATTGATTCTTATTACTTGATTTTATCCCTATATATAATCTAGTTATTACTTGATTTTATCCCTATATATAATCTAGTTTTAGCCTATCAATTTTTACGCATATTTCATTGATTCTTGGCGAGTGGTCGAAGGCCTTACTCTTCCTGAACTTTAGACTCAGTTTGGATTGGTTAAAGGCCTTCGATCAGAAAGGTCCCGACCGTCACATGTATACAAGTATTTGAAGTAGAGGGGTGGTTGAACCACGTGAAACAAGCTTTTGAAGCCATGGATGTCCCTCAAGCTTGTAAGTTTAGTCTACTTCTACTTTTTCTTTAAAGGAGCTAGATTGCTTAGACGTGGTGCGTCCGTTATCGATTAACATTTGGCTCGAACTCATAATTTTGCTTTGATGTAAATTCAATAACAAAAAAATAAATAGAATAAGTGATGGGTAAAAATGAAAGCAATTAGGGTTATTATATTGGACATTAGATGTCCCATTGAGCCGAAATATGTTCAAGAAAACGTTTTACTCAAACTTATTTGTTTAAACGAGTTGACGTGAACATATTTTTTTAAAGTGCTCTTGTTGGAATAACTAAATTTACTAAACTATAGAACCAAGGATCGAAATCATGATATAGTTATTAAGGAATTGAATTTATCGGATCCATTAATTTAAGGATTGCCTCCTAAAGTATTTTCAAGAGCATACTACTCACATGAGGCTTGACAGATTTTGTAATTCTTTACTTAGTGGGAGTTTGAAATGATGTTATATACCTTTCGGTTTATACTTAATAAAGTTCTATGAGTTAATTCATAAATTATATTTATGAACATAAGTTTAGTTTTGGATTGATCTCTGAATAAAGTAGGATCAGTTGAAAATAGGCATGTTATGATATTACGTTGTATGTAATTTTCATGTCACCAGTTCATCCATACTTGATCTATGTCATTGAATATATTGACATGATGAACACGGAAGGTTTAGTTACGATGATTGTGACGAATACCGTCGTGATCTCATATTGGTATATGAGATGGACCATATTGAAATAAAAAAAGAAGTTTATAAAATTAGTCAATACGTGCAAATAAAGATTTTGGTTAATATAATTGTTTGTATCATATGTAGCCCAAGTGAAAGAACGTAAGATTTATTTATAATTTTTATTATATGGGCTTACATATTACGATACACAATTATATTATATGGTTAATTGTTATTGGGCTATCTAAAGTGATTCGATTAAGTAAATCTCGTAGACTTTAAGTTAAGCGGTATGAACTTAATGAGTTGATATCAGATTTGACTCAATAGGCTTAATGAGATTCTATTAGGTCAAAATATAAAGAATATTAGGTCATAAAGAAAAACTAAAGAAATTATAAGGAAATTTGACTGAGGAAGACGTTATACATATGACGTTCATTTGCTATGAAAATTCCGCATTAAAAATTTATCGTATTGCTGTTATATGTAACTAAATATGTAAATTTCAATTCCTTAATAACTATAACAATGACTTCGATCCTTGGTTATACCACGTGACATACCGAAACTTCTCGATTAGCTTTCCAACCCATGTTAACTCGCCTCCATTTAGCATCTGCATCTAGCATAAGTTGCAAACACAACTTACAACTGATGCTCCCTGTAAAGTAGTTATGCACTCACTATACCATATTTTAGTTGACTTTTAAGTATGAAAAGAAAATAACAAATGTTTGCATTGCCTTATGGTTAAGTTGAAGGTTTGGACGTTCAAAAATATTTCCAAGTGGCAAATCTGTATGTTATATGATTTGCTTATTGTTCCATTTACATTGCTTTGTTGATTTAACTTAAGAATCCATAAATTGTCTGTTTTATCTGCATTAAGATTTACCAAAAGAACAAGATTGACTCTACACAAGAATAATTTTATATTCTTGTTCGAATATTATCCTCGATCACAAAGAACATAACAACAGTTCCACCCTCCACAAATCAGTCTTTCACCTTTCAGCCCAACCCTAAGTTGCATATTGTGAAGAGTTCATCACGATTGGTAGATAATTATAATATGGGGAAAAAAAAATACTTACTAACCACTCTTGCAACCTTGTATTAAGCACACTTAAGTTGCATCACCTAATGTTCGTTTTTATATTTACCAGTATTGCTCAACATATATTATTATACATAAACTTCAATATACCTGCTTTAAAACAAGCTACTAACGTTGATACGACGATCTTACAGTTTTTCTCACAATTTATCTTTACTAATTTAATTTTTTTGATATATGACACAATAAGTTTACTTTTTATTTACTTTTACTAATTTAATTTTTGGATAACAAATTATTTTAAAAAATCATTTGTTATTCAAGATTTTTTTAAATTCGGTCGTATTTTTATGGATTTATTATAACATATTGGTTTGTCAAGTAATGATGACACTTTGAGAACTGGTATAAATAGAAATAGAATGTTTGAAGATTAAACAAATTATTATACATTTTGTAACCTTTTGAATATGATCAAGTATAATATTTATTCATACTGGAATAATATTTGTATGCAAGTCATTGGTCGTTGTGACCTACTGTACGTGGATCGGTGTGATCTACTGATATATGGGTCATACTCGTATGTGGGTCGTTGATTTACTCGTACATGGGGCGTTGTCTTACTCGTATGTGGTTTTGGTTAATACTCGTGCTGGATAAGGGATATAAACTTATTCCAATTAAAAGTTGAGTATAATTCTTTTTAATGATTTTGTTCAGCAAATTAAGTGGACCGTACATGTATTTCTTACTCTAAATAGGAACTCTTGTTATTTTATGGAAAATAACCAAAAATAGTAGTAGTACCTATCCAATTTGAAATTAAAATGATGCAACTTTAAAATTTATTGGCACATATACACGATATATATGTGCCAATAAATTAAAATAACCAAAAGTATGAGCATTTGCCATAGTAAATTAAAAATGATGCAACTTTAAAATAACCAAAAATAGTAGTAGTACTACCTACGTAGAATAGTCTCTGCACAACCTGAAACACCGACCTCAAACTGAAAATCTCCAATACATTTGCTCGTATTTTTACCCATTCCCTTCATCGTTATTTAGACACCAACCGCCTCCAACAATACCCATTTTTATGAGTCGAACCCCATTTCCAGGCTTCAACAACAGCATAAGAGTCGTTGAAGCAACAAACTCAGCCAAACTCAATGGACACTTACCTCTGAACCACAAACTAACTACTAATGAAACCGCTCTGAAAAGCCTTGTGCAACTGCATACCTCTCTTTTTAGGTGGTGTGCCTTCAAACCATCGATGCCACAAGAGGTGCCTTTGGGAAAAGACTTGATGCATTTAAAGATCAATCAATATCAGTAATGAGGGGTGATTCACGAAACGTAGTGCAAGACTTAGAAGGAGGAGGCTTGTAGGGATGTTTATCCTCCAACGCTTTCAAAGTCTCATCACTATAAGGAGAAACTCCTGAGGATCACAAAACTTTAACAATTGTTGTAAAATGTCTATCCGAAACCTTTCAAAGACACTACTTGATATTAGATTTCCTCTCCAAACCAGCTCCATTCCCTGAGTCACCCTCAACCCCTCACCAAAGGCCTACACTTTGAGCCGCTCTAACAACACTTGCACAAGCATAAAAATACTATCATTCTCTCCCCAAGTAGACAAGGCCTGCAAAATCCGTTGATGTTGGATCGACTATCTACTTCCCGATATTTTGTCTCGCCTACACAAACGCATGAACACCTGCAACGTGCACCGAGAAAGCAAACACAACTTAACCAAGCAACCACACAACTTGGCTCAACCGACACCTTCAAAAGAGCACCAATCAACGGTTGAGAGAAGCCTAGACGACAACTATGAGAGATACTTTCACGGTAGAAAAAGGAACACGCATAACCTCTCCAACACACTTGCATCAAAAACCATACGTTCATCACCACCTACACCCAAATCTGCAACAATCAGCCTCGAGATACCCACCACCGGCCTCGAAATACCAACAATGTATCCACCATCCTCACCAAAAGCAAAAAATAGAGTCATCAGTGTGACGACACTCACGACAATTTATTAAGTGTATTAATTTATCAAATAATAATATAAAATATTTGATTGTTAAGTGTATTATTTTATGAAATAATTTTATTTTATATTTAATACTAAAATCAAAAGCCTAAATATCTAACCTGTTTTGCTGTGTTAAAAGTTTTCATGAAAGTTATTCTTTTGAAATAAAAAGATGAAATATTTGATTATTAAAAAAAAAGGACATTTAAGAGCACAAGCTTACATAGCTAGATTATGGTAGTTTTTTTTAATGATGTATTAATATAACTTTACAAAGATATATATTTAAGGAAAGAAAAATATTTATGTAATTTATGCATACGGCTTCAATTTCATTTAATATAAGTTATTCAATAACCTTCAATTTTAGTTATCATAAGCTTCAATTCTAGCTCTAATAAGTTTGGTGTTCCAAAACATACCTTAGTGATAACATATTTAGTATATGTCAAATGTGAATATATCAGATTGAGTGACTTTAGATTTAGGGCCGTTTGGTTTATGTTTCGGAAACGGAATGAAAATGTATTTGGTCCATATGTGTACCCTTGTTCATGAAGTATTGAGGAATTTGATTAGTTTTGATACCCTATAGGGTAACAAAATGGGGAGAACCAAGTTTATTTTGCATGAAACCGCATGAAATAATTTCGTGAACAAGATACACATATGAACTAGATTCATTTCCAATCTGTTTCAGTTTCCGAAGTTACAACCAAACGCGGTTAATCTATAAGTACATGTTTTCTCATTTTTAATGTGAAATGTATTTTCGTTTTATTTCGGAGATATAACCAAAAGGAAGATCAGTGTATAACTGATTTAAATACATTGAACGTTGAGATTCGTATATCGCATCAAATATAATGCGAATCCAATTTAGTGTCCTAACTAGTCGATTATACTCGTGTACATTCGACTTTGGGTCCGCATTTCATCAACTTTAACAATGGAACTTCCTGTGTGTGTATATATATATGTGGCTTACTCGAGGTGCACCATTCAGGAATCTGCCAAATGGGATTCCACCAGATAGTTTTTGCACACTCGGATTCCAATTTCCAATCCCAGCCAACTATTAATTCCCCTCCACAACCCTTTATTCTTTGTCTCCACTTTTAGTTTTAGGATCTTATAACTATTTTTTAATCATGTCTAATATGGTTATTAATAACAGATCAAATGTACGTTAACGTTGTATATTTAAGTTGATTCGTAGTTTTTAAAACTAAATATAGGAATATGATTGGATCGTTTTTAAATCAGGATTAGGAACCCACTGCAGCACTGATTGAAACCTTGCTTTTTTTGTGTTTTAGTGTGTCCATATATATATATACATATAGGAACATTTTTCAGAGTAGCGAGCATATACTCGCAGACACACGATCTGATAAAATTAATGCGAAATTAATGCTCTAGATTAACTGTTATTAATTTTATTTTTTTTTGGTAATGGTAAATTCGAAGATCACCCGGTTCGATCGGCTTAGCTGCTCTACGTCCGGATCGGGTAGAAAGCAGTGGCCCATTGCTGGGGATACCCTCCTATTGTTATTAATGGTTCTACTATTATTTGTAGATGTAAAATATAAACTAGCTTTTTATTTGATTGAACAAGATATCAAATTTATTACAAGATCTCAAACGTATATATTTTCAAACATATATATTTTATTCTGACATATTTATAAACACGTTCATTGTTTAAAACCAGAAACAAAGCTCTAGAGTTTCATACTATGGTAAATATGTCCTCTCTCCCACAATCCCACCCTATAAATTATCAATTTGACTAGTTAGAACTATTTAGTTTTTAATCTAAAAGTAAATTAAAATTGTGAAATTTGTTGTGATTGTATAACGGTGCTCTTATTTTGCATATTATAACGAGTGTTATCAAGTAACTAACAATCAGTAAGAATTTTTTTCACCGGTAACTATCGTTAACACAGGTCAACGGTTGTCACACAAATTTTTTTATAGGTTAACGATCGTTAACCTAGTTTAACGTTCGATAACCAAGTTTTACGTTCGGTAAAAAAAAATAGTGACAAAGGTCAACGATCGTAACCTATGTTACAAAATGTTACATGTAAAAAAAGGGGTAATGACCGTTAGCTTATTATTAAAAAAAGACCGTTCAATTTAGTTTATATAATAACATAACTTCAACCATAAATAATATATATTATTATCTAATATATCATTATATTTACCTGTTAGGGTGGAGGTTAGGTGGAGGTGCAAAGGAACAAGGGTACAGAGCCAAGGAAAAGAAAGCTTCTCGAAAAAAGTATTAAGACAAGACCCTCTTGTTGTCTTGAATTCCATTTTCCTAACAGTAAGCTCGGAACTAAAGGAACAAAGCGTGATTGTAAATCATTTACTAATAGGTTGAAATTCAATGGGTTGTGAAAACTCGTCAATGGTCTTATATCTCTTTCAAAGATCTACGAAAAGCAACTCAGAGTTGAAGCTTATGTAGTTCTTTCCTTTCAAATACAAAGCTTACTAGTACCACTTTAGAATGAAGTCAAGTAAGTAATATTTTTTGAAAGTAAGGTCGGTAAAAGAGAGTGGTCGTAGATCAGTAAGAGGAAACGATAAAGACAGACGTATCCTAAGATAGGACTTGAAAGACCTTCTTTCGAAGCGTATAGGATGAAGCATTCAAGGTAAACAAGAAGGTTAAAAGAAAATTTCATGCCTAGCCAAAGTTCCCCTTCAAGGACCACAAGTCGTACATAGGAAAAAAGAGAGGACAATAAACTTGTCTTCTAATGAGTTACATGAATATACAAGGATAAAGAATAAAAGTAGTGCGTTTGCGAAGAGTGAACCGTGACGTCCACCAAATTCTAATCCTTACAAGTTTATCACAAGACATAAGGAATGGGTTTATCCCTAGGTAAGTTTGAATTGGAGATGCGAGAAGGAATGACAGGTTGCTTGACCTTTTTTAGTCCTTTTTATCTCTAATGAGCATAAAATCTCACGTTACCTAAGCGAGTTACATATATGGCGGAGGTCGAGTAGGATCAAGGACTTTTTCATGCTCTTAGGTTAGCAACTTCATGCTTTCATTAGGGATGACGGGTGAACTTTCCATCAAAGAAGAGAACTATCAAAGATTAATTACTAAACTATATGGTTTTAGCGCCATCTAGTCTTCTCCAAAACTGAATTGGTATTTCCTTTTGTTTCCGTAATTAATTAACTAAACCTTCCTCATTGGAGCCAGTGTAATACTAGGTCATGCTTGCTTGAAAATACCTTTATTTTTGAATCTATGATCGTTATTCCTAAAATTCTTAATAACTCACTCTCATAAAGTTCTAAGACTACAATTGATTGCTTGAACCGCAGTCTCCAGGGACAATAGGACAAAGACTTACCAACAAATTAGTCTACATAATAAGCCTTCGGGCAATAGATGATGATTGAGCTACACCCAACAAGTATCCTAGAAAACCCGAACTTCATAACTTAAAAAGAAAGTGCAAGGAAATATTTCAGATCCACATAATCATAATACAATGTTAAGTTTCTAACATATACAACCTAAAAAGCGCATTTGAGTTGCATCCACCACCCCGTGGATAGTATGATTTACAAAAAAGAAAAGATATATCCTTAGAAGACGATTACGCTCATCTAGGAATTACTAGCAAGCACGAAAGCTAGCCAGAGTGGAGTAGCATGAAATGAAATGCGCACCGAATCGTCTCTTTACAACAAATCGTTTGTTATTGGATCGTTGCTTGATAAAATAGGTGGTTCTCTTTCTATTAGCAAGAATCTGTTTGTTAGAGAATAGGCTTGAACTAATAGACATATGGAATTTCTTAGATCCACCGAAAGTCTTCTTTTCTTAAGGAATCTCGAGAGAAATCCCCTGGCCTTAACTCATCTAGTTGTAGCTTTTGGGTGGATTTAGAATCATAGCCAAAGTTGAAAGAGAAGAGTCAATGATGGTGTCGTTTCTTACATAAATAGAAAGAATAATGGAGTTGGATTTTTCATTTTTAGTGTTCTCAGCCTTTTTATCCCCCTTTCGTAACCGTCGATGTCCAGCCATTTCTCTAGCTTCGATTCTATGATAATCTCCTACTTCTCCCTTATTTTCACATATGGCTTTCCCAAGATAATAGGTAAAGATTTTGCTTTGCTTACAAGAAGTTGGGTAGCCTTTCACCTTGTCCCATATAGAATAGAGGGCTTGCCTTTCAAAGTTGTCCCACCTTGAATTGACTTAAAAACAAGGGGCTTAGGCCTTTCTTTAGGTCTTGCCTACTGGCTTATAAGCCTAAAAACTAGCTTCCTTTAACTTTTACTCACTAAGTTCTTTACACGGGATAGGGTGAACTGCCAAGAAGAAACTCCTTTCCCTGAAACTAGAGCAACTTACACTCGATCTCAAACTGCCAAGAAAGCATTAGCAATCAAAGCGCTTTCAAAAGAGAGCTATTAGACGCGCTTTTTGGCTTTAGTCTTATTGCGTTAGTGTCTTAGTGCCTTTCTTACTATATTAGTTGTATGCTAGAATTACTATATAGGTTCAGATGTGGAATTACCTTTTTTTGGAAGAATTAAATTTATCTCGCAACTAGTATAGGCCACTCTCACCATTGTTGATGAAATTCTTGAATGTCATAACGCTGAAAGGAGCTTCGATTAGCATTAGTTGTTTTAGTTTACACTCATCCCGCTCTTGATTTCTCGAACATCGATGCAACAAGGAGTTCATCGATTGAAGTTTTTCTATTTGAATCATCTTAGGTCTAATTCACTTTGGTTGGATTATACGTAACTATATATTGAAAATATAGACGTGGTGATCAGTTGGACCTTTCATTAATTAATAAATATTTTTTGATTGACCACCTCATTTCTTAATCCACTTGAGATTTAAATTATTGTTCAGGTTAGTGAAGTTATTTCAGTCTAATTTGACCAAACAAGAAAGGAATCACGCTCTATAAGATTTAAACCCACGACATCGGCTTTTGGAGACCCATGTTCTACCGAACTGAACTACGAGGCTTTCTTATCACAATAGATAAGACTGTAAAGAAAAGGGTTCGTTTTGTAACTCAATACTACACCCTGCATGCATACACTATCGTATATCATATCATAAAAATGACGGATTATGTATGTCCAATTTGAATCGATCTCAATGGATCCCCCCTTACAACCCATACGAGAATAATAGGTAGGGATGACATGATTGGACTCGTGAAAAAAAAAAAAAAAGAAGGGGGGTGTTCGTAGATAACGTGAAAACGAAATATTAGACTAGATATGTTGGAGTGGATAAGTGTTGCATCCTTGTCAATTAGTCTACAGTGTCATTCTAGAGAGTTCTTTCCATGTTTTTCATATCGTTATTTTTTCTATCAATATCCAAATTTTCTTTCCTTTTTCTTTTTGGTTTTTTTTTTATATAGTCATCATCCTGCTACTCCTATTAACGCTTACTTATGAGCAAATAGGGAAGCCAAAAAATGTGAGCGCCTAGTTTTCAATAAGTGACGGAGCTTGAAAAGCAAAGGAGCCTAGCTAGAGTAGCATCATATTCCATTTTTGCAAGCCCCTTTGATATTATATTAGTCAAGTGCTAGCACTCCTATTCCTATATAGAGAGTAAGGCCTTCTCACGATCAATGAAACCAAACCGAAAGAAGAAGAAAACCTAGTGCCTTTAGTATAGATCGAGACTTGTAGCTTGATTCTTTGCTCATTCCATATTGGAAGAATTGCAGGAAATCGTTCTTCCTATTTTTTCTTAATTTTGATATCCAACAATCAAGACAATTTCCGTGAAACTCTTTCATTTCATAGAAGTTCATTTTGATTAATCTTACGAAGCAAATAACATTTCCTATTGATTTGTCTCCTAGGATGGACTTATTCTGATTCTTAATTATCCGTCGTCACATTGTTCCAAGGACTAGCATAATCGAAACAGTGAAATTTTGTGGGTCATCTCAATGCGGTTCAGAAATCACACGTTTCTTTGAAACATCATAGCGTACTTTTATATATCCACTCAAAGGAAGGTCTTTTCGTAATGAATGACCCTCGAAACCATAATTTTTTGATATACGACGTAGATCCGGATGATTAATAGAAGACACACCAAACATATCCCAAAATTCTCGCTCCCACCGGCCGGCTAATGAAAATAGACTGACTACCGGAGATATTCATGTTACTTCGTCTGCACTGGTTTGTACACGAATGCGTGAATTATACTAAGTAATCGTTAAATTATTGACCACTTCAAATCTTAGTTTTCGAGAAGGATAATCAACTCTTCAAATAAACTCAAATTTTGAAACCTTGCATAAGTATGCAGTTTAAGAAAGCATAACAGTTGAAATGGGTAGTTCGTATTAGTATCAGATATATTCCCTTGTTTCGATCTTTCCTTTTTTACCCATTTCTTGGGTAACTATATTGAAAATGGATTGGTTATCCATAAAGATAAGGAAATCTTTCTTTTAGTTCCGCTTTTTGATCAAAATGAAGTCTTGTAAGAAATCACGCGTTGGTCAACCCAGAAAGGCATGGGATGGGAAACGGAACGAAATGTACCGGATTTTTAGCACGTACAACCATCAAACCAGAGATCCAATCATTATTTTTATTTCCAGTATTAGGCCTCTAAGTGTAACACCCCGAATCCGCGCGACTCGGCATGTCACGGGCGAGACCTCACAATGGGTCCCGCGCCCTTAGCTTGACAACAAGTTCACCGGACCTTTCAACAACGGCACAGAATAAAGGCCAAACTCAAATACAGTTTTTCGTGCATGCGGAAATAATGTGCAAAATACAACTTGGAAACTCTCGGGCGGGAGAGGGAAGTGGTGGTAAACCCCTAGCGGGTCCCACATACGTTGTGGCTCTCGTGCGTGCCATCTGATTTCGGAAGTCGTTTATTAATATGCCGATAATACTTATATTCTGATATGATAACTTCTAACGCGTAAAGTAGCATGATAATAAACATATCCACGGCATATAAGCCCACACATCCTAAGGTCATATAGTATCTAGATATATGCATATTCCACAATCACCCTAAAATCATATATATATTTAGCTATTGATAGTTATACATACTTTTATGTCTACAATCTATGTCGCCGAGGTTTGCGGAAGGAGTGGTGGTCCCGTACATTCTACACCAAATCCCGACTCATGCATATGATTTTGAAAACGAAAAGTCAGAACCTGAGGGGTTCTGTTTATACCTCATTCCGGCCTTTTATAAAGGATTGCGAGTGCCATTGTTGTCAACCTAGGCTCTGATGCCACTTTTGTAACACCCCGAATCTGCGGGACTCGGGATGTCATGAGCGAGACCTCACAATGGGTCCCGACCCTTAGCTTGACAACAAGTTCACCGGACCTTTCAACAACGGCACAGAATAAAGGCCAAACTCAAATACGGTTTTTCGTGCATGCGGAAATAATGCGCAAAATACAACTTGGAAACTCAGCCAAATCCTCAAAACGATGCAATACGGTACAAATGTCTAAATCCGAAAATCCATACATAAACCATGACATAATAATAAACCCGTCCTAAGATGTACGGGACCCCGGCTGTCCACTCCTCCGCCTTACTCGGCGGCGTCCTTAACCTGCAAGTCGACTACACGACCGGTTTAAAACCGTTACATAGCATTCTAAGCATTAGGCAACGGGAAAGGCACAAACACATATCAGAAACACACAACAATAAATCACGCAATCCGGTTTATTATCTTTATTAAATTATCTCATATCCCGTACTAGTTCAACTTCTGTTGTGACACGAGACCCTCATGGTCTCGCCCCGGTCCCTATTTCCGGCAAGGAACGGTACGGATGCATCCGTCCGTATCACCCGCACGGCTAGTCGCCGAGAACCTCCCACTCTCGCAAGAGTTGGGCAGATGATGTCACAACCCGTTATCATACACTTGGGCCACTTAATTATATATGTCGGTGATCCTATTTTACCGGTTTAATATTTATGTCAATATAATAAGCAAACACCATCAATCACACATCATACTAATACTTAAAATGCGTGCTAAGTAAGTCCGGAGACTTACCTCGTCCCAAAACGCTAAATCACTCAAAGCTCACGCTTCCCTCGGGAAGGAGTACACGACCTGCTCATAACAAGGTATCTAGCACGTCTATTACGGTTTCCTAAGATTCACCGAGCCACTACTTGGCAATTCCTTCAAGTCGTTCCGAAACCATCCTAGCATGATACTAGGCATAAGTTCCAATCTATGGGTAAAAACCCGCTAATGCTTTTTCGACAGTTTCTACACTTTCCAACTACGGTCGTTATTTGTAATTCCCCTATCATGATACTACCAAGCATAAATATATATATATATATATATATATATATATATATATATATATATATATATATATATATATATATATATATATATATATATATATATATATATATATATCGATACCTAATATAAAATTCATCCAATTTCCGAGGTTTAAAACTCGCTAACCTATTTTCCAGGGCAATTTACAATTCCTAAAGATATATGGGTCAAAACTATAATTAATAAAAAACCGAGGGGGTTAAAGTGCAATTATACGAAAGCAAGGGGCCCGATTTAATTAAGCCAAGATGGCTGTCTTCCTCCACCACCGCAGGGGCGGCGAGGTCGGGCTAGGCCGCGGTGAAAGCACCGGCGCGGGGCGGCAAGGCAAGGGCGCGGCTGCGGTGAGGCTCCGGCGCTGGGGCGGCAAGGCAGACCGTAGGTGCGGCGGCGAGGATGGCAGGACTCCTTCGGTGGGCTGTGTAGTTGGCCGGCAGTGGCTGCGATGACCTCCTTCGACGGGCGTCCCGATGGCTGCAAGGAGGGTCTCGGCCGAGGTAGGGCGACGCCGGCCTTCCTTGCGTGGTGTGGAGTCTCGGTCGAGGCAACCGAAGGGGATCTCGTCGGGGTAACACAGGATCTCGGCCGAGGTTGCAGTAAAGCCCGGCCGAGATTGCAGAACGTTTTAGGGTTGCGGCTTTCTTCGTCCAGCGGCGGGCGCTCTTGGTGGCGGCTCAAGGGCTGACTGTGGGGGTGTGGTTCTAGGTCCCGGCGACTCGTGGGCGGCGGCACGGCGAGGCGACGAGGGTGGCTAGATCTGGGGAAAAAAATCGCGCGAGAGAGAGAGATAGAGCGAGCGCGAGATGGAGAAGAGGAAAGAAGGTGCTGCGTGAGGGAGAGTCGAGGTTTGCAGGGTCGAGACCAGGGAACGGCGGCTGGGAGCGAGGGGTCGGCTAGCAGGATTGGGCGGCCACTACTGCAGAGCCTGCAGGCTAGACTAGCTTGGGCGGCTATGGAGGTTGCGTTGTAGATTCGGCGAAGAGGAGACCGAGGAGTCATCTCGGCCTCCTGGGACAGAATCTCGGCCGAGATTGGCTTCCTCGGGGCCGAGATTTCCCTCTGGGAAAGGCTGGCCAGGATCTCGGCCGAGATCGGTCTCGGCTCGGCCGAGATTTGCCTCTGGGAAGGAAAAAAGAGGGAAAGAGAAGAGGAAAAAAAATAGGGGTCGGGTCCGGATCCCGTGAAATAATTCCGTGATGTACGTTATGGATCGGGAAAAAAATTTCCGAACACTTCGTGGATTAATTTACGGAGGAGAATAAACGATAGATAATTTCTAAATTCCGACCGTTGTTATATTTTTATTTTTAGATTTTTTCCGGACTTTACACTAAGAAGCTTTGTAACGATCTTCGGGCTTTGTTGTACGTGCGCAAGGGCTCTGAAGCCGCAAGCACATCAATCTCGGATATAGATTTGAAATCTACGTTCAAACTCTTTGCCATATTTTCGACCAAAGCCTTCAAAACGGCCTTCCAGAGCTGAGGATACTTAGTTAGACGTTTGGGAGTGCATTGTATTTATGTAGTTGACGTTTCAATAGAGAGCAAAAGCGCTCATTAGCATGCATCAACTCATAGGAGTGAGAGGGTGTTGGTTGGGAGGGCCCTGCCTCATCGTGGGACACCTTTGGCATGGCAGACTGGATGAAGGGCTTGATTCTTCCGAGGGGGATATTGGTTCCAAGAGAACTCCCTCCTCAATGGATCTCCAGAGTCTTTCCGAGGCCGGCAAATTTAGATTACGCAATCCTTACTGTCCATCTTTCTCAACCAAATCCCATCTTTACATCTTTCCTTTTACTATTCAGATTTCACCTGGTTTATCCCCACCCTTTGTTTGCTCCTGCTTGGTAGCAGACTTTTTTGTGAGCTTGGTCCGCCGTGGAAGATAAAGTTCAGTCTAGTGAAACTCTTCTATGAACACTTATCATGGTTTTGTAATCATGTTTGTTCAAATTTTAATCTAATGGATGTTAGATGTTCATACTCCTTACTCTAAGAAAGGTTCCTACCGAAACCTAACCCGATATATAGGTTGGTTCGGGTGAGGAGGCTCTTTGTGAGAGGAGGTGAGAAGAATTTTTTGTTCCTTTTTTTGTACTACCGAGTTCAAATTTTAATCAATAACCTTTCGTTCTTTCTAATTTTTAAAAAATAAATTTTTATCTTAGTAAAATGAATGCATCATTTTTGTTCATAATTTGAAGAAAAAAATATTGAATGGTGATATCAAGATAAAAATGAACAAGTAACGTAAAAAAAATTAATACATATATATAATTTTAAAAAATGAACAAAATTTATCCTTTATAAGAAGTCTCGTAACCGGAACCAATATCTCTAGATAATTCTCTATATATTTTGTTAATATTGTCGTGTTTGTCTTATATGTGATTCTTTTGTAATACACAAAACGGATAGGAAGAATAACATATATTCTATTTATGTCATATCATATCATATCATATACGTACTGATAGATAAAATGTGATTAATTAAGCCCAAACCACGTACCGTACCATTGCCTTATATATCATTACTCTATCACATAACTATCAGGTCACCTAGGGGCAAATTTGTAATCTCGTGTCCTTGAAAATGTGTATATAAAGGAACCTCATATCTCAATTTCTTCTCAACTTCACCCCAATAACTTCTCAATCTCTTTACTATACCACTAGCTATAGAGATGGAAATTAGTAAGGTCGGGAGTTGGCTAATCAAAGTGAAAGCCTTTGCAGCCATAGTTTCCCTTCAATTTGGATTTGCAGGAATGTACATCCTCACAACTATTTGCCTCAAGAATGGCATGAATCATTTCGTTCTCTCCGTCTATCGCCAAGTGTTTGCCACCATCGCCGTCGGCCCCTTCGCCCTTATTCTCGAAAGGCATGTCCATTTCATTACATGACAACTCCTCGTCGATCCTCTGAATACTTAACTTATTGTGATTATATTTGCTTCTTGTAGGAAAATAAGACCGAAGATGACACTTTCTATTTTCCTCAAGATAATGTTGCTTGGACTTATCGAGTAAGATTCGTACTGAATTTTGTGTTATTAAATCACATCATATATGCATGTTATAGCTACTTAGCTAACTAATTACTTTTATGTTTACTAATATTTGTGTGGATATATATGGAATAAGGTATCTACAAGAATGACGTTGTATTCCAGATCGATATACATACCACAAATATTGGCATAATGCTCTTGCTGCAGAAGTAGCTAGATCTTATCATAGCATTGATGTGATCGATCTCTTACTGGTAGAATAATAGAACATATATAATTAAGCTGCATAATATGTAGGGCATATAAGCGTACTTAGTTACGTATTACAACTAGTCCATGCAGCAATATAAATCCACTGAATCGATCGATGTCGAAAATGCAAATCATATACATGTGGTGATGAAATTATAATTAATTTATTATTATTATTATTATATGTGCAGGCCAGTGATTGATCAAAACTCTACTATGTGGGGCTGAAGTCAACGTCAGCAACGTTCGCATCAGCTAGCATCAACGTCCTCCCAGCCATTACCTTCATTTTGGCCACCATTTTCAGGTACATAAATAAATTGCACCCATAAATAATCCCATGTCATAAATTCATTTTCGTATATAAATGGATTTTGTTACGTTTTCTAAAATTAAAACAATATATAAATGGATTTTGTATGTAGCAACAACGGCAGTGATGCATGCATCATTTTAGTCTGCAGATATATGACGTTGCTAAAACAAGCACTTTGTTAGAAAATGATACTCTAAAGCAACGGTTTTTTCGATACAAAATTAATTAGAAAAATATGAAAACATGATAGAAATATGTGAATTTGAAAAAAAAGAAAAAGTAATGATATATAGCTAGTAAAAGGCTAAAAATGTAAGATATATATGATTTAAAAACGGTAAAAAAAAAATGAATGAAGCATAGAACAAACATTGGATTCTACGAATGTGCATGAAGCATGTGATGAGGTCACGAAGAATTAATGCGATATGTTGGCACTTATATTATATTTGCCGAGCTGCCATATTTTCAATCATATTCATATGAACATATATATATATGTCATGAAGTGAAGGGAAAAAGATAAAGAGGAAAACAAGAATACGTATATTAGTATATGGCATGTCATGGATGCTGACTATATATGCCGAATACTACTAACATTAGCTGCATTTTTCATACGGAATTACTAGATTATATTGGGTAAAGTATATAATTTTATAAGTTTATTTAAAAAGAGAATAAAAAAAAGGTGTAACTGTAATTTGTAATGTTACTGAATTGATAGATTGGAGAAGGTGGACATCAGGATGATATCAAGCCAGGCTAAGATAATAGGAACGATAGTAACAGTGGGGAGAGCCATGGTGATGACCCTCTACAAAGGCCCAATCGTGGACCTCTTCATGACCGGTAAAAGGGCCACACGCGGCCGCCTCATCCACCTCGTCCGGGCAACACTGGGTCACCGGAACACTCATGCTCCTCGGAAGTTGTTTGGGGTGGGCGGGTTTCTTTATCCTCCAAGTAAGTAAATAATTACCAAAACCTAAATTACTCATTATAATCGATGCTGGGATAATCTCAACAAGGTATATTTTTGAGTGCAGTCATTTACACTAAAGGAATACCCTGCTGAGCTGTCTCTAACGGCGCTGGTGTGCCTCCTAGGCGCAGTCCAAGGAGGTGCAGTGGGTCTAGTAATGGAGCACGACATGAGCGCCTGGAAACTCGGCTGGGACTCTCACCTTCTAGCTGCTGCTTATACCGTAAGCGTGATCTACCATTTTGAATCTTATAATTAAAAGGCTTCATTTTGCATAACAAAGTATGATTTGATAAACTAGGGTGTGGTTTGCTCCGGCATCGCGTACTACGTCCAAGGAGTTGTAAACAGGGAACGAGGTCCGGTATTTGTAACAGCGTTCAGCCCTCTTTGCATGATCATCACTGCAATCCTAGGTGCCCTCATCTTAGCCGAGCAGCTCCGCTTAGGAAGGTATATAAATATGCTAAAAGCGTGAAACTTTAAGTAATGAAGTGACAAATTAAGAATCTTTTATATATATATAAGGTGTGTGTGTGTGTTGATTTCAGTATAATAGGAGCAGTGATCATAATATTGGGGCTCTACACGTGGTTTGGGGGAAGAGCAGGGAGAAGATGGGCTCGGAAACGGACGAGAAGCCCAACATTGAGGCCCAAGAGCTGCCCATCACGGTTGATAATCATGGCCGTCGATCGTCCGTTAGTCTTAACGTCAACGGTTGAGAATATGTTAGAGAGACGGCAGCAACAGCAAGACATATATAATATTCTTGTTCCTAGAATTATCCCAAAGTTTTGCCTCTACTTTGATGCTTTGTTATGAATGACAACTTAAGCTTAGCGAGAATCACCTTCATAATCGTACAGGACACCCCTCTGTTGTCGGTTTTCAGTTTTGGGGAGCCCTAATGCATATTTGATGTTTCTCACCTTTGCACCGGATACCCTCTTTACTTTTTACTCTATTAAAAAACACAACTACTTAGTTACTAATAATTAAAGGGTAAATATATAAAGTAAAAGACAAAATAATTAAAAAAGACAACTATTTTTTGACAAAGGTATAAGACTATAAGAAGGGGGGGGGAAAATGACCAAATTTTTTTTTTTGTACGTAGACTTGTCGAAAATATTATATTCATATTTGTTGGCTACCTATTGATGTATCGTAAAACAGAAGCTCAGGCGAACACTAGATTTGGATACGATTCGGTTTGATTGTGGATAAATGAGGATGGCCCAAATCGATAAAGATAGATGAGGAAGATAGGCCCAAATTAGAGCAGGTGTGGTGCGGTGGGGATGACAGGAGAGGACGACTGCTCTGAAAATCTGAAATAAGTGAATGAAATGATGTCGTTTAAGCGCATCACGACACGCAAACGGCAGACGCAACCCGCCTTCCTTTCCCCTGCTTACCTCTGACTCTCACTCATCACATTTTCCAACCTATACTTTCCTTGTCCATTGCCATTTGCCACCGCTATTCTTTTTTCTTCTTTTTTTCCCTTGGATATACTATGTTTTATATGCCAAAATGGAATGGAAAAACCCATTCTCTGATACTCCGTATTATTTTTCTGATAACATTTCTATATTATATTCTGCCTCATAACTAGTGAAGATGTCCTGTAAAGCAAGGTCTCATTATAATACTATATATCACTTGGACTACCTTCTACGCTTACTTGTATAGCTTAAATATATATTACACTATACTTTTATTATTTTTAAATAAACTTTTATCCCAATAACCTATAATAAATACCCTTTTACTTTTAAGTAATTTTTAAAAATATATCTAAAATTTTTGTAGTTTTTGGGTGGTATTTTTAAACTTTATGTTTTATTATGCCTCAAAATATCAGACGTTAATTTATGGAAGATAAAACAGCTTTTTTTGTAAAGTTATACCATTCAAAAACTAAAAATTCTTAGAAATAATTCGAAAAAAATTAAAGTATACGACATCATCTTCTAGATTTGATAAGGATCAAACTCAGAATATGTATAATAAATCAAACACACGAGGTTATTTAAGAAGTTCGGGCCTTAAACATACAAATCCACTATTATATAAATACACAACCACAAGTGTACGGTTTTGCATGTTAATCTAAGATTGAATCCAATATCATATTCTTCTCTCTATTCTTTCATCATTTCGATTTCACAATAACGTTTGTGTTAGGAGGAACAAGTTGTCACATCCCATTCAACTTATCATTGATAACACCATTTTAGTGTGTTTTTTTAATCCTCATTCTTACTCATCTCTTGAGAGTATAGGTAGATTTTGCACTCTTTTATAGCAGATTTTCCTGACTTTGCTATTTTGGAGATCTACTAATGCTTTCATGATATTATAAGCATTTTAATCGGTGTTAAAATGGAGCAATATTGAAAGAATGTCTATGAGTTGTAAAGGTTCTCCATGAGGTTAAGGAAGTCCGTCTCAAGAATGAATTGATTAAGAGACAATGGTTGAAGAATTGTTCAAGGTTTACTCTCAACCGAGTCGATCGACACGATCCGATCGAGTCGACTGACATCCATGTGGCGTACCTGTACATGTGCGCCATGTGAGCATCCCTTCCAAACGTTGCGTTTTGCACGTGGTCGAATCCATGCTCTGCGTTTGATCGAGTCGACCGTATTGTTCACGTCAATTTTGGAAGATTTATCTCTCTCTCTCCCTCCCTTGTATCTTCCCTTAGAGATATTGTTAGCCGTAAGATATGGTTAGATCTTTTACATTGTTTTACTTTTATAGATAAGGCTGGTAGGATTAGCCTTAACCTTGTAAATAAGGACTTTCTAGATTTTAGGTTTTATATCGAGTCTTTTAATTAGAATTCACAATCGGCAACCTTCATAGGTCTAAACTACCTTCTTCGTTCGACCGGTCGATCCTATTAATTGGCTCAACCGTAGCATGGTTTTAGATGTTGATAAAGGAAAATTTTAGTATGCATGTCTTAATAATTTTATTATCTTTAAGGGTTTTGAGAGTCCGACATTGCATAGTGAAGCTATGTACTAGTAGTTGTTTATATCATTTGATTGCATGTCTTAATTCATTTGTTATGAAAAATCTTGACGCGTAAAATGTAAGATGTGAGAGTTGCGCATGCATATTATATTTGTTTTATTTGTGTCCCTAAGTTTATTTGTTAGATGCGAGAGTTGTGTGAATTTGATAAAAAAAAATTATTAAAAAGTAATTATAGATGTTTTATTACATATATTATTTATAAATTATTTTTTAATTATTTAGTGCATAGGTATTATATATCCATCATACACAATAATATTATAATATATATATAATAGAGAAATGAGTAAGTGAGAAACCTTAATTTTCTGAAACCATATTTTTTTGAGTTTCTTTTAATTTAAGGGCTAGTATTACAAAATCATTTACCCAATTATCTCTGGTTTTAATATTAAAGTGCACATACAATTTTCTTAAGTCGAGGCAAAAAACATTTTCATTTTCATTATTTATTGCATACAATTGCAGAAGAATAGTGCACGCATAATTTGTATTCTTAATTGCTGATGACTACCAAAGAATATGTTGTACATGAGACTCTGCAGCTTTACAGCTTCATCTTTTGCTAAACTACGTTCGATTCGAGTCTAGTGGTGAGCCCGGTCATATGTTTGGGCTATTATATTATATTCCTATTTTTAGAATTTTAAAATATATGAATCACCTAAGTGGTGAATTTCTGCTTTACATTTAATTTGCTGTCCTATTTACGATTTTGTTTTTCCTTTCAAACTTTAAGCACAGACATAAAACTAACAAAGAAACCCAATAAATATTGAGTTAACTGTACAATCTCAAATAAAAGATTGGCAAGAAGCGAATAAGAGAAAAAATCAAAAAATATCCAAGAACAAGAGGAAAATCCGGAGGATCTGTTAGATGAAATCCGAGAATGAATTTGTTAAACTAAATTTTGATGGATCTAAACTTAGTTAGGGAGAATCATCATTTGGATATATTCTTAGAAAGCAACATGCATTAACCATTTCCCTTGGCTATGGACAATGTGGAAACATTTCAGTCCTGCATGCTGAAGCATGTGCACTACGGAAGGTCTGATTAGAGCATGCGAGTTGGAAATTAACAAAATTGAAATTGAAGGATAACCTCATAATTATCAATTTCATTAAACAAATATGGAAACCCCCATGGAAACTTGACCTTATTATTTCGAACATCTCTAACATTATAGCTAGTTTCCGTCAGGTCAAGATTCATCACGTCTTCAGGGAAGTCAATGGTGTTGCTGATAAGCTTGCAGAATTGGGACACGACTACCCGCAGGTTTCGTCATCGACCACTCACACGGTGAAAGATCTCATCCAAAAGGATGCTTTAGGCTAGAGAGTCTCTAGAAGATGATTCAGCCTAATCGCTTACATACAGTAACAAAAAAATAGAGATAAAACTAATTTGATGATGTTAAATAACTATATAAATATGCTATCTGTTTGGAGTATATGACGCTTTTTTAGCAGTATAAGTTATAACATGGTTGTTAAGTATTTTTTTTTTAATCAGAGAAAGTCTCAAAATGCATTTTTGTTATAGGATCAATTTTAGAATATCTGAGATTGATTAATTCTATTTAAAAAAGGAATACCTTATTTTAATATGTGATTGTTTGTTGCCATTGATATTTGTTGTTTGATGTTTGGAGAAAGAAATTTATTGTAGTTCATAACATATACAATTACTTTAAAATTTTTACTTTATTATTTTATATTAATATTTATAGGGTTATGTTTGTAATATATAATTTAATACCCACCAAGATTATGATATCTTGACTCTTCTTGTATTTGTATAATATAATTATTCAAATGTGATTTTCATCATCACCTCCCAGGGAATCCTAAGCATGGTAAATATTTGATTTTTTAGACATTGTCTTGATCCGACATGATACAAGGATACATTTAAGGTTTTTCGACTCAATAATCATTTATACTCATCAATACTTGAAACTAAAAGATCGGAAGAAAAAGAAGAGAGAAACAAGAGAATTACGGAGGAAGGTGATTGGTTTGTGTACCTGTAACTACAAAAGGTAAACATTAGTAGTAAAGAGAATTTCCTAAAGGAAAGAGACTAGAAGACTAAATCCGATTCAATCTCGATTAAGTAATACAAATTGCAGCCTTGGATGATCACTAGAACGAGAGGATCACAATCAGAAGAGGTTGAATCCAACATAAAATACCCGGTTTCATTCTATAGATTGATACAAACTACAATCTTCTTCCTCAAGGCACGTGATGATTGATGATTGTGATAATCATTGCACATTATAAATCAAGGTTAAGGTGAAAATTACAAAATAATATAAAAATGACTAATGAATAAGAGAAAAAATGACTAAAATACGAAAAAATAATCGTTATCATCAATAACTAACTAACTAATGGACGGATAAACATTAATCAAATCGACCTTCTTCCTCAAAGCATGTAACGAGGACCGAAATGTAAGCCTCAAATATCGAAAATAAATACAAGACTTAATCGTAGTATATAGTCATGATTGGAGACCAGGAGTTTTATGTAATGATTTAAAATTTATCATGTCTTTTGATTGAGTCGATCATTGTCACCAGTCAACCTGACTATGTGTTTTGTTTCTCAATTTATCTCAACTTCTTTGTTTTTGTCTTAATCATGTTTATCGTCTAATATTAATGTTAATCGACTCGATTATGTTTTTTTTCGAGATCTTCAAGGTATATACTACATATTACCCAGATCCTATAACCACACAAAAACCTTAACATTTTTCCTCTTTATATATATATATATATATTGAATGTAGAAATTAAACATCCGGGTATAGTTTCAAAACAACTAGATATCTAGCGTTTACGCCGGACATGGTCCGAGTTAGTTTCAAGACAAATACACCTCTAGTGTTTTACGCCATATAAGAACCATGTACCAAGTACCACCTAGATCAAGATGGGAAAGCGGATGACAATGGTGGTGGTGAAATTTGACCACGATAAATACAAAATAATATTGAATTTATGAAAGTCTTCAATAATTGAACAATACTAGCAATATGCTCAATTTTATTCAATTTCAAGGTGAGGTATACAATATGCATGGATCTTTTTGTTCATAGGACTCTAGGAAAATCAATAAAGGATATAATTTAGAGAAATGGTAAAAAAGAAACTGACTCAATTAATGGAGTAAAACAAAGTAATTCTAAAAGTTTAATAAATGAATCATCTAAACTATAATTAAATAACAAATGAATGTGTTTTCAAAATTAAATATGGAGCATCATTTCGTTGCTTCTTCCACAATGTTCCAAATGTATCACTTGATCCTTAGCTCTATCTTTTTCTCCATTTTCAATTTGTTAATTCAGGCCGGTGTCAAACTCGAAAGTGTGGATTATATCATGAATTTAATATGACAAGCCTATTCCGAGAAGGTTGCGATCATAGATGTTCCGTCCAAGGCAATGGTCGGTTTCTTACATTGTTGGGATAGCATGAAAGGGGTAATTTATTAATAACTTCTTTAATAAACATACGTAGGTGCAATACTAAAAAAAAAGTTAACTGCATGAACATGGCGTGGTCAAGACTTATTCAAGGAGTACGAGGTCGAATCGCCTATACGTTTATAAATATGGCTTTTGTATGTATCGTAGATGTGAACTCTCATGTAATACACTTCGTATATTTAGACAAGTTATTTGGTTCAACTTGTTAGGACACCACAATTATTTGATGTTGTCAAAGTCCGATACATACGGACCAGGTAGAGCGGGGGTCGTGTGCATACGAGCGCACATGCACGTTAGGTTCAAGCCCAACACATAAATCCGATGAGGTTCCATCCTAAAATCAATTGGCAATAGGGGAATAGCCCACCGACCTTATATACTAGGCTGGAAGTCTCAATTTTTTGATGTGGAAACTGATTTTCTCTAACATATGTAGATTGTATATGTGTCTTGAAACAATAAATTTAAATAAAAATACAATTATGAATATACGAAAAGTTTTGTTTGTGCGTTTCCCATTGAAAACGTTTTTGAAAATATGCTTAAATGTAGGATGTTAGTTTTGTGCAAATTAAACCATTGAGTTAATAGTAGGACTCAATGTAAAGAGATACTTACGTGTGTCTATGATGATGAGAGACTATTATTAGTTTACCACCATCTTATCTAAGTCCTCAAGACACCATTGTTGCAGAGCTATCACTAGATCAAAAGCTAGAAAACTTTAACAAGAGTTCGAGAACTATGATGGTAGTCTCTGCTTTCAAGGATCCAACCATGGACATTGACTCGTCCGAGCTTTCCATGAAGACCTTAGTGATTATCTTAGTCAACGAAGGGTGTGAAGAAACCATGTTGGTGTTTGTTAGATTATTGGGTCATACAATGGCCGTATATTTGGACTTATCCCTTTATTTGTTAATTTATCTTTATCTTGTCCTTTATTCTTGTTATAAATACTTTGTCCGATCAATGAATAAGACAAGCCTTCAGTTCACAAATCTCTACATGGTATCAGAGCCTACGATCCCTAAACACGCTTCCGCATAAAGAAACCCTAAAACACAGACCCTAGCCGCGCCGTCATCACCGCCGCCGGTGATGGCGGCGACGGCTATCCCACTGACCAACCGGTGCTCTACAACCGACTTATACCATCGAAGCAATGAAGGGATGAGATCCATCCAATCCTCACAAAACTTACCCTAGGATGCTAATCAGCTTGCGTTCTAGCTCCCAAGGAGTAATGAAAGGAGGAGTTCCATCAAGTCCTCATATCATCCTTTCGCTCATAGGACGCTAATCAACCTGTGTCCTAGGGCCCAAGACGAACCCTAGGACGCTAATAACTTGCATCCTAGGGACCAAGACGAACCCTAGGATGCTAATCAACTTATGTCCTAGGGCCCAAGACAAACCCTAGAACGCTAATCAACCTGCATCCTAGGGCCCAATACGAACCTAGGACGCTAATCAACTTGCGTCCTAGGGCCCAAGACGAACCCTAGGACGCTAATCAACCTGCGTCTTAGGGCTAAGACGAACCCTAGGACGCTAATCAACCTGCGTCCTAGGCGACGAACCCTAGGACGCTAATCAACTTGCGTCCTAGGTGTAAGAGCCTTAGTCTTTCGGACCGAGATTGGACCTTAGCCGAGATTGGCTTTGGCCGAGATTGGCCTTTCCGCACCTGCCTGATGACTGCCGCCCCTGCGGGTTTCCGCCCTGCGGCTCAGGGAAGCCCCTGCGTTTCCGGCGGCTGCAGCCGGTTTTGTTGACTCCTTTGACCCGTGCTTTACCCTTTGCCTTACTTCTTTCTTTTCCTTGCTGAGCAAGGGTTTCCTTCTTCACTTTCATTCCATTTCCTTCCTTCAGGTCTTCCTTGCTTCCCTCTTTCTCTTTGATCTTGTTCTTGATCTCCTTTGAGTTTTGCTTGAGAGTTGTGTGTTGTGGTTGATGTTGATGATGGATGTGTGTATGTTGAGCTTGGAAGCCAGCTACTGAGGTGTGTGATCTCTCCTGCAGCCTAGGACCACAAGGGTGGTAAGTGATCTTGCTTCTCCTTCTCTCTTCCTTGTTATTCCCTCCTTAGCTTAGGATTAGATGATTGAATGTAGGTTAATGTTGAAATGTGTATGTTTATGCATGTGTGTGAATCTGGAAATGATAAAGACGTGATTTGATCACGAGAAGAGCCGAAGAGGAATTGCGGGTTCACGTTCTGCACAGACGCCGCCCCGCCGCCTGGAGGCCGCCGCCTGGAAGCCGCCGCCCCTGCGGAAGCCGTGCCGCAGCGCCCGCCCAGTGCCTACGCCGTGCCTGCGTTTTTGCCTGCAGCCTTGTCACCGCGCCCGCGGTTGAAGTTCTGCCGCCCGCTTGGGTTGCTTGCTCGGCCCCTACGTCCCTTGTGTCACGCAGGTGTGTCTTGTCCCGGATCTACCTAAAGTTAGGTAGATCATTTCCTTCCCTAATATGAGCAGTAGTAGCATGCTAGGTATCGGATGTTGATGAGTATGATATAGATATGCCCGTTACGGCTTTGAGGTTTACGAGTTGGATATGATCCTTATGGATCCCTTGGGTCTAGGTGTGACCCTTTGTGTGATAGGAGTTTGATATATATATGTATGCCTTGTATAGGCCGTGTTGTCCTCCAGTTTGAAGTGGACCTGAGTGAGAGTTGATCGTAGTGATACTACTTCCGAGGTTGAGGTAAGTCCATAGGACTTATTTAGCTTCCATCTTTATATTGGATGTTGCATGAGTGGTATATGTTTATGCTTGCTAGCATGTGATACTGTTATTACTGACCTATGGTTTAGTGACTGCCCATTGTAGGGCTGTGACAGCTATCCTTTCATCCCGCTGGGAGACTGGAGGTTCTCTACGGGCAGGTCAGTTCTGGATTGTGGGGCGGCTTTCTCCACTCCCATAGGGTATACGGGGTCGGTGACCGCATCACCACTCCAGCTGGCATTAGCACCGAGAGGCGAGGGTTATATTCCTCGTGTCACATATATTCATATTGATACCCTTATATATACGATTTGAGTGTTGGGCTATATTTATAAAGATTATAAAATGGGTAAATGCGTGATATCATGATGAGGTGTTTAATATTCTTGATGTGTGCTTGTGCTTATGCTCATCTTATATATGTGTATGGTTAACTAACGGTGTTATACCATGTTGTAGATTCTTTGCAGGTTAGGAGAACTGCAGAGTGATCCAGAGGGTGATCTGTTGAGGGCTCCGTACACTGGGTCGTCCTCGTGGGATGGGATCTTTTGACTATGTTTATAGTTATGTTTTGTTGTAATCAGCAGTGCTTGTATAAACCTTTTGATATTTATATATCAGTTTCATGTTTTGTTTTAATCTATCTGTGCCTTGTTGTAAGATCAGTGAAATTGTTGTCAGGCTAGGGTAAGGATCTATTGTGAGATCCTCGCCCAGTAGCACTCCGAGTCCTACGGATTTGGGGTGTTACACTAGGCCCAATACGAACCCTAGGACGCTAATCAACATGCGTCCTAGAGCCCAAAACAAACCCTAGGACGCTAATCACCTGCGTCTTAGGGCCCTATCGGTGCCATATCGACGCTAATCTCTTCGAGTTTCTATTGTTCAAGCTTGGAGTTGTTGAATCACACCTCCATCTTGAGGGGAGTGTTAAATTATTGGGTCATACAGTGGGCCGTATATTTGGGTTTATCCCTTTATTTGTTAATTTATCTTTATCTTGTCCTTTATTCTTGTTATAAATACTTTGTCCGATCAATGAATAAGACAAGCCTTCACTTCACAAATTTCTACAGTGTTCAAGGAAGCATGCCATGTGAAGACTCACCCAATCATATGTAAACAGTTGCCATGCAACCTTAGGTGTATGTTTGGAAGATGAATGAATGATGTTAAAGTCTTTTGATTACATTTCATTATATTTGGGTTTTAAGACATTTTAAAGTCTTTTTAGATTGTAGTTAGCTTTTAAAGTCTTTTAAGCTTGTTTTAGTTTTTAAAGAACTAAGTAGCTTATTTTATTAGAATTAGTTTTTTCAATTAGGAAAAGACTTCCTAGACACATATAAGGCTTTGTTAGTTATTTCATGTCCATATTAGAATTTGTTGAATTTGAGTTTACGTATTCTCATTCCAATAGAGAGTTTTTGGTGAGAATTGTCATGGTTGTTGATTTCGGCTTAGGTGATCTTGTGTGTCAAGCTCTTGCGAGATTGGTTCTCATTTGGCTCCATAAGCATCCTATTTGTGCTTCTTGTCCTTTGTTGGCGGGATGTGTGGAGTTGTACAAGGAAGGGTCATATTTATCATTAGGATTGGTTATTGGACTTGATTCCAAGGGTTCTTCCAGTGGTCATCTCGGTTTTATCTTCTTTCCCTTATTCTACATCATTTGTTGTTGCTTTCTTCACTCCATTCTCATGCCATTTCTATTGTTTTTCACTTTTGATACGTGTCCTTGTTCGAAGCATATCACGTCCCATTACAAGTCTTGATCGAGACTTCTTTGTCTATATGGTAACACTTGTGGCTCATCACCGTATCGATTGTCACAAAGTTCTAGGTTATGGGAAGCAAGCTAAGTAGTCGCACTAACGGGTAGCTAGGTTTAAAGAAGGGAAAGGAAAATGAGATACAAAGACAAGGTCATCAAGCTACGTTGTGATAGGTCTTAGGGTCATAGGTGGTTGCATCGAACCCAACACTTCTATGGTTTAAACCACTTTTTCCGAACATTTTTTCTATTGGTGGTCATTATATGGAGTAATAAATGTTAACAAATTTTTTCAGAGGAATTCAAAGCCCATGGATTGGCTTGTTACCCCTACCTCGCGAATGATAGTCAAAATTGGAGTAAAATTTACCAGCCCAATGCATTTGTGAAAAGATGACCGTTTTGTTTTTCATTGGTTTTATATAGACTAAGGGAGGTTGTGACAAATTTTTAGAGGAAACCAAGCTCAAACACTCATGGAGTGCCTTGGAGTAGTTAAGATGACTAGTTGTGATACCTAGATAAGCTATCTCATGGGCATGACATTAGATACGGGGTTAGCCGTGAAATTGCCCGATCTTTCAACACCAAGAACTTAGGATAAAAGAGAGATGGAATAGGCATGGGGAATGGCATAGAAAACGTGGGATGGTGGATGAATGATTCAATGAAGGGGGGTGGATCGTTGCTGGATAGACTGGTTGAATCCCTAGAAGGAACTCTTCCGCTATATATAATCGTATGCTTAAGAAAAAGACGCGATTGTTCCCAACAGCACAAGAAGTCGCTTGGAGATCGAAGAGAGATCAATCTTAGAATCTCACCAAGATGGACGGCTCTCCTATGTTGCCAAACTAGGGTTGGGCGTGCTTCTCACCCATCCAGGGTTTGAATAGGAATCACTCCTATTCGTTCTTGAATCACACGAGAGAAGAAAGTACTAAAAAGTATTCAAAAGTTTATTCAATAATTTGATAATGAAAACACATCCAGCTCATGCCTTATATAGGCTGAGGGTGTGCGTGGAGTCTGAGCCAAACGGGTTGCGGGCTTGATCCAAGATCGAGCCCAAACTAGCTAAAATATAATAACAAACTATGGGCTTAAAATAACAAGTCTAAAAAGCCCAAAACAATAATTAAAAGCAAGCTCATCTTTAATTAAAAGATGTCCAAGAATGGGCTGAAATAAAATAATAAACTAGCCTAATTTAGCCACTTAAATTAGCCCGAGATCTCTCATCTTCACGAGTTTCCTTCTCTAGCTCTTCCTCCAACATATCTACCCAATCTCATCCATTTTCACGTGGATATGGGCTGAAAGATTCTCGATCCAATCCATCTTCATCTTGGACGTCATTTCCCTAAGACTCACTATCATTTCGTCCATTACTAGCTTGATCACGGCTGGTATCTCGGCTTCCCAATGTCACACTTCGGTCATCGCTTTCCTTAGTCTTATCCTCAGAAGCTTGTCCTTCCTCATGCTCCAATCGTCTCCTCTTTGCTGGCCTCCTCGTTCGGAGCGTTGAGATTAAGCTCCTAGATGCTCCTGCATCAACATTTGTGGGTATGTATTGTCAACCTTCCCTTAATGGCTTTCTTTGGAAAGTTATACGATATACCAAATCTAGTGGAGCATAATATACTAGCGGTATGGTTTAACTTGACTATAACCGTCAGCGGTTAGGGTTTGGCATGGGCCTTGTTCCAATTCATTTCTTCCATAGGTGATTACAACTTCTCTAGACTATATTTTGACAATTCTAACCACCAAAATCGTGGCCAATTTCCCGACAAAAGGAAGGGTAATTTGTACTTGAAACGCCTCCCGAGTTTGTAACAATAAGCTTCCACTTTTTCCAGTATTGACGAGATGGACCTTCTTATAAATTTTAGTATCCATCATACTTCTTTGGTATTGACCAAATAGAGACATCAAACTTAGAAAATTTGGTATTGACGAGGTTTAGGAATACCTTCGTATAAATATAAGATAAAATAGTTTTTACTTTAATCTTTTAAATTAGTTAGTCTTATATCCCACTAAAGCATTGTAAGGAGCTTATGATTTCTCATCTAATGTCCGTTGATGATGTGATTTTGTTCTTCTGGAGAGACATAGTGTCTATTGATACCTTGTTGGAGTCTCTTCGTAGGTTTGAGAGAGGATTTCGGGACTGACTGTTAGCCTACCCAAGTCTTGTATCTTCCTAACGTCTATATCGAAGGAAGAGGCGTCTGAGTTGACCAAATTATCGGGTTTTGCTACTGGAGAGTTCCCTTTCATATATTTTTGGGATCCCATCTCACCCACCATTTTTAACCTGGGGATTACTCTCCGCTCATTGATAAGATTGTGAAGCACCTCTCATCATGGAACAAACGCCACCTCTCTTTTGTTGGACGTCTGAGAGCTTCTGGTCTCATTGCAGGTATAGAGAGCTTCTGGTCATCGCTTCTTCATGTCCCAGTTTCGGTGATTGATAGACTTACGGCCTCTACAAGCAGTTTTTATGGAGTTGGCCGCGGTTTGCATGGTCTAGAGTGTTACGAAGACGGAGGGTGGTTTAGGGTTCTTGGATCTTAGGTCCTAGCATGTAGCATTTATGTGCAAGTACTACTAGCATATTCATGCTCAGCGAGATAGTCTTTGGGTTAGAGGATTCACCATAGGTACCTATACACCATTGAGGTTGAGCATTGGGTTGCTACCCCTCGGGACTCGCCTTTGATTAAGTCAATTCTCCATGCTAGAGATGAGATGTTGCCTTTAAAAATGAGGAGATACCTCTGAGGGAGATACTTGAGTCATGCTGTCAGGGAGGGAGATCTCGTGTGGTAGAGGCCTATGAGATGCTTAGATCACGAGATGAGGAGGTGGTTTGGTGTAGAGTTGTCTGGGATCCGGGCAATACGCCAAATCACTGCTTTATCCTATCGATGACCATTATTGGTAGATTATCTACCAGAGACAGATTACAGTTCCTTGGTATAGACTCTGCTTGTAGCTTGTGCACGAATGAGAGTAAGTCTCATGACCACTTGATTTTTGGCTGCACATATGCACGTGAGGTTTGGAGACAAGTTAGTACGGATTTCGGGATTCCGGGAGATATCACCACCATATCGGAGGTACTAGTTTTGCTGACCCACACTATACATGGCAGGAGTTGGACGAGCAGATTTAGGATTTACACATCAACTGCTATGGTCTACTACCTTTGGTATTCTAGAAATGCCTTGGTATTTGACCATAACAGAATACCGATAGACATTCATGTACGGTTGATAAGGACCCACGTCTATACTCTAATACATGAGGCGTTCCTTCAGGAGTTAGAGAGAGGATTACACCGTAGGAATTGATTTTCACCGGAGTTGTATTTTGTTCCATACTTTGATGTATTTGCTATAAATATTTGTATTGGGCTTGGTTCTGATCTGCTGATGGCTTTGCCGAAGGTGGACTGACCATTGTCCCGAGGTTTTTGGCACATGTTTTGCTTGTGTAAGCCTTATCTGGTGATGGTTTTGCTGAAGGTGGATGAACTTCATAAGCTTTGTCAGTTTGATTGCTCTCTTTCTTTTATTAGCTTAGTGTTGTAAGTATGTCCAATAGGATTATATCCGAAGTATTTTTTGTGATGTTGTTAGATCATAGGTCTCTGCTATAGATGTATACACACAAAAAAAATTTCATTTATAAATTAACTTTATCTAAAAAAAACTTGTTGAAAGTTTTTTTTTAAAATAAAAAACCTTATATATATATATAGCATATATGTAACAGTGATTTCTTCCATTTATGAGTGATCAGGTGTATAGTCATGTCAAGCTATAGATATATAATGATGTATACACAGGTTTAGCAAAAACAGTAAAGCCTACCTAGATTTGCATTTTCCATGAATATATGATTATGAGGTTGAAGGGAAGGAGGTTGTAGACCGTGGGAGTGTGACGCAAATGGGCGAGCACTGCCTCTACCCTCCAAAAGAATTGATTCCTTTAACACCAAACTTTACGTTGTAATCATTATGAGTCTTGCTTTTTTTTTTTAAATACAATAAAATTTTCATTTAATAATTATAGTAATATAGTGGATAGTACATGAATGATTCAATGGCATCCTGCACACTTTCAGTTACAAGTCACAGGACAACCTCTCTCCCTAAAGTCATTCCGTGAACACTTTACCTCTGCAAAGTGTTAGGGGACTTACCCTCGCTTCTCGACACTATAATACTAATAAAACAACAATTCACGCTACGCTCCTTTCACTTTTTTAATTGTAACGAAAATATACAACAAAATAAACTTATAATTGAACAAACCAAAAATAATTCTTTCTCAACTCACTTTTCGTCATTCATATTTGCAGTTTTGCACATTGAAGTTTATCACCATCCAACGGATATCCGTAAATCCAGTTATGAAAATTTGTGAAGACCCGCTAAATTATGCGTGTGACATGTGTTTGTTGACGCGGTGGGTCAGTGTGGATTTGAATGATAACACACATTTACCTGACTCATCACCCGACCAATGTAACCGTGTAATATTTTGTTTTTTATAAAATTAACTTATATATATATATATATATATATATATATATATTATATATATATAATAAAGGTTGTTTGGTACTGATTTTATGAAATTATGAATGATAATTAACATTTTAATACTCAATTAGATAAATATTGGAATGAGAATTAAAATAAAGGATTGCAAGTTTATTAAAAAAAAAATTAACTTTTATATAAAAACAATTCTCTGAGGAATCTCAACACACATTGTCATATTATTTCACGAACAATTTTTGATTCCAACTCGATTCTTAAAATATAACAAACGAGCCCTTAGTTTTTACCTTATATGTTCGAAGAATTGAGCTTATGATTAGGTTAATAAACTTTATTTAATAATTTTTCGACTAGCAACTTATCGTAACGGGTTACAAAAACCCGATCCATTTAGGTGGGACGAGGGACGGAAATAATATAATGATCGTCACCGACCCATTTTCTACAAAAAAGAGATGGGCCATAGTTTTGGTTCCAAAAATCCATCATCATTCATGATATACCAAACGCGTCATAATCAGTACTCAGTAGTATAAATAAAACCCAAAATCCACATAGCCACTTCCTTGAACCTCTCTCTCTCACCGCCGGTCAGATTGACCCCTCAACCTCTATATCCTAAAGCTTCAACCTTTACCTCCCCAAAACAATGGCGAGAGCAGGCTCAATACTCAGACAGCTAAGCCTAAAAGAAGGATGGAGATCAACATCAAAGAAATGGGCAAGAAGCAGCAGCTTCACATATCAAAGCAGCCATGGCTACGGCGAAGGAGGAAACTGGATCGGATCAAATGGATGATGATGACGTCAGAGAAGAAGAGGGTTATGGTGGTAGTTGACCATTCTTCAAGGTCAAAGCATGCTATGATGTGGGCATTAACCCATCTTGCCAACAATGGCGATTTGCTTACCCTTTTGCATGTTATCTCTCCCTCTGACCCTTCAAATGCTTATCTCGCTTCATCTCTTGCCTCTCTCTGCAAGGCCTCTAAGCCTCAGGTCTGTAATTTCTCAGTTTGTCTGCACAATTACCCGTTTCAGTAAAATGGGTTTCGGATCTGAGCTTCTATGGATCTGCCTGATTTTGCATATATTATATCAATTTTTCTGCACTATTACCCGTTTCAGTAAAACTGTTAATTGGAGGAAATGAAATAAAAATGATTTTTGATTGATTTCAAACCGGTTTTTATCCTGAATCTCAGGTGGAGGTGGAAGCACTGGTCATACATGGACCAAAGCTTTCAACAGTGCTAAGCCAAGTGAAGAAGCTTGAAGTATCAGTCTTAGTACTGGGTCAGAAGAAGCCCTCTCCAATCATCAACTGGTAGGATATGGATATGGATATCCGCTTACAGAAACCGGATCGGGTCAATTTATGAAAAAACTAACATCTTTGTGTATTACTGTGCAGCTTGTTTGGTATGAGCAGCACAGAAGACTTGGTGGAGCAATGCATAAGCTATGCAGAGTGTTTGACAATTGGAGTAAGAAAGCAGAGCAAAGGCATGGGAGGGTATCTAATTAGCACAAGATGGCAGAAGAACTTCTGGCTATTAGCATAAATCCTTTGTTTTAAATTAAGTTTTAGGGTTGAAATATGTAACTATTAATTACTCTCATAAGTTATGCTAACAAAGCATTATTATGCTGCTGTGGATTTCATGTATTATGATGATGCTTAAGATATTTGAACTTGACTTGAACATAAGAATTTCTTCCATAGTAAACAAATAATATTAGCCTTTGGCATTTGGTGGGTGACAATTTTGATTAGTGTGATTGAAGTTGTTAGGTGTTTTGCAGGACTTCCTTGTCTCCTTCTGCCTTATTTTATTGCCTTTGGCTATAGTTTTATCTGGTCAATCAATACAAGATTGTTGGAGGTTGTGAACATTAAAACCTAAGCATGTAATTCAAACTCTATAAAGTTCAACCATCATTAAACTATACTGATGACAATTTTTTATCTTTAATTTGAATTTTTTTAGCTTAATTTTTTTGGGTTGTTGTTAGATCAATTATCTTCTTCTTTTTTTATTTATTTATATATAGTTCTTTCATATTGGAAAACTTTAAACCAATACTTTACTGATGTTTGATAAGAGATTTATAAGTTGATTTTTAGAGTAAATTTATAAAAAGGATAAAAGTTAATACAATATTTCTACAATGTAACTAATACATGATTAAAAAAAATGAATGAATTTGGAAAAAAAATTATGTAATGTTCACAAACAATCTCTTAACATTAGCTTTCATGAAAGCTTATAAACAACAAGTAAACATCCATCAACGATAACGAAAAATTTCATCCTTACATTCAATCAAGATTTTGCTAATTGACCCATTAGATCTCTTCAAAGTATATATGCATCCAAACACTGCCGATTTGCATCCACGATCCTCTGCCTTTGTGTTTGGGAAACGATTGTGTCTTGAATTCACATCTCAACTTTTAATACAAACTCAAACAATAAATATCCAAACCAGATGTCGAATTTAAAATTTTGGTCTGACAAACAACAAGTAAACATCAATCAATAACTTACTAACTTTCTTTGACCCTTGGGGTTTTTTTTCGTTTCAGTTTTTGTGATCAGGTTGTTTACTTGTTTGGGGTACTTTTTGGCGTTTTATGCATCATCTAGATGGACGGTTGAATTTGTTTGCTCGGAGGAGTCGTAATAAGTGATCAAAATTTGAATGTTCTGCGGAGAATCTAAATATGAGATCACTAGTGGTCCTTGGAAATCTTATTCTACATTGTTTCGGTTGACATTTATTTGTTGCTCTACCTCATTATAATTGATTGAAGCTTCCTCTTGTGCTTCTCGTGGACCGGCTTGTTGTAATCCAAGTTTTCTTTCGGTATATTTTGATTTCTTGATGGTGGCCAGTTTGTCGATTTTTTTTCCGATCTTTCGATCCATTGAACAACGTGTCATCTAGTGAATCAAAATGTTCCTTTTTATCAAAAACAATTCATCCATAAAAGTTTTGTTAGTTTAAAGGTCTCTTTCATTGCCTCTTTTTACTTTCTTTATCAAGAAATTTCACTATTGTATACAATTAAAGAAATCGATATTTGACGTTTTTTTTATAAAAACAAAGCATGAAGCAAGACCATTTACGTGATTCGGGATAACCCTATGTTTGGAAAATTTCAACAAACAATATCTTTTGAGGAAGGAAAAGATTCACAAAAGGAAAGAAAATATCACCATGAATATGATGTAAGTGGGACCGGTCGTCAGACTTCTTAAGGACCCATTAACCAATTTAAAATTTCAACAAACAATATGTTTGGAAAATTTCAGACTTCTTAGGCGCCAAAAAACTTTGTTCGCTATTTTCACGCCCCTATAAACTTTTATCAATAATGATAAAAGCTCACAGGTTAGTAAAAACACGGTATGTTTTAAATTTATAAACAAGAAATAAACACCCAATTTGTAGTGAACCCACAGTGTATGGGTCAATTACAGTTAGGGTAAGTATTCCAAGGTCGATCACAGGGACTAAATGTTTGGAATGCAAATGTGATCACAGTTAGCGTAAATCAAAATAAAATAACGAGGTTGAAAAAGAAGGGAAGAAAGATCAAAGGAGTTTTGAAGGGTTTTCTGTAGAGTTCGCAATCAAATAACAGATTTGATCGAAAACAAGTAAAAACAGACAAACGAAAGTATATCAATAAAGAAAAAATACGGATTCCAAGGATTCAAGGTCATTGTTTATACGCACGGACTCAGGAAATCTCTCAAAAGATCTATGGTTACAAACTTTAGGGAAGAACGTTTCTAAACTGATAGTCTATTACCGGGTAAGTCTCAAGACTATCTAGTTCCAAACCAACTACCTATTACCGGGTAGGTCTCAAGGTAGAGAGGTAGGAAATTCTAAACAAACCAAACTCCAAACTAAGGGAAAGGTAAACCATTACCGGTAAGTCTCAGGTATTACCCTACTTATGACATAATCTAGGCACACTCACCCAATAGAGTTTTCACCTCTATTACCTATGGTCGAACACTCAAGTATCTAAGCGGAACATTACCGGGTAGGTCTCAATTCCGGTTTAGGTTACTAGCTAGATTAATTCTAACTAGGTTCAAGAACAAGCCAACCATTAGGATTTCAAAGCTATTCAAACCAAGCAATAAGCACAATTCCATCATAGTCCGGGTATAAACAAATCCCAATTCACCTTGGATCCGCAAAAGTTTTAGCCAACAATCGACATTTCAAACGCAATCATCAATCCACTCAATTCAATGGAAGAAGCAATCATCAATCCAAGCAATTCAATGGAAGAAGCAATTATCAATCCAATCAATTCAAGAGAGAATGCATAAACAAGAACTAAAATAGAGATTAAAGAAGAAACTTAGCTTTATTGATAGAAGATTAGCAAAACGTCAAAATCCCAAATATTCGCGAATTTCCTCCAAGCTCAATCAAGTTCAACAATGGTGTAGGACAAAGGGAGAATAAAAGGGGAAAAAGCTCTCTCCAAAGGAGCTCGAAATTAGAATGAAAAGGTAACCCCCGGAAATCATTTAGGGCTTTCCTTTTATATCCCGCAACGGGCTGCCCTAAAACAGATCCGAAAAATAACGACATAAATCGGCGAACAAGAATCTCGGTCGGTGACCGAGATTTTGAACGTCGGGGCCGAGATTTGCTTCGTGATCCAGCGTTGACGAAATCTCGGTCGGAAATCTCGGTCAAATGTGAAAAATCTCGGCCGAGATGGAACAAATCTCGGCCGAGATCTGGACCAAGATGGGGACCGAGATTCTTCGACAGAAATTTCTAATATGGGATCTCGGTCGAGCTAGCTCGAATCTCGGCCGAGATGGCTCGATCTCGGCCGAGATTTCTCGGATCTCGGCCGAGATGGCTTGGATCTTGGCCGAGATCATGTGGATCTCGACCGAGATTGCTCCAATCTCGTGCGTTTCGTCTTGGCTCGTCTTTTCCTCCTTTCCCGTGCCTGCGTGATCGCTCCTAAGCGTCCATCCCGAGGCCTGATCCTCAAATGCATCGTTTTAGCTCCGAAACACGCCAAAATACCTACAAAGACACCGAAAGTGTGTGTAGACATCTATACTCGCAAAGTTGCATTAAACAAGTATAAAGAACACAACTTAAGACTAAAACATGCATGCGGAAAAAGGGAAAACTAACTATATGCTCTACAAAACTAGGTCGATAATTCATGTTATCAGTACATAACTTTATTTTTGTTTAATCATGATGTATTTGTAACTAATGCCGTATTCTATAATATTTTGATAAATCGTGCCCAATTCACTATATAATCTCTATCATGGAAAAACGTAAAAGTGAAATATAGCTGAATATATAAGCCGTACCGGAATCACGTGGATCGTCTAGTAGACCCTAATTGCAAAAAATAACTAGTATTAATTTCTACAATAATAAATTCATTTATTCATATTCTACTTATAATTATATTGATAACATCCTTTGGAAATAAGATAAGCGTTCCACTAATAACATCTAATCTTTTATAAATAATCGTTTAGGAATATAATTTTAATGATAACATCTTGTTTATTAAACATTCGTTCGTGAAAAACTAATATTTCAAGTATATTAAAAACTTACTTTAATATGAGAGACAAATTCATCGAGAATATTGTATTTCAAACCATCGAATAAAAACGCAACTTGGTCTTCACTTTTGAACATCTTCGTTAAATCAAACAAATTTTGATTAAAAAAATGATTGCTCGTCAATTCCAATCAAAATATCTATAAGATCTGGTCGATTGTTATTCGGATTTTTACACGTTTAGATATAGAATAAAATCAAATTTCTTGATCATTACATATAATTTATTAAAGATAATGTATAAAAGTATGATTTTTTTTCCATTCTCTTTTGATTCGAGAATGGAAAAGTTTCTGATTAAGTTTAAAATCAAGAAATGAAAGGGTTTTTTTTTTTAATCTAGAAAGCAAAGGATATTTGATAACAAGTTTTCATGTTAGGATTTTAGATGCATTTAGTTTTTAGTTTAGCGCTAGATTAGTTGCATAAATTATGCATCCACGTATTTCATTATGAATTATTATTGTCTATTGGATGTCTACTTCGTTTTGTTTTATTTTGTACGTGTTATTGAAACTTACATGAGCATAAACGATTAAAAAATACGTCCTGAAATAATGGTTATCATTCAAAGCTGAGTGAAGCTCATATTGTTGTACATGATTGATTCGATTGAAGATGATCTTCTAGCCCATGTCCCCAAAACCCTCCCACGAATCTAAAGAAGAAGCCCAAAATCCATAGAATAAGGCTCCAAAAGGCCCATATCCAAGAATACCAAATTCGGCCCACACTGCAGAAGAACGGTCGGCGGCAAAGCAAGAAGAATGGGGAAGAAGAAGAACATTAGTCGATCGTTCTGTATGCTTCAACAAAGCAGTGGATTTCACATTGATGGATTTGCTCTTTAGTGAATATGAACACTAATTTGAGAATCACTAAGCATTTCACATTGATGGATTTTCTCATTAAGCAACATCAAAACCAAAATTTCTCAATAAATAGGTTCACTTATTATCACACAAACAACATATCATTTATATACATCTGCACAACCAGAAAATCCTGAATTATTCTCATTGTCATCCAATTGCAAAGATAAGCACATGACTTGCCTACTCCTGAATCACCAATAAGCAATAGCTCGAGGAGATAGTCACTGCAAATTTAAACATGTATATGAGAAATACATCCCTTATTGCAAAGCTGTTCATAGTTGAAACCATATATTATTATGCAAACTCATGTGTTCAACCTTGGATTAGCATATATGACACAATTTACTTCTGTCTGAAATCCTCTGGCCTTGCTTTGAATCAATATCTCAATATCTCAATATCATATGAAAAAGGTATGAATTTGATTATCAGCATAGGAAACCCTAATAATATTATTACCTACGATATCTACTTTACCTTCCTATCGTCTATATATACTTCAAAACAGTTCAGTTCAGTGCAGTATACAATTCAGTAAACCTATTCCTCCTACATCCGCCGGGTCTCTTATCATTTCTCTCCCCGGCACCCTAATCCACCGCCACATTCCGCCGGTTGCTGTCGCTGCCTACTGCCTGGTCTGACTACATGGCTGAAAGAACATCCGTAACGATCGGAGGCAAAGGATCCTCTCTCACATCCGCCTCCGTCTTCTCCGTTGCTCACAGCCTGTCTCAGGTACAAATCGATTCCGCTGCTCTTGACAAGCTATCAGCTTCCAAATCCTCTTCTGCTAAATCGTCTTCTGTGGCAGATCAAAAGTACCAAATCACACTTCCTGAATTCTTAACGGTACAACAGCGTAGAGCCTCCCTTGTCGTCATCCTTAACAAGCTTTTACTATCCTCTTCCAATGGCATTCGTCCTATACTCCCCAATTTCCTCTCCCAAATCCTCAACGAGTCTTCTACTGCCGATTTCCCTTGCTCTTTCGAAGCTCCTCTCGTCACATTTGAAGAGAAAACTGCTTTGGATTCTGGTGTCGATACTTTGGACGGGATCTGCGCACTCCTTGACCACGAAACTTCTTCTTTGTCCAGTGTCGCAGATTTAGTAGCTGCGTTGTCTTGCGAGGCGTCCAAAGCTGATATATCCGCGTTCAATGTTATGGACTCAGGGGATGGATTTACCATGAAAGACGAAGCTGCTGTGGCTAGTGGCCTTAAGGTTTTGCTTAATGGCTCAAAATCGACGGGCAAGAATGATGTTAGTGGTGTATCTTGCATCCCTTCTGTACACGGAGCTCTAAGGGAAGAATTGAGAAAGGTGCATGCAAGAACTAGGGTAAAGTTGAATTCTGCTGATAAAGATAGAGGGGCCAAAGATACATGGCTAATATCGTTGTCAGCCTTGGTGAGTGCACTCACATTTTTCGGAAAGATGAGCTTAAACAGGGCTCAAGCAACCATGGATGTGGTTGCTGATGATGCCTTGAAGTTGCATTTGAGGCGATTACTGACTGAAAACTGTCCTACTGGTGAAGATTTGAGCACTGTATCTAGGCTAGTTTCAGAGGCAGGTCAGAGTGATCAATATGCTAAGTTTTTGCACTTGTTGAGTGAACTGTTGGGGCTGGTGAGGACTATACTGTCATGGGAGATGGCAATGGCTGTTTTGTCACTTGAGTCTACTGAACTGCTTAAAGAAGGTGCTGCTTCCGTGGCTGATGTAAGTGCTGGAAACCCAAATTCAGGCAAAAGAAGTGAAAAGAAGAAAAAGAAGAATTTGGGAAAAGGGACCGACTCAGGCATGCTACTTATTAAAGAACGGTTGCAGAGTGTTTCATTGGATGGACTTGATGACTTTGCCCGCCTGACAGTGTTTGCAAAGTGCTTTCAATCAATTTTGAACCCCAATGACAAGGATTTTGATGATTTTGTTCAGAAAGTTAAGGATCTTTTGGAAAGCAATGAAAGCAGAAGACTCCCCAAGATTCCCAAGGTGGATACTTCGATGATCACTCTTTAACAGTTTGTTTGGTTACTCGGTCTGTTGCTTGTGGATGTATGGTCTGTTGTTTGTGGATGTATTGGTGATAGACATTTTTTCTATGTGATAATTTAACTAATCCAGAGCTTCTTGATGTGTATGTCAGGGTACTCGTGATTTTTCCAAAGAGCAGATGGCTGTGCGAGAAAGGGCATTTGCAACAGTGACTGATGTTTTCAAGAGACATGGTGCAATGGCTCTGGATACTCCTGCTTTTGAATTGAAAGAGACTCTAATGGGAAAGTACGGGGAAGACTCAAAACTTATTTATGATCTGGCTGATCAGGTAATACACTCTTTTGAAAGATCTTTCCACTGGTTTTTCTTGTTATTCTGATTTTCAGTTATTTTAATGATGGGCACAATTTCTGTACTTCGACCAATGAGTACCTATCCTATATCTGTCTAAAAATTGCAGATTAAAGTTCTTTTGCTTTTGTAAGTTGAGCCTTAGTTAGATTGTGTAGGCATCATTTATCTGTTAATCTCAGAATTATCTTACTAATAGTCATTCTGCCTCTTAATGATGTTTTCGACCTCTCAAATTTCTCCATATATGGCGAACATAATTAAAAGTTTTCACTTATATTCCCTGGGATAAATCCTAGTGCACTTATCCTTATAATCTTTCCGTTCTTTGTTTAATAACCAAAGAAATGCTTATATATATATACTTATTTCATTATACAAATTGAAACTAAAATAAGCATTTCTTATTCAAATTCTTTATCTTTAGAATTTTAAAAAAAATCCCATAGATATCGAAAAAAACATGGAAATAAATTACGTCCAATAGGACACGAGAAAGTATATCAGAACTCATTAGAAATACTATTCTATATTGGATTTTCTTATTGCTTTTGCTGTTAAATCGCCTATTATACCTCTTCATACATGGTTACCGGATAGGCGGATACCCATAGAGAAGCACATTATAGTACTTGTATGCTTTTAGCCGAAATCCTATTAAAAATGGGAGCATATGTGTTGGTTCGGATCAATATGGAATTATTACCTTATGCTCATTCGGTATTTTCTCCTTGGTTGATGATAGTAGGCACAATACAAATAATTAATGCAGCTTCAGCATCTCCGGGGCAACGTAATTTAAAAAAAAGAATAGCCTATTCCTCGGTATCTCATATGTGTTTCATAATTATAGGATTAGTTCTATAACAGAGATTCAACAAGCCATTTTACAAATAATCTCATGGATTTATTGGTGCTGTGCTTTTTTCCTAGCAGGAACGAGTTATGATAGAATACGTGTTGTTTATCAAGATGAAACTGGTGGATCGCCATTTCAATTCCAAACCTTTATAACAGAACTGCAAATTAAGATCTGCTACTTCTTAGATCATGAGCTAGTGCTTACCCTAAGTTAGCCTAGTTAGGACTTGCTGGTGGCTAACCCGTAAAGTTATTTCCGAGCTAACCTTATTCTTGTTTCATTCATGGGGTTTTGAACTAGAAAATCATTCAAGGGCTCATTCATCTACATTTTCCCTATACTTTGTGTTTCGGAGGTACCAAAGTTTCTGCCTTTGATCAGGAAATCCTTAAATGAAGGGTCCAAATTTAGGCTTCACATTTTACAGTTTTTGGCCTACTCTGTCCTTCTAAATCTATTGTGAGAATTTGTCTTCTCCCCTTATTTCTGGCCTCAGGTAGTTTTTGTTACCCAATTTATTTTCCTCTTAAGGATTGTAACCCCTTTCTACTCTTATTTCATTTCACCTGTCTGTAGTATATTTTTGTACTTTTGTGCGAATATAATAATCATGCATCTATGCACAACATGCATTTCTTTTTCAGCAGTATGATGGTTATAATAAATTAAAAAAACTATGTTATTGCACTTTTATGCTATTCATGTTTTATTTTCCCATGTTTGCAGGGTGGGGAACTCTGTTCTCTACGTTATGACTTGACTGTTCCATTTGCTCGGCACGTGGCAATGAATGGACTCACATCATATAAGAGATACCAAATTGCTAAGGTTTACAGGAGAGATAATCCATCAAAAGGAAGGTATCGTGAATTCTACCAATGCGATTTTGACATTGCTGGTCAGACTGAAAAGATGGCTGCTGATTTTGAGATTGTCAAAATATTGACCGAACTTCTTGATGAACTGAATATTGGGGAGTATGAGGTACTGACTTTACCGCCTTTCTCTAAATTTTGCCTCCAAATGCATTTTTTTTTTTTCTGCAATATTTTACCATCCAGATTTGCTTGTCTGTATGTTGTATACTCGTACTAGTGCAACATTGATTGTGAAGCTAACTAGTGTAGTTCCCGAGCCAAGGCACATAATGATTTTTAAATTTATTATTTTAATACGCGAGTTTTTTTAATTATTAATATTGCAACTATATATTTGTATGTTAAAGATAGTATAGGAAATATGTGCATAAAGGATATTGTAAGAGTAAAAATATAAAATAATATATGTACTATTAGTATTAATGATTATTTATGATTGGTTAATTGATGAAAATAAATAAAAATAGTAAAATGAAATGCATGAGGTATTGACATGTGGCATGGAGTTAATGAGAGAATTACATTAGTATTAAGGTCTTCTACTATGATATAAGAATATAAACATGTGTATTTACTGTTAAAATATCAGAAACCATGGAGTATTGCTGGCTCATTTCAGTGTCAACATGCACACAGTATAATTTGCACAGTGTCCATTTCTGGACTTTAGAATAATAATTTAAGGTATTTTTCTGCTCCATAAATATTTCTACAGGTAAAACTGAATCATCGGAAGTTGCTGGATGGCATGCTGGACATATGTGGTGTTCCTCCAGAAAAATTTAGGACCATCTGTTCCAGCATTGACAAATTAGATAAGCTACCACTGGACCAAGTGAAAAAAGAGATGGTATGTTGCTCACAACCATTCTGGCTACTCTGGCTTTTACACGGCTCTGAATTTTCTTTGTTCTCGGCCTTATTATGATGGTTGATTGTACCTCCCGATCCTCCCATGCATTCCCTTCTCTCCAATCCTTGTTATAATATGTGAAGAGTGGAGATTTTTACTATGAGCCTAATGTAAATACATTGTTTCTTCTGGAAAAAATATTTGCATTCTATGTTTGATTATGAATACTTTTTGCTATTGTGTGTAGGTATATGAGAAGGGATTAAGTGTGGAGACAACTGATAAGATAGGTGAATTTGTTATAGAGAAAGGACATCCTCTGGAGCTGTTATCAAAGCTTAAGCAAGATGGGAGCAAATTCTTGGAAAATGCAGAATCAGTTATAGCATTGAATGAATTGGACATTCTGTTCAGAGCTCTTGACAAGTCTAAATGCATTGGCAAAGTGGTTTTTGACCTGAGTCTTGCTAGAGGACTTGATTATTACACCGGAGTGATTTTTGAGGCAGTTTTCAAGGGGACTACACAGGTAATTTGTTTACTGTAAAAGCTCCTAGACTCCCCTTCCCCCTCTTGCTTAAAATTTAATTTAGGGTTTTGTTGTATTGTGATTGATGCTTTTTCCTTCATCGTTTCATGTAGATCTAGGAGTAGGACTATTCCTGTCAAAGTTACTTCTTACTGTGATTATTTTATTTGCCATTTTTTGATATTTGCTTGAATGGTTTATAATGTCACTTGTACTGAAGGACTTCTGGGCCGAAGAAAACTATGTACTTTGTTTAAGATACGGCTGATAACTCCATGCTATAAAGCTTATTGCATTTCTGGGAAGTTTTAATTTTCTGTTTCAACAATGTAACATTCTTGTACGTACTCGTTCCTAGGTTGGTTCAATTGCAGCTGGTGGACGCTATGACAACCTTATATCTATGTTTGGGGGAAAGCAAGTTCCAGCTGTAGGCGTGAGTCTAGGTATAGAACGTGTGTATGCAATAATGGAGCAGCAGATCAAGGATGACGGAACTAAGGTAATAATAATGGGCAATCCTTCCCTTGAACACTTAAAGATTTTTGAGTTGCTTTGTGATGCATTCTAATAATGAACAATTCATTGGCAGGTGATACGAGGAAGTGAAACCCAGGTGTTGGTTAGCGTTCTCGGGGATGATCTATCTTTAGCTGCAGAACTGGCAGGTGAATTGTGGAGTGCTAAAATAAGCACAGAATTCATGGTGCACAAAAAGGTAATGAAGCACATAGATCGCGCAAAAGGTGATAAAATACCGTTGATGGTGATCGTCGGGGAGCAGGAAAGGAGTGAAGGGATAGTGAAAGTGAAGGATATAGAGATGAATAAAGAGGAAGCTGTCCCCAGAAACATGATGGTTCAAGAGGTGAAGAAGAGGCTGTCTATTGCTTAATACTCTTTACCAGAATTCACTTTTGTCACTTCATTAGCGCTCTTATATACACATCCTTGTCAAGTACTCAGGATTAGGAAGGACAATGATACTCGAATCTTCTCCTATTTATGGTAAAGCTGAATCTTTGACACTAAATTTCCGCGAGTTCTGATGTTATAGTACAAAGACGAAGAACTCGGATCAAATGTATTTTGAGCAGACAGACTATCTTGTGTTCTTTCTTCACGAGAACATGCTCGACTCCTGATGATAGAGCACCAAATGATCTCTCTTCTTGATTCAAACAAATGAAAGTTCACGATTTTTGCATGTGTATGGTAATTGGTAAGTAAGGATATACTTGTTAAGTTGTTATTCACTATTTATGTCTTATTATTTTAAAATATTATGTTATAAAAATTTAATAAAATAACATTTTCAAATAAATTTAACGTTCAATATTATAAATTAACGTTACAAAAAATTTAATGATAGTTTAATAGTGAGTTTCAAAATAAAAAATTGACAGTTAAAAAAAACGTACAAAATAAAAATTAACGTTAAATTTTTTTTTACATTCCAAAAAAGTAATAATTCTTTTAATAGTGAAAGGGAACGAATTAACGTTCAAAAAAAAAAATGATCAAAATAAAAAAGTTAATGCTCAAAATAAAAAAATATATTATGACAATTAATTGGTAATTAATGGTCAAAATAAAAAGTTATTGTTCTCTTGAACCCAATCCTATATAGGGTCTCACCCAATCCAAAACGAATATGATAGTTACCCTCCCCCTCTTATATTAGCTCCACTAATTAAACTTGTGTATTCTATTTTTATTTTTGTAAAGTTATATTTAAAATCAAATGTTAATACACAATTTTAATTACACAATTTTAATACACAATTTCAATTATAATGTTAAATTTTATAGTTAACAAAATCGCTCATATCCCAATTACACAAGTCCGGTCCGTTGTTTACACAAGCCCAAAAGTCTATAAGTACACAAGTCCAAGCCCATCGAGTTACACAAGTCCAAAACTCCGTCGAATACAAATCGGGATCATTTCTTGTGTAATTATAAAATTAAGCCATATCTTGTAATTGTTCAATTCAGGACGTTTGATATTTTTCCAAAGTTTGGGTCATTTTTGTAAATACAAATCGGGATCATTTCTTGTAATTATCCAATCAGGGTAACTTTGCGAATTTTGAAAGTATGAGTTGTACACGTGTACGGTGTCTTTTGTAATTATGTCAAAAGATCTTCAAACTGATTAGGGTTCCGGCGGTTGTCTTCTCGCTCCTAACTTCTCCCTTGTAAATACAAACTCCGGCGACGACTGCCTTTTCCGGTGGTTGTCTTCTCCCTCCTAACTTCTCCCCTGGCGCAAATCTCTATCCATCCCGACAGTTGCAGGCAGTTCCACGACCGCTCGGATTCAAAAACCATAGAAGGCTTCTGGCACAGATCACTCCCCCGACGTAGGATCTACTACGACCTTCTCTCTTCTTCGTCGACCTCCTCTGTGGCGTTTTGGCGGCGGTTCTCGGCGAGGCTCCTCTATGGCTGTTAGATTATTGGGCCATACAATGGACCTTTATTTGTTAGTTTATCTTTATTATTGGGCTTATCCTTAATTTGTTAGTTTATCTTTATTTTATTTTATTATTATCTTGCCCTCTACTCTTGTTATAAATACTTTACCCGATCGATGAAATACACAAGTCTTCAGTTCACAAATCTCTACAATGGTCAAGGCTTCTGGCGGAAGGCTCCATTGCGAGGGTTCGAGGGTTGCAGTGGAAGATGAGTCTCCATTAGTGTCATCGCCGTCGGGAGATCTCCGTTGCGAGGGTTGCGAGTCTCCATTGCGAGGGTTCAAAGGGTTGCGGTGGAAGACGGTTGTGACTTGTGAGTCCGCTGGTGCGAGCAGTTGCATGCGGTTCTAGAGAAGACCGAGAAGGTCAAGACGGTCGAGCAGTTGCAGCCGGTTGCGAGTTGATTTCGACGCCTGCATTACGGAGAAGCTCTCGGGTTTGGTGGATATGGACAATTAGGGTTTCGGAATCAGCTACGATTTTGTGTAACCAGATCTAAATTGTAAACCAAAATTTATAGATTTTTTTTAATCTTTAACCTCCTATCAAATTTCCGTTTTTACCCCTCTCAATAATTAGTTTTAGAATTTAAAATTTCTTAAATAGTTAGAAGGTCTAGTTTATTTTTGCTAAACACAAAAGCTTTACTAACCCATTGTTCTCTAAACTTTAACTTATAGTTTATTTTTGCTAAAAACAAAAGACTTTACTAACCCATTGTTCTCTAAACTTTAATATATAAGTGATACATTTGTGGAACTTAGACTGCACATAAACAGGAGAGATAGAAGCAACCTTAAAACCATATTGTTTTATAGGACTATTATTGCAATAAAATCCGGTATGTAATGCATGTATGGGATCTTAACTTTCCGACAAAGGCTATAGATGTACAAATGTTTCATCAGTATATTGAGAAGCATATTATAACTTCTTAATCTGAAATTAATATTTACCTTTTTATTGCTAAAAGTCATTGCCCTTTCGACTTCAAATGTACGTTGTTTCCTTTATTAACGTTTTGAGACATTTATTTTTATAAAGTTATCCACTCTAAGTATGCTTGTTTTCAACTTTATGTGCAACTTCCGCAGTTACAACAAGTTTCGCAGCCAATTGTATATTATAACCAAACTTATCAATCGGAGATCAAATCTTAAAACAATCACAAAGTTAAAATTTGAAGGTAATATACAATATAAAAAAAATAAATTTTGAGCTTGTGACAATGCTAGTTTGTAGCATAAAATGTCTTCTTCTTTATAATACTTAAATATATTTAAAATATGAAAGAAAATTTTTTTTTTGACTAGATAGAAAAAGTCATGACTACCTTAAATACAAGGACAGATGACGATGACGATGACACAAGAGGCTAATGCCAATAAATGTCCTATTTCCAAGTACTTTTACATTTCATTTGTGTCTTCAAGAATTTAATTGTTTCTTCACTAGATTAGGTCGTGATATTAATCTTCCTTTCTTTCTGAGACCAGTTCACTATTTGCGTCACTATAGAATTCTACAATTAGTTATACCGCTCGTGATATTTCCATCTCCTCCGCATAGCAGTTTGCGTTTAGTAATCGCCTATAACTTACACCGCATGCTTCGCATGGAGTACACTACTAGTATTAACAAAAATATAGTGCATATAATGAATCAAAGTTGCCACAAAATCACACGTCGTCAAAAAATTTCATGAAAAATTATCATATATTATAAAGTATTAATTTTGTATTAAAATTTGAAAGTTACCATATATATGAAAGCGATATGGTTTTCTAATGTGCAAAATTTTGTATTAAAATTTCATGAAAAATTTTGTGTTAAAATTTCACTGACGAAGTAATATATATATATATATATATATGTGAAATTTAAAACGAATTTTCAAACTATCTGACTTTGTCGTTCTTTCTTCTAAAGTGATTAATATAATCACAACATTTCTTACTCTTCGTTCCCAAATTTCTTCTTCTTTATTCCGTGACTAAGTACATTGTTTGAAAGATCACAATCTCTCTTGTTCGTTCTTCTGTAACTACCGTTAATATCGCAATGTCTTGTTCGTTCTTCTGTAACTACTTACTTCGTCAGTGACTCCGAAATTTTTAAATAATTTAAGGCCTTGATCTCTTTTTTTTTTTTTTTTTTTTTTTTTGCGTATTCCATTCTTTCCTTTTTCAATCAATATCTTTGTTTAGTTCAAAATTAGGTTTTTATGTTTTTTTATCCGTATCCGTGGTTATGTTTTTTTTATATATCTGTATCCGAGGTTCGGTTCAAATCTTAATTTTACTTATGTAGATCAATGACTCACAGTGTAGCAGGTCAATGAGCACATACAAATAGGTCAACGATATTGACATACGAGATACAAGTAGGTTAATAACTCACGTATAAAAAATAAATATTATATTTGATCTTAGTTAACATATAAAAAATTGTATGAATTGTCTAATCTTCTAACGTTCGATTTATACAATTCTCAAATTGTCGATCTTCCTTGATATCCGATGTGGGACAATCTAACAAAATTCATGGAAAGATTTTTAACAAAAAAAAAAATCATTACTAGAATATATTGTTAATATAAAAAAAGATTTTGTGGATTTCATTGTGATATAATTTTTAATTAGAGATAATGTGCATGATGACTGTTTATTAATTTTAATAGGAAATTTCCTATAAAATAGTTTGTGCTAAATCTGTAAATATATTATTGCACATTTGTAAATGAACCAAAAAAAACTATATCACATGCATGAGGAGACGACAACCGCGTAAAATGTAGTTGACGATGTGATCCTACTCTCAAAATTTCGAAGCCCATTTGGCTAGGATGACGAGTGAGTTTGAGGTCATTACAAAGACGTTGGAGGATTGTTTAGACATTGGCGCCTACATAGTTAATATTCTAGTTGACATGATGCATTCTATCTTAGATTTACAATGGTCAGTTTTCGGTGGCAAGGGAGATGTTTTTGCATTAGGATGACGATTATGTCATTGTGAATTGTCTATGACTTTAGATTGGAAAGAAAACCTAGGTTTTGTTGTGTTCTATTCTCGATTTTATAATCGGTGGTGCACTTGTTGGCAACTACTAGAGCTGGAACTATTGCTTACCGAGTGTGTCTTACTCCGCTCAATATTCAGATCATGTCTCAAAAGTGGAGTCGATTTCTCAGGCTTTGTATTCTTTGGATGATGAAAAGTTTCGGGTCAATATAGAAGCGCCGTATAAGCTAAATGGACAACTTAAAAGCATTAGTGTGAATTTAAGAGAATTGAATGGAGTGACATTAGTAAATCAATGTATTTTCAATTTACACTCGGATCTGTTGTTAAACGTTGCTAATTAACAAATCAATTAGCCAACATATTTTTGTTACTTTGTAGTCATTACTTTTAGGCCTGTCACAACACAAACTATGGGCAACATGCTCAATATAAATTTCAATTTATGACAGTAAAGATAAATAATTGTTATATTCAACAATTTTCCATAACTACAAAAAGGAGAGAACATCTACACTGAAATGCCCTATAAGGCTATAACCTATGATACATTAATGCATTTATTTACGTTGTTGATCCTCGGTCAAAGCAAGAAGCAAGCTAACATTAGTGACCAAGAAAACATCAGTGACCAAGAAAAAGACAAAAACAAGTCTTATCGAACTTGTGGTAATAAGACATACCTGCTTTTTTGTTGCAAGGCATGGTATTGCTCATCTCCACTACATTTTCCTTAATAAGAACTATCAAATTTTCTAGTTGTTTTCATTAAAAAACACCATCCTTGAAGAGAACATGTACCACAGAGATATAACACATGATCAACTAACAGAAAAAGGCTAAAGATGTATGTTCATGCACATCACTCGTGTTGATGATAGCGGCTCATAATCGACCATATGCATGAACCCATAACTACAAAATGAAAGATATACATGAATCCATCACTACACAATGAATATGCATGTTCACATAATGTCGTAGCTAAGATTATAAAGAAACAATAATTGTGCAACGGAATTGGGAGCATTATGTCAAGTACATAGACGGAAGAGGGAGAGATGTCTTATGCAGCTAACATGTCATCTACTACGAACTTGAAAGTTCATTCTCCTTGGCTACTAGAGTTGTCAAAAGTTGACCCGACCCGTGGAAGCGACCCGATGAACCCGAGTCCGAACCCGATCTGGCCCGGAGAATTTTGAAAAAAGAGAATATTCGGAACCAACCCCTTGAAACCGATTTAACCTGAAGTAATAAATGATCCGAAATAACCCGACTCGAATAACTGGATCGTCCGAATGACCCGATTGTGCGAATTAACCCGACCCGATAGCCCGAAGTAGCCTGACTCGAATGACCCGATAGCCCAAAGTAACCCGACACGGTAAATGTAATGTAACAATGATTTTAACTCATTAAAATAACTTTTAATTTTAACTTATGATTTACTAATTACATATTAGAAATATTTTCCAACTTTAATTTATGAATTTCTATACAACTATTGAAGTATACATATAATTACATAATAAATAGTAGAACTACATAATAAATAGTAGAACTGTATAAGTATATATGATGACATTTTTAAAGTATTAATTTTTTACCGTGTTAGAGATAAGATATGTTTAAAGTTTTAAAAATAAATTTCTTTGTAAAAAACTTATATCAATACGTTTTTCACTTTCATTTAGATTAAGTTACGTGACTAATTGACTATGATATATTTTTATTTTACATTTTATAACAAAGGAAAAAACATATATGAATCAAATGGATCAGTCACATTAGATATTTGGATCAAACGGATCAGTCGGATATATCAAGATCTGGTTAAAGTCATTTTCAATCAAATGGATCAGGCTAAAATCTTTCCGATGAAATAAATCACCCAAACATTCGCGGATAACTATCTGATCCAACTAAAATCGTTTTTGCATTCCATATTTTAAAATTTGAATCAAACGGATCAATCAGATATCTACGGATTATTATTCGCTTCGTGAAACAAAATCAACAACCAAAGATATTAAATTGTAGTATGTAATCTTGGTAGAGGAAGATGAATTTAACATTACTATCACAAGCCCCTGTTGAGTTCTGATTAATCTGCTACTAGTTGCTCAAATCATCATCTGCTACGAGTTGCTCCAAAAGCTCATGTTGAGCTTTGATCGACCTCACGGCTGAACAAAATCAGCAACCAAAATTTTTACGTAGTTCTACTAAAAACAAATTATGCCTACGCAATTAAAAACAAATGAGCAAGTTTACATTGAGCTGATCGAGTAGCTAGATGTTTAGTTTGTTTTGAGGTTTAGATGAGTTTTGGGAGTCCCGACGTAAATGCTGATTAAATTAGATCAGACTTAATTATTAATAATAGTTAAGTTATAACTTACGAACAATGTAAAATTGATGAATACAAATTTCATTATTGTGTTTTTTGCTTAAATTTGGCCTTGTAGAGAAATTGTTTTTTACTTTTTTTTCGGTTAATTATTTTTATCCTCTAGTATTAATTAGTACACTGAGAACTCCAAATAATAAAGTTGTAGCCGAGAGATATGATTTTATGTCCTAAATGTAAAATAATATAAAAAGACAAAATGGTAAAATGATCGCTATTCCGATTCTTAACAGTTACACGAAAAGTGGCTTAATACATTTACCGAAAAAGTTACGAAATAGTTATCATGATAATATTCCGGATTTTCCATTCAAATTTCGTAATATTTAAAGACCAAAATTTAAAACCGTGTTTCAATTAAAATAATTTGACTAAATTTTATATAATATTATATATAATAATTTATATTTATAAACATATGACACGACATGGGAGAGGCGGCTGCACTTATCTATTCTTCCACACGATTCCATTTTGCATTTGTCTTAGCGAAACCGAACGGTGTTATACGATCAACCTTCATCTTTCATAAATCCTTCGTCATCGTCCATTTTTAAATTCGATTGTAACATTGAGTTTCTTATCTTATTTTCTTTATTGCGGTACAATTTTATTTTTCATTTGTTAACTTTTTGATTAAGCCTTTATTTATCGCTATCGAAAAACCGCCGACCTCCGCGATGTGAGAGCCTATCCTTTCGGACCGAGTTTTGGTCCTTAGCCGAGATTGGCTTTGGCCGATATTGGTATTCCCGCACCCGCGGGCATGACTGCCGTCCCTGCGTTTCCGCCCCTGCTGCTCAGGGAACCGCCCCTGCGGTTTCCGACGGCTGCAGCCGGTTTTGTTGACTCCTTTGACCCGTGCTTTACCCTTTGCTTACTTCTTTCTTTCTCTTGGCTGATCAAGGGTTTCATCTTCACTTCTCTTCCTCAGTGCTCACGTCCTCCTTGCTTCTCCTTCACCCTTCTTGATCTTGTTCTTGATCTCTCTTGAGTTTGAAAGAGTTTTGGTGTGTGTGGTTGATGTTGGTTGATGAGCTGATGTGTATGCTGAGCTTGGAAGCCAGCTACTGAGGGTGTGATCTCTCCCTGCAGCCTAGGACCACAAAGGTGGTAAGTGTTCTTGCTTCTCCTTCTTTCTTTCCTTGTTTCTTCCTTCCTTAGCTTAGGGTTAGATGTATTGATCATAGGGTGATGATGGAATGTGTATGTTGTTGCATGTGTGTGACTTTTGAATGGAATAGAAGTGTTTTGATCACGTGAAGAGCCGAAGAGAAGCCGCGGGATCACATTCTGCATTGTCGCCGCCTCTGCGCCCGGAAGACGCCGCCCCTGCGGAAGCCGTGCCGCAGCGCCCGCGCCTTGCCTGCGTTGCCTGCACCCCTTGTCACCGCGCCTGCGGCTGCTCCCTGCCGCGCCTGCGGGTTACCTGTTCCGCTCCTGCGTCCCTTGATCACGCAGGTGTGTCTTGTCCCGGGACTACCCATAGTTGGGTAGCCCCTTCCTTTCCTAGTATGAGGGACTTAGTACCATGCTAGGTATCGGATGTTGATGAGTATGTTATAGATTTTCCGGTTACGGCTTTGAGGTTTTCGAGTTGGATATGATCCTTATGGATCCCTTGGGTCTAGGTGTGACCCCTTTGTGTGATAGGAGTTTGATATTTATATGTATGCCTTGTATAGGCCGTGTTGTCCTCCAGTTTGGAGTGGACCTGAGTGAGAGTTAATCGTAGTGATACGACTTCTGGGATTGAGGTAAGTCCATAGGACTTACTTAGCTGTCATCCTTATATTGGATGTGTGCATGAGTGGTGTATGTGTTATCTGCTTTATAGCATGAGATATGATGATTACCGACCTATGGTATAGTGATTGTCCATTGTAGGGCTTGACAGTTGTCCCTTTCATCCCTTTGGAGTCTGGGCGGTTCTTTGTGGTTGAGTCAGACTTGGTAAACGGTTGGCCACTCTCCATTCCCTCAAGGTACACGGGTGAGTGAGACTAGGGACCACTCCAGCTGCCATGAGCACCCAGAGGCGAGGGTTATATTCCTCGTGTCACATATGTTCATATTGATATATATATACATACGAGTTGATTGCTGGACTTTATAAAGATAATGAACCGGGTAAATGTGTGATATCATGTTGACGTGTTTAGTATTATTTGATGTGTGTTTGTGCTCTGCATCTTCTTATATATGTGTATGGTTAGCTAACAGTTTTATACCGTGTTGTAGATCCTTTGCAGGTTAGGAGAGTTGCAGAGTGATCCAGAGGGGTGATCCGTTGAGGGCTCAGTACACCGGGATTATTATCGTGGGATATGGGATATTTGATATACGGATATATGTTTCTTTTGTACTCAGCGGTACTTATGTACTACCTTTTGAGATTTATATATCAGTTTTATGTTTTGTATTTAATCTGTTGGTGCCTTGTTGTAAGATTCAGTGAACTTGTTGTCAGGCTAGGGTCAGGATCCATTGTGAGATCCTAGCTCAGTAGCACCTCGAGTCCTACGAATTTGGGGTGTTACACGCGAGCCCCCAAACCTTGTGTTTGTTGTCGTGCTCTTAATCCTCGTATTTCCGGGAGTCCGTATCTTCATTCGGAACGTCAATCAGGTTAGTAACGAATAATGTATGAATTTATTCGTTTTTTGCATTGCGTTTTGATTTAAATTGACCTTAGGCTTGTCAATAGATAAATGGAAAGTTCATTGTGTTTGTTAATTATTCCGATAATCTTAGGCTATTTGAATGTTATCATATGATGACATAAGGTTTAGAAAATTGTTTGCGGCAAAACATTATTTTAACAAAAATATTTAATCAACTAAAAAATTAATTAATTAAATTACGACCGCGAGTTGTATCATAAAGCTAATTAAATTCTAAGGAAATTTTTTTTTATTGATTTTAGAATGAGAAGTTTAACAAAGAATATGATATTCCTAATTGGTGTTGTTGGAGACGGTAAATATATCTTGATTTGCTTATTTTCAAGTATTCAGGTAAGTCTTCGGACTTACTTAGTTCTTGATTTGCAAGGTTATTGTCTTGAATATTTGAATTGTAACTAGTTTAGCGTCCGCATTTTGTGTGGTTTTTGTCTAAACAAAAAAAATATCATATTATTACTTTTATGCATGTATAGGATATTTATTTATCAAATATTATATTTTACTTTTATGTCTCATGTATTGGATATTTTATCTAAATTTTGTGATCTTTTATTAACTAATATGACTAACATGTGAGGATTAAATTATATATGTTTTAGAAATAAGATCATGATTAAAAATCTATTAAAAAATTATTGTAAGAGTATCATATTTATACCTCAATGTCATGGTTACTTATATAAAGGTAGAGAAAAAAGTTTGATTTAGTTTTAAATTTTTAAAAAATGTGTAAAATCTAGTTAGAAGATATGTTTGAGATTTTCTCAACAAAATCGAATTATAATATATAAATTTGTTAATTTTGATTGGTCAGAGTAAATTTGTTTTTTAAAATTCTTTTTTTCTAATAAAATTTTTATTATAAAATAATCAATGACAAATTTGTAAATATATTGTGGCAAATATGTAAATAAATCGAAAATATGCTGATGTGGATGGCCTAAGAGGTTGACACGTGGAATAAATGAGAGTTATATTAGTAATATATATATATATATATATATATATATAGATGTTATTGTGAAAGCATAACGTTATGATACCATGATGATTGTGATATTTGTATGAGATGTTGAGCGTGTTGTGTGATATACGATCTTGATATGATAATTTTTAAAGTGTAATGATAAGCATGCTCGTATATTATTATGGTATATACAAATATGTGTATATATTTGATACTTGTGTTAGTTATGGTGTACGTGTGGTTACGTGTGAAAATGGTATTTAATTCAAGTGAAGTTTAATATGTGTGGCATATAACTAACGGGCTAAATTTGTGAACACATATAATATGTGTGTACGTGAGAATGATCATGTAAAAACATATATGGTCATAACCCATATGGTACGAGCACATAAGTGCACCGGTTATACCCATGTACTTGGGTAAGAATATTTTATTAACCTGAAATGTCGCGCTTGGACTAGTGTTAGCCTAAAATGACACGTCTGGGTTGTCGTTAGCCTGTATTTGCAATAGGATTCTTAAAGTCACGGTAGGGGTTCCCTCAGTATTAAGAGGGGTGGGTGCAACCGAAGAAAATAAGTTATGCTTGCTAAAATGGGTAGAGTGCAAATTAATAATAAATTGGTATCACCGAACTATAATAAGCATGTAAATGAATGTTACCGTTATAAGTGAATCTGCATATAGTATGGCTTTAGGTTGATGTGTTGCACTATTACATATTTTATATATATATTAGAATCTCTCTTAGAGATAGTTATAATCTTAAACTAATGGTTCGTATCGATATTTTTTTAGGTATTCTTCATAAGAACGTTGCACAAATTTCTAAAGAAATATGGTGAATGTGTGAACCCAGACAAAAAGTCAAGCACGCCATATTTCTAAAGAAACAACCCCGCAATTATAGAACTTAAAAAGAGTTGTAACGAGGCCCTGAAACCTGGTAGAGAAGAAACCAGTTTGTCACCGTTAGCACTCCAGTGATACATTGATACTCAACCAAATTAAGATTTGAGAGTGAGGTCTTTCCTAGTCACCAAAGCCATCAATGGAAAGCTGACATCTATTCGGCCACGTTACATATAAGATCAACAGTGCACATATTCGCCCATATTAACAGCAAACAAAAAATCATCGTACGTTCTTCATATTTCTACAGGAGTAAGCCTTAGCCTCTTTGCGGGTTGCAGCTCATCAGAATCTGAATCCGAAGATGAATCATTGATGATCAGCCCTTCATCTTTCTCTGCAAGACATTCATCTTCAGGTTCCTGTGACCACTGCTGATTATCAGTTTCTTCTACAGCAGAATGAGGATCGTCTCGCTCATTGTTAGTATCTAAGTACTGCTGAGAATCTTGAGCAGGAGTCACCATCATATCACTAGAAGCAGAAGCAAAGCTATCTGTGAGGTTGTCCGCATTTTCAACTAGCGAGCACTTGGGAAGGGCATCATCATCCCTACTTTCCGAGTTGTCATCAATCACTTTCACTTCATCATCAGAGTCATATTGTGAATTCAAGGACGAATTATCCTCTTCCTCGTCGTGATCAAAGCTTTGATCCCATGGAACGGTCCTGAAAGACTTGATTCTACATCCTTCACTCAAACTGGATCCATTTTGCATTGAACATAAATGATCTGTATCGTCTTCATCTTCTTCTTCCTGTGTCACCAATCATTTATGTGACTTAGCACCAGCATTGGAGGAGAAATTTAGTTCTTTGTGTTTAAAGCTGTGTTTGGCGGGTTGAAGTAGCGGTTTGCACCACAATCAAAGCCAGACACAACTTTAAGCTTCATAGCAATGTGTTTTTTTCTCCATACAAGAGTCTTCATAAAAGTGAATTATCATACCTGAATTGGTGACATGCCCCTAGCTTGTTCATAAGATCCGAGGTCATATCTCTGTTCATAAAGTGATTCGGAAGAAGTTCCAGGTTCAAGAAGATCCCTGAAACCCAAGGTTGTCTGGCTACGGCACTCGGAATCTCCTAAGTTCATCTCAATGCCCTCAAGTCGTCCAGAATATAACGTATTCTGTGGGTTGCAGCTCGATGAAATAAGTTCTATACGATTATCATTCCCCTTATCTTCCTCCAACTTAGCCGCATGTGCAGCACCCTCGGGATTGATGGAATCCCTTCCATTCCCTTGCGACCGATTCAATAGGATTCGAAGGATTAACCTCTGGATATAAGGTCGCTTAAGAGAGACATGAGCAGGTGTAAACCAATTCACAGTGAGCTGGAAAATATTAGGACACCGATATGTTAGCACAGAAATAGCATTATATACTCCACTCCTGATGCCCAAAGACAAGATATGGAAGTTTAACTGAATGGCCTGACTCGAGCCTCTATTAATTTTACCATGTGAACAATATTACCAAGGAAGTGGCGCTACTACATCCTTGAGGAATTGACAAAAAAGTTTGAAGAGAGAGAGAGTTCTAATAAGTTATAATGTTGGTCCCTCAAATAAAGTTATAATGTAGGTAATATGGTAATTTATGTCATTTAGGGAAATGACAAATTTTATTCATACTTCTGTTAGATTAACACAATAAAATTTGTTTACCTTTGGCTCTAGAGGAATCAACATGACATATCAGGTGAATTTAATATAGAGACACATTAATAAGCAACTAAACATTGCGCACCGCAACTACATTTCTGCTTTTTGATATCAAGGGGGAGGGGGCTCAAACTTATGACCACCTCTAGTCACATTGCTTCTATGAATGCTGTTTCAGTAATTCAGTTTGCATCAATATGACAGGAAGTGCAACAACAGGTTCTGCGGATTTGGCAGGAGAAGAAAACTTACAAAATTGGAATCCTTTGCAATGTTGAATGGGTTGAAGTTGGAAGGTGGATCTTCCAGAAAGAGCTCTACATAATGAAGCAGGAAAAGACCGCAATCATAATAATTCTCCTGTTGAGGCAACTGTCCGAGGAGTAGATTTAGATTAAGCAAATCAAACAAACTATCAACTTTTGAAGAAGATCAAATATACATGTGCACCTATTGCTGCATTCTTTTTTATATTTACAAGTTGATCTTAGACTAAAGAGTACTACATATACTTAGTAAACTTATACACCTAAGGCTACAAAGAAAAACTTCAGATGTATACTGGTAGACAAACAGCACAAAAGCATACCTCAAGTGAAAGAAATCGCAGGTTCAAATACTTTGAAGAAATATCTTCTGATGTCACCTTTTGCCTTTCTTTCCACTCTTCTAGTAGGTAGCTGCCATTTAAAACAACAAAATTATAAATAGTAACATATATGTACTGTAATATCATGACATTTGCATTACATGGAAGAGGCAGATATAGTACTCAAATTCCTCTTCCCATGTAAAAATCAATCTTCCTCGTAGGTACAACAAAAATGAGAAGACAAAGCTGCTTTCATCTGTGAAAAATGATGCATTGCAAGGGCAAACATATTACCCTTTGAATTCTGACCAAAAAAACATATTACCTTTGGATCAGATTCTTTAATCCTGTATGGCTTCCACGAATAGAATCCAGATGTAATATACAAGGAACTCTTGATGATTCATTCATCTTCTCATCTGAAAGTTGAAATACAAGGTGAATAAGATTTACAGCATACTTCTAGCCTACACTATGTATTTTGATTGTAAGGAGATTCTCACAAAATTACCTGTAAAATCAGCCACCTCACCAGGATGACAAATGACTATCAAACTCCAATGAAGACTAGCATTACAGATTAATAATTAATTAAACAATCTTTTACTGTAGTCAAATATGCACACAAATAAGGTGTTTGGTATACATCTGTTTCCTTACTTGTAATTCACAGGAATGAAGATGTAATCCTTCTCAAAGAAGTTCACTTTCCTTGTCCATTTGCGTACACGCAGAAAAGCAGCCTTTCCATCAAAAGCGCTATCTGGGTTTTTGTCGAGATCAGCAAGTTTGCGGAAGAAAAAGCTATTGAAAAAGTGGAATCTATTCCTTTCCCCTTCTGGAATTTTATTTTTCAAGTACCTGCTCATTATTGACAATCAAAGATGTAACTGGAATCATATTAACCAGTCAAATCTATGATCAAACTCTTTCAATCTAAGTATGTATATATATATATATATATGTATATATATATATATATATATAGATATATATGTATAAAAAATTAATAATTGTCTAAATAGAATACTAATACGAGGATTTAGAGCAAAATTTTCTCAAGTTTTCATATTCTAGGAAAGCACGATTGCCACTTCTTTTACAAGACAATTGTACAGATATTTTACACACATCCCTCAATCCTAAAGATCTTTTCTTTTGACAATATAAATAGTCAATACCCATTCTGAAAAAGGCTATATAGCTCAAGAAAGAGTCTAAGCCTGTGTAGCACTATTCATTTTCCGTGAGTTTATGTTAATAGTTGCGTTTTATTGTAGCATTTCTAGGAGAGGGGGAATCACAAAACAAGCGTCCTATCATATTTTCGCAAATCAATACATGTGCAAACAGTTGAACAGGGAGATAGAAATTTATGAGTGCCTGATAACAACATTGAGAAAAATCCTACCATAGTTTTGTAAAATGCAGAAGAGCTCAAGCAAAGAACTCAAAAGAAGAAGCAGAGAAACAAGACAGCAAAAAGTCAGTCATCAAATGTGTAATCTATCTTAACAAACTTACTTGATGTAAAAGTCAATAATAGTATCATTGACAAATGTTTCTGGATTTAACAGATCAACATCTCTCTTACTAATGGAGACAGCATCAACATCCCCCTCTGGGTAAATAACTTCATCAAACTGCTCACCAAAACTGGAAATAGACCAATATAGATGCGATACAGTTAAAATGTTCATAAAGTATTCAGATAAACAGCTATAAAAACAATTTCTCACAGACCACAATCAGATTTTCACTTACTCGGGAAAGTAAGGCCTTGGTGAAAGTTGACTCTTATGTAGAGGTAAATCATCTGCATCATCTACCATCTCAGCACTGCAAGTAAGTACTTTGTTGATCAATAAGCCACATTATCACGCACAATGCTTTAACCTTTGAATAATAACTAGATGCCTACTAAGGAAATCCTTTATAAAAATACAAAAGAAGACTCTACAATATCAGTAACTAGCATAGAAAAAATCAGCAAGACACAAATAGGTAGAAAAGAAGGATACTTGAGGACATAAACCAATATATGCTAGCATAACAAGCATCGACTATATCATTTATTTCATGAACAATATGGTGCAAAAAAATAGCTAAACTATGTGATCGAAAAATAAGATCAATGGCTGTACCAGTTTAGCACAAATGCATGGTTTCTAGCAGGCAGTGCCGCAGTGATAGGACAAGTATTTCACCAATATTTTGCAAGTTGCAAAGCCACCATGCCAGCAAATAATAAATTATTCAGTAAAATTTGTATAATTGGTTTTCATCTGGATTCAGTTCCTATGATCTATGTTGACAGTTACCTGTTACTTCTATTCTGATCACGATTTTGATCAGCATTTTTTTGTGAAAAAATTGGTACAATTCGATGCCAAGTTCAAGAATTAATTTATTATATTATAAATCAGGCTTAGCATTGACCCAAATATTCTGAATAGTGGTCAGGTTTCTTGTTACAAATACTAGCTTTGGAAGACAAATATTTCCGGAAGGCATCACGTTAATAACAAACCAGAAATTCACCGAGTCCCAACATACAGATCAGAGCACTTTATTCATCCATGACAGACAAAAACAGTACACGGAAAAATAATAATGATAATAATAACAACAACAATAATAATAATAATAATAATAATAATAATAATAATAATAATAATAATAATGATAATAATAATAATAGTAGTAATAATAATAATAGTAATAGTAATAGTAATAATAATAATAATAATGATAATAATAATAATAATATAAATACTCACGGTGCAAGAACTTTCCATGCAGCTTTGTATCTCACGTTCAGTGACATTATTTTTTCCAGGCTAAGGAACCATTCAGGATCAAAAAGTGTCACTTTCAACTCTTCAATGCCTGGAAAGAGTCAAATAGGCAAGTCAAAACTGAGACTTGAGAATCATACAACACAACATACAAATGATTATGTTAGCACTACAGAACAAAATCATATACAATGTCAAATCTTAGACAAATAATCTTCATTCTACTATGGACATTTGCATTAAGCGGAGCTTATGTACTTTATACTCAGCTAACCTTGGTGAAACGTAGTGAAAGACAATGCATAATTCCTAGGATATATGTAGAGAGCATCCACCAATAAAGAAGCACATTAGAAAAATGATATATGTTCCCTATAGAATTGATAATTGTGTTCGATAAGTCAATGGATAACAATAAGTTTGATAATATTAGACATCGAACTCCACAAACAAGAGAAAGAGAATGTGTCCCTGGAGTGAAAAACTCAGAATAATTCAATCAAAGACACAACTTGAGCAAAAAAATATCAAGCAAACTAATGCTAAAAGTGTATCATGAGCTAGAGATAAACTTGAAACATGCGGAATAAACAGATGAATAAACAGCATATGAAATGACAAAAGGAAAAGTTTCAGCAACGGGAAGAAGAAAAAAAACTAACCAGAAGC